>CM030862.1:11365305-11495305 GCA_018105865.1 Metaphire vulgaris | reverse complement strand
TATTGCTACTATGTTTATCACGGCATTTATACTTGCAACTGAGTTGATTTATCAATAATTATAATCAATTATGTTAATTATCATCGGCTCTTTTTTCTGATTTTTTCAGTGACGACTACTTCTATAATAAATGCATTGCGTATATTAAGCGAATAAACCGTGAAGCAACATTTTTTTAAATTAAAGTTTTCGTCAATTGAATTAAACGTAATTATATGGATATTATGGTCGGGAAGTTAGCAGAGTGGTAACAACGTTGGACGATGGAGCAGAAGGTCGCGGGTTCGACTCCCTCCAGGAGCCCTAAGGTCGACTCAACCTTCTTTTGCCAGATGGCGATGGAAACTGAGTAGCGGATTAATCCGCGGAGTAAACAGGCGCGTTGCGTGAGAACACTGGCCCCGTATCATGTGACTTGGACCAGTCGCCTGGCCGAGGGCCTTGGAAACGGAGATCAGCGCCGCCCTATTCTCCTTGAGGTTAGCCCAGAGAGCTCTTTAAGGACTTTATTATATGAATATTCATATCCTGTCGTTGTACCCTAAAAGGCAAGAGAAACGCCCTTGTGGTGAATGTATTGCAAGTCACCAGCCGAAATTACAGCAAAGCCACCATGCAGAGATGACAATGGGTATACAGTTACTCAATATAACCCATGGCCCATATATGGCCAGGGTTATTTCTAGGATTATCAATTTGGGGGCGGGGCGTCGGTAAATTCTGGGGTCCCCTGCCAAAAAAAGTCTTGACAAGCACAAAAAGGTCATCCCATAGCTGAGATTGTGGGAGAGCGTTGGGGTGTCGGTCTCAGATTGGGGGGAGGGGGGTTGATGGGGAGGGGTTTTAGAGAGTGTAAAAATATCCTGAATATGACCCATATAAGACCCGATGACCTATAGCCCTTCCTAAAGGCCACAGTATGAATGTCGATTTTGGCTACAGTTTCTCGACGTCATATAGCGTGGCGCTCGCTTTGAACATTACAAACTGTATCGTTGGTTTTCCCTTCTGCCGAAGTTTTCGTCGGCATTAAATTTTCTCATGTTCCTACTCAGCGAGATAGTCGATTATTTTGTTTCTGTTTTGTTCAAAATCGAAAACATCTTTCGTTTTCCTCTGCCAATGCGCTTCAGAATCTGGCAAGTGGCGATCGCGTATATATAATGGGGTATTCAGTAGTGGGCAGTGTTTTTAATCTAGGCCGTTCCGGGGGGGGAATTGACCTTCCCTCCCGGAAATTTCAAATTCCCCCCGGAAAGTTTGGAATACTACATGGACTAACAGCGGTCCCTAGCAGAATTCCCCTCCCCCGGCTTTGTCAGTTCCCCCCGCCGCCCCGGCTTTTTCAGTTTCTCCCCGGAGTCCAGGAGTCTAGATTAAACACTGGTAGTGGGGTATCCACCGGGGGTGCGGGATCGGAAACCGGACCTCCGTATTCTGGATTGGCGCAAACCCGTTGAGAATTTTGTGTGTGGCGGCGATAGGGTCGGTATATAGCGTGATCGAAGAGAATGAGTGGATGCAGAAGGACAGATTAACCCCTTAACTGAAGATCCCGGATATATCCGTCCATTTTACATTGAGTTACAGTTAAATACACGGTTAAGGGGTTAGTAGAAGCGGTCATGGCTGGAGGAACTGGAGGAACACGAAAGCAAGGAAGAACGGAAAAGATGATTGTATGGGCCTAATATGAAAGGGCGGATTGGTCTCAGCCAGCTTTAGTGCGCGAAACATACAGTATGGCCCAGAAATGAAAAAGGACCATGGGCAAAACAATAACAAAAACAAACTGTTATCTCTTTATCTTTTATATTTTTCTTTTATCTCAGACTTTTATCTCTTTTAATTATATGGCTTCCACAGTCAATGCGACTATAGGCCGTATAGGGGGTGCACTGATGATGATGATGATGATGATGATGATGATGATGATGATGATGATTATTATTATTATTATTATTATTATTATTATTATTAAACTCGTTTGCCTATGTCCTATGGCGCCATAAACTCGTGAGCCGAATGTAGAGGCTATGAGCTATGTCACATCCAATCTGCGATTAGGAAATCCTGTATTTAACAGTAACGATTAACCCCTTAACTGGGGATCGCGGATATATCCGTCCATTTTACATTGAGTTACAGTTAAATACACGGTTAAGGGGTTAAAATGCCGTGGGGAAGTTAACCCGTTATATCCGTATGGTCTCTTCTTAATAAAAAAACCCCTAATAACCAATGTCGGCTTCGCTCTTCAGAGACTTGGCTGAGAGGAAGTTGACGCAATACCGTTCTGACAGTTTTGCCGTTTTATCAAATAGAGGTGCATTGATCTTAACGTTCAAACGATGCAGGAACATTACTCTCACCTTCAGCATCCGCACACAGGTAACCAGCAACTGCCACCTGCGTACTATCCACCACAGCAACAGCAGGTTCGATTCCACGCTGGTAACGACGCCGTCCGTGATATTCATCCTGCCTCCTCTGTTCCTCTTCATCATCATCCTCCTCCTCCTCATACTCAGCAACATGTGATCTTGGTAAATAACCAGAGGGGGCAAGTAGACTCGGTGCCGACGGGCTGTGCCGTCGCCCTGGGGGTTATCGTGTTCTGTTGTTGCGGCTATGTTATCGGCGGAGCTGCTCTAGCACTGGCCTGTAAGTACAAGAACAATATATTCTCAGTATTTTTCTTCATCATCATCTTTGTCGTCGTCGTCGTCATCATCAACGTCATCGATCATCATCACCACTGGGGCGGAGCTAGGGTTTCCGGCGCCCGGGGACAGAATATACTGGTGGCGCCCCTCCGCTTGACGAAAATCCTAAGAAGCCAAAAAAGGGCGCCCATTAACTCAACTTCGCGAATACGTTGACAAGCAAAAAGGTCATCACCCGTAGCGGAACTCCCGACTCTAAACCAATCTTGGCGCCCATCACCTCGGCGCCCGGGGACATCTGTACCAGAGGGTCATTTGGGGCTGGTCCCCAAGGAAATGAAAATATTAATTTATAATGTATTACTGTGCAACAAAAACAAAAACAAGGAGGTCATTTAGTTTGGGGCCAAAAAAGGTCATCTAACGCATCATCATCGTCAACTTTTTCGAAATCAAATTTCATCAAAAATATCATCATCATCATCATCATCATCATCACTGATCTGTACCCTCTTCATCATCATCATCATCATCATCATCATCATCATCATCATCATCATCATCATCATTGCTATCATTATCATTAATAGCAATAATTGTCTTCGTATCTTTTAATATAACTATTAGTAGTAATGACAGTGGTAATAGTAGTAGTTGAGTAGCATAGAGATAACACGATTAGTGGTTACTGAAGAAAAGTTCTCTGAAAACTTCAATTTTACAACGCCGCTGAAAATGAATCGATCGATCTGAACATAGAGAAGAATTATTTTTCTACTTTATAATCTTGGCTCTAATCTTGTAATTCACCATCGGTCTCTCTATATTGACGATCTAATCACATCAGAGATGGCCATGGGTCTAACTTTTTAGAACCCATGCAACCCATCAAATCTCCAACCCAGCCCATGCCGGCAACCCACAGTAATACATTTCAATTTCTTAAACATTGACTTATTTTCTGACCCAACCTCTCTCTCTCTCTCCATCTCTCTCTCTCCATCTCTCTTTCTCTCTCTCTCTCTCTCTCTCTCTCTCTCTCTCTCTCTCTCTCAGTCATTCAGTCGTATCCGACTTTGTGTGACATTATGGACTTGATGGGTCATTCTCTTCTGTCCTCCGCCGTATTTCTCAGTTCGTCTCGATGTTCATGTTCATTGCTTACATAATGTGTTCCATCCATCTCGTCTTCTGTCCAACCCAACTCGCCATTAATATGGAAAAGTCCGGCCCAACCCATGAGCAGGGGCGTAACGACGTGGAGGGGTTATATCGGTATATATACCCCCAAATCAGTCTACCTTAAAGCGTTTTATGTGATTTACATGCGGTTATATGTGGTTTATATGGTTTATGTGCATGGTTTATAGTTAAGATTTATACCCACCCAAAATATTTATACCCTCCCAAATCAAATTCCTGGCTACGCCCCTGCCCATGCATGAGCTAACCCAACCCACGACCATCTCTGAATCACACATGCGTCGAGTTGCAGTTCAATGGCGTTCTTCTGCTGTGTTCTCTTATAGTGGCGGCGCAGAGCGCGGCTTCTTCGGGGGATACTCGTGGAGCCATTCGCCTGAAGAACGCCTCCTACGGAGTCTCGGTCTCCGGCATCGTCATCGGGGCCATCATCATCGTCGTCGTCGTTGTCGTCGTCATTCTCCCCTCATGGAGAAATCCCAGTATGTATCCCTCCTATGGCCACTATTGATACTGTCATTACCACGGCGTCTGTACTTGTCGTGGATTGCTTTGTTTTCGCAGTCGATAATGTATACAATCGGCGTCGATTTTTTATTATCATAGGACCACCCTATATGAGTGACGACTACTTGTATATATATATATATATATATATATATATATATATATATATATATATTTATGCAGTGCTTTTTCCCAGGAAACGCAAGGGAACGGCGTTCTTGCGCCTTCTTTTGCTCCAGATTCATTTATATCGATATCGAAATAATGCGTGTCCTATACTTACAATTGGTTCTTTTCTCAGTGGCAACGCATGGAAACAGTGTAAATTACAGTTTAAAAACAATGAGCTACATTGTACTCTGTATAAATGAATATACCACGTGCTGTTATTCTACTAATATCGATGGCATGCCTCCTCAGGGGCGTAGCCAGGAATTTGTTTGGGGGGTATAATGTGATTGGTTCATCCAAAGTGATTTGATTACCTGTCGCTCTGACTGTCATCTCCGGCTTCTCCTGGCTCTGATTCCTATAGTTATATATTGGATTTTTTTGCAGCATAGACTGACACTATAGGCATGATTATAGTGGCGCCATAGAAGTTGATTGATTTGAGTGGTTGATAGAAATGACGGAGATATATATGTAGGTAAGCAAGTCTTGTGGTGAAACTTTTTTATCATATGGATTACTGAAAGAATTTATAGTTTCGTATGAAATGGCAGAGAGGTGCCGTAGGCTATTTCGAACCAGATAAAACAGAGTTGAGAAGGACTACTGTATAGGGCCTACATTGATTAATTATTCTAGCACGATTTGAAGCATTGGAGATGGAGAAAAAAGAAACTATGGTTTCGTCTGAGAAGTTATCCAATGTCATGAAATATTTGCACATCTGCACACTGACTATGCAATACTCCTTCCATTGGCTTGTGTCAAACACACACACACACACACAGCGAATCAATTTCATTTGGAAAAGATGTGCTGTCTATAAACCCGCGGTACAATGAACCAGTTATTAAATTCTTGCCTTAGCAAGTAAGAATTTAAGGAAACATATAGATTATAGATAGTCCTCACTATAATGAATAGTATAAACAGGAATTGTAAGGGAAGAGGCAAAGTATTACTTTCAATTTCAACCAAAGAGAAACTTAACCATGCAGCCCACGGTTCGATGTTTGCTTATACTAAACGTAACGCTATAATTATAATAATGAAATGTTTAAAAACTCGCCTTGTTCGTTTGATAGATAGGCAGGGCGCGATTTCTAGGGGGAAGGAGGGAATCTTTCCCCACTGCCCAACTGCAACCCCCCTACTGCTACATCCCCCCACAACTACATCCCCCCACTGCTACATTTCCCCAACAACTACACCCACTCCAAAACTCTACATATTTCCCCCACTGCTCCAGGCCACAAACCGCACCCTGTAGGCTAGATAGGTCTATACATTAGGTGAAAGTTTGATCCATACTAGTAAATATTTTGTAGGACAGGTTACAATTAATAGCCTAGTAATTAATAATCTCTATTCGTAACAGGCACGGAATCAAATAGGCTAGTACGCAAACAAGTAATAACACAAATCAACTGAAAAAAAACCTAAAATAAAATAAACTAATAATAAACTAATTAACTAAACACACACTTTACATCGTACAGCCACTAGCACTGCCCATCCAGCCAGCCTCTGTCCTCAGACAAATTCTAGCAAGGCACTCGGCAAAAGTACAGTGGCTTCTTCGCATATACATGTAAAGTAGCAAGGTGGGTTGTCGCAGTGGCCCCCAGTTGGGACCCTATACCTAATGCTACATACATTAAACAACAAATGGCATGAGAAGTTGCCACCCCAACGGCACCCCACTTGCCAAATCCTAGAGCCGCCACTGTATATGGCAACGGACGCTTGTCGCATTTTTATACAACAGCATGCAAGATAGCTGCAGGGACGGATTAAGGTCCGAGTGGGGGCCTGGCCGTCTGGGGCTGAGAAGTAAAAAAAGGTCGTCGCGCTTCCATGATTAGAAATTTGCCCCCTGTAAAATTTCCCGCCTTCACTAAAAATCATCTATGACATGCAAAAAAGGCCTCGCTTGTAAAACGGTGGGCCTATTTTTTATGGGGAGGGCCTGGGGCTTCAGCCCCCTCAGCCCCCGCCTTAATATGGCCCTGGGTAGCTGAGGCAAATGAGGCCCACTTAAATTTTTCCAAAATTAAGACTACTTACATACAACAGAGTCAATTAATGTTATTGTGGTATGACTCTCAATTATCCTAGCGCCATGTAAATTTTGAACACGTGGAAAGTTTTCCGGGAACAACGTATCCATTTGGGCTTTGATGCCCACCGCGTTGGGTAACAAGGCCCACGTCAGAAACTCAAATATTTCATTATCTTACAAAACCACGTTTTCTTGTATCGCCATCTTCACTGATTCTAATCATCCACGAATATTCAACAACGTCATTTTCAGTTTTCATCTACAGGACTCGAAATAGAACAGAACATCTCCAGCCAATGACAATGAAAACGCGGGATGGCAATGAATGAAAGTGCTGTCGAATATCTTGTAGAATGGCTAGTAGGGCGATCGAGGGAAGAGTCACGTATTCAAAGCATAATCTAGAACACCTACAACAAATTTCATAAATGAACTTTAATCAATCTATTTGAGATTTTCTGCATACAAAGGGAAAAGGAAAATGAGCATTGCATCCTGATATTAAACCATAGCGGGCATATGACAATAGCAGCACATGACAATAGAAAAAAAATGTAAAATTTCAAAATCAAATAAGAAAACAGTTGCTTATTATTTGACACGATAAGCATATGAAGGAAGTAAAAGGAAAATTGAAGAGAGCGATAGTTTTCAACCGTAGGAATTTCACAAAAATTTTCAGAGAACTGAGAAGATATTTTCAGGCGGTTTTAAGTACCAGTAACATATCAACCTACACACATGCGCAGACATATTATGCGATATCGTTGCCAGAGGGGTAACTGAGCTAGTTCCGTATACGAGGGCTGGCCCGGCTTGGCTAGCTATTTGCTTCCTTGTAGATCAAAGAAACCTAAGTGAATAGAAGCGCGTGATTCGCGCGTGATTTTCAGCTCCAGCTAAGTTATAGAGTTTAATAAATCATCTAGAATTAATAATCTCTCTGTCTCCGTCTCTCTCTGTCTCTGTCTCTCTCCTTCTGTCTGTCTGTCTGTCTCTCTCTCTCTCTCTGTCTGTCTGTCTGTCTCTGTCTGTCTGTCTCTTTCTCTCTTAACAAAACAATTCTCTTGAACTGCATGCGAATAGTCAGCGTTAACGCTCACGTGACGACAAAGGGTAATTTCCACACATCCGGTTACTCTGCTGTTCGCATTAAGTTAGTCAACGGACACGGCAGAATTTCCGAACATCCTGCACAGGGTAAATTTAAAAATAGAGTGTACCTAGGAGCGCCGGGGTCAGTCCCCCTGCATGGGAGGCACAGAAAGGGGGGGCAATTGTAATCATTTATCCCTGCCTATAATCCACTGCGCAAATACCGAAGCCGTCCCAGACGTGCTACTGATTTGACACAATAATAATGACTAATGACAAGTGATGATGATGACGACGACGACGACATTGATGATATAACTTGATTTGGAAGGCTAAGTTAGCCTGTGTGAAAGCCACTGTAACCGATCGCATATTATTATTATTATTATTATTATTATTATTATTATTATTATTATTATTATTATTATTATTATCAGGCGTGGACCGAAACCAAAGCCAATGATTGTTGCCGTCATTTTATCAATTCATTGTTTTATTCAAGAATAATTATTTTTGATCACATTTACCGATGAATGAAATTAAATCAGAACAAAGAATGGTTGAGGCTTAGCGACGCGACGGTCAATCTTGGAACGTCACTCTGTAAAACTTCTCATCGAGGTTTTGTAGAATTTTAGAGTACATCTATGAAAGTACTGCAAAATCTGCTGACAAAGTAAATCATTCAGCCTATATTCTAAATACTAGGTCAGAAAACTTTCCATCAGGCCTCAGCGCTATTGAAATAGACGAGGTTTATTTCTTCATTGGTAGGGCGATGAAGAACAGGAAAAGATAGATTGAAAATATATAAAACAAAAATTAGAAATGAAGAATTTCGCAATTGCAGAAGGATCCAAAAAAGGGACATAAAGCGTACCGAGTGAAATGACATGTCTTTGCGTCTAAATATTGTCGCCGTGAAGGCAGAAAGTGAAGACGGTTTTTCTGCGACAGGCAAATAGGGGCCTAAATTTCTGAAGTATAGGCCTACCATACTTGTGATTGCTAAGCTAAGGACAAAAGTTCAACGGGTAAATTACTACAAGTTTCACCACGTTTAGAACTGTGAAATTACTCATGACAAATACGATCATGACTGTTACTAGACATTCTGGCAAGAAAGTCGTGCTACGAAATTACGAAAAAGACGCGCTTAGTAAGAAGATCTTTGTAATATGAGGGACATTCAATATTGGTCGGTAGAGCAGACTAAAACTTTAGACACGGAAGCTCCAACTGAGTGGTCTGTTTGTCAATCTGAGGGCGTTTCAATAGGAGAACTCGTTCGGTTTTACCCTAACACATTTCTAACTAAGGCGCTCACGAGTGTCCTGCTCATACAATACAACGGGCATCTGTCAGTTAATGTTGACTTTGGCTTTGGTTCAATAAAACCCTCAACATTGAATGCTGGTCCTGCATTATAACGACAGTCCGTTGACGTTAGCCTATAGTATATGCATATAATTAACCCGTCAAAATTTCAATCTGCTTCGAGTCAGATGACTTTCCGACGATCTAGAAGCGTTGCCGAAAAATCCAGCAGAGAAATTGTTTAGGAACTAATTTAAAGTCTTAGAAGTTAGCTGAAGACTTCCATATTCATTACAAATTTTACGTTTTGAGCAGAACGAGAGTAAACTGCACATCGAACAGAAGGTGAGATATGTCACTCTTTTTCTTTCTCTTTCTCCGCCACTGTCTCTCTCTCTCTCGCTCGCTCGCTTTTTGTCTTTACAGCCTAGAAAACATTTCATCTTATTGCTAACTTTTCAGAACTAAAACAAACTAGCAGTTTATAAACGCAATCAGACGAAATAAATCCCAGCGCGATTTTTAAAAAACAGTTTTAAGAATTTGGAAGAAAACTAAACTCTGTGAATCCTGTTTTGCCATCAAACAGCACCTGCATTTACTTATTCTTCAGCTTCGAAGCGACAATGGCCGATGACAACAAACCCCCAAATTACGACGACGCGGGTCACGCTCCACCCTTCACCACCCCACCACAGCATCCTCACTTTCAGGCGCCAGGAATGTCTCCTTATCCTCCTCCTTCTCAACAGCCGTATGCGGGCCCTCCAGCAAACGGGACTCCGTATTATCCACCGCAACAACAGGCAGGATACAACGCTGGAAACGTAACCGTCGTTGGCGCCTATCCTCCTCCTCCTGGCCAGCATCTGCAGCAGCCGCAGGTGATCGTTGTGAATAGCCAAGCGGCGGTTGCTCCGACCGCAGACGTCCCAATGTCCGGTGCCATCGCCTTGGCCTGCGTCGCGTTCTGGTGTTTCGGTTGGCTGTTCGGTGGAATTGCCTTCGTACTCGCCAGTAAGTGCCAAATGGATATCGAAATTAATCGTCTAATTTTCTCAGCCAACTTCGCGGTATATAAATGTTAATAGACGCAGTAGTTTTTGTTCATCATCGTGATTGTCATTGTTATCTAGTAGTAGTAGAAGTAGTAGTAGTAGTAGTAGTAGTAGTAGTAGTAGTAGTAGTAGTAGTAGTAGTAGTAGTAGTAGTAGTAGTAGTAGTAGCTGTAGTAGTAGTAGTAGTAGTAGTAGTAGTAGTAGTAGTAGTAGTAGTAGTAGTAGTAGTAGTAGTAGTAGTAGTAGTAGTAGTAGTAGTAGTAAGAAGAAGAAGAAGAAGAAGAAGAAGAAGAAGAAGGAAAAAAGAAGATTTTCCTGGAGAAAGTAAATCAGAGTTCTGAAAGTTTTAATATGAAAGCCCTCTTGGAAAGAAAACGATTCGATTAGTATAACTTGCAGAGAGCGATTAATTTTTTTAAAAATCACACTAACACACGAAGCCTTATAGGCGTAAACTTATGTTTGGCCGCTTGGCTCGAGCACCCACCCCCTCCCCCAGTCAACTTTTACAGGGTTAGTCTTGTAAAGGATTTTCTAGCGCACAACGGAAATAAGCAGCCATCGCATCCTATAACATGGACGCGACCGCCACCGAGTCCGTCCAAGGAAAGCATGGCTGGACGAAATCAGACCACTCACCAATGTTTGGGACTCGGTCGCTTGGAATAGCGAGAGACAAGATTTCTAGGCCCCATTTACCAGGCCTGTCCAACACGGCACTCGCCGACAAACTACCAACTATGTCATCGGTTATGCGATGACGACGACGGCGGCTTGGAAAGGGGAAAGGCATAGGGATTGCTTCCCCGCCACTCCCACTCTCACTCCCACCCGCAAACACTTTTCATCCGAATCACGTCTATGCACGAAGCATTAGCTTAACTGGCAATCGTAATCTTATTAATCTGCTTCGAACGGCGAGATATACAGCTGTATATCCAATTATCCATGTATATCCATATGTATAATTACGTCTATGCACGACGAAACATTAGCTGACAATCGTGATTTTATTCAAGCGGCGAGAGATACATCCATGTATGTACGGCGGAGTCGCCGCATTGTTTGCTGTTCTTATAGTTGTCGGTCAGAACTCGGCTGCTGTGGGCGATAAAAGCGGAGCCATTCGGATGAGAAATGCTTCCTATGGAGTCTCCATCGCTGGTATCGTCATCGGGATCATCGTCATCGCCGTCGCTATTGGAGTCTCTGTGTCTGCAGCCAAAGCAGTTTCTCAAAGCTATTATTACTCCAACCAATATTGCTACTACGATGCATACGGCTATCGTAAATGCATTTGAGCTGTGAGCTGCCTTAATAATAATAATAATAATAATAATAATAATAATAATAATAATAATAATAATAATAATAATAATAATAATAATAAACCAAATATGAAACACATTCTGTGCAATGTCATAATAATAATAATAATAATAATCAGTGCTGAACGTCTGTGAGAAAAGGTGCAGGAGCTCTCTTGCCGCCGAGGTGCGTTAAGCATAACAGAGGTACCTGTTGTGCGCGCACCCTCGTTGAATCTGAATAAAATCTAAATTTCTATAGCGCTTATTAAATCGTATTTTAAAAGTTTTGCAACAAGTACACGGTGCTTTTACAATATTGGAACACATATTGAAGAATTATGGGAAACATTTTCATGGTCCAAAAAGGTGCCGGAGCTCCTCGGCCCCGCCGCGCACCGGCTGACTTTCAGCACTGATAATAATAATAATAATAATAATAATAATAATAATAATAATAATAATAATAATAATAATAATAATAATAATAATAATCTATAGCATGTGTGGCAGACCCACGCAAAGTGCGAGTCGCAAAGAACAATTTTCTAAAGCTTGAAAGCAGCATTGCAAAAATTAAACGCTCAAACGAGGTGATGTTACGATCCGATTCTTTGCCAATTTTCATTGAGTCTCTGCTGCCATTTTTATGGGACCTATGACAAAATTAGCAAACGGGCAATATTTTTACTGTTACATGTCAATCACGTGCTTCCATCGATCTGCTAATCTGCTCGAAATTTTTTTAAACTTTTCGCGAGCCGCAGATTCTGTTAGATGACCAGTCAACACAGATTTGGTTTAAATGTACGCGTACAGGTATCCTACAGGCTACGGAGCATTCATCTGATTGTTCGAAACTGTTGAAGAGAATAATTTCCTATAACTGAAAATACTGCTTATGTTTGCACTTTCAACTTTGCTGCATATAAACAACGGATTTTAGATGCTACTAATGATACTAATCGATCAGTTACGCACTCGATAAGCTTTGTCTAATCGATCTCATTGTTACATTGATTTTCGTTAATAATATATTCATATTCTAGACAAACTTGCTCATAAGCAGAAATTATAGCACAGAATGCGAGTTTGCGATTTAAATTGAAGAGACGTCACTTTTTCTTGACTTTATGATATTCATATTAAAGTTTTAAATCGGTTAACTTCTCATAGTCTTCCATTTACTCTATCAGATCAGTCTGTTTGTGTTCTCTACCAGTGTTTAATCTAGGCCTTTGGGGGGGGGGATTCCCCATCCACAAAGTTTTAAAATCTCCCAATTTGTATATGTTGGCTTGGGGGATGGAAATGTTCCTCCCCCCAAAGCGTGGAGAGACAAATCTTGCCCCCCAAACATTTCAAACACCCCCAATGTCAAGGTGGCTAGAATGAACACTGGTTCTCTATACTATGTCTCCGTCTGTCTGAATCTATCTCTGCCCAGTGCCTTTTTCAGTGGTAACGCACGGGAACCAAAGCCAATGACTGTTGCAGTCCTTTCATTCATTCTTTGCTTTATTTAAGAATAATTTGATAACGTTTACTGATGAATACATTAAGTCAGAACAAAAAATGGCTGGGATTTGGGGGGGGGGTAGAGAAGGAATTTGTACTGCGTGAACAAAACCAACAACATGAAATATAGTTTCGCATTGCAAACTTTGACGATTCACAAATATATTCGATATTCAGAGGCTGAGTTAAGATAGATAGGGGTGGTTGTACGTTGTAACTAGCTCCTTGTTTGGAGAAGCCGTTGCATGACCAAGCTTATAGCGATGAGACGACACGTATCAACTCGGCGACGAACAACTCGGCAAAGGCATGATCATGTAAAGGTTGTTTGGATGGGAGTGGTGGGCGTTGTAGGGTGTTGTAGGGGTAGTGAGCGATGGCAGTGAGAGGAAGGGAAAATTAGAGGTAAGGGGAGGAGGAGGAGGATGGGTGGGTGGGTAAGGGGAGCAAAATGTATCTAGGTTGTATGGTGCTACATAAAATAATATGTCTGTCAATGCAGTGACATTTGTCCAAGAACTGGAACCCTTACTCAGCGATTTTATAGAAGACTTTACATATGTATACTAAAAACTATAAAGAAACAAGTATTATGTCAATCCTGTAGTAACTGAACGATTAACCAAACTTCAAAGATCTGCCAAACCTCCCTCCCGCCCATTGCCATGATAAAGCCAACCTGCAGTAGGTCTTCTTTGAACCCTGCCTCGAACATTTCCCGGACCCTTTATTACCACACTTTATAGACTTTATCGCTGAGTTGCTCTGTCCGGCGACGAGATATTCGAACGTCACTCTGTAAAACTTCGCATCGAAGCTTTGTAGGATTTAGAGTACATCTCTAGAAGTACTGCAAAACCGGCTGCCAGAGTAAATAATTCTAAATACAAGATCAGAAAACTTTCCCTCGCCGCAATTGAAGCTGATGAATTTTATTTCGCCACAGACAGTGTTTTGTACAGGCCTGTTAGGAGGGGATATCCCCCAAAAAACTCAAAATTCCCCCCAAAATAAAACCAACACTTACACAAATTTTGCATTGAACTGTGTCTTTTCTCCTCCAACCAAGTCGATTCCCCCCAACCCTGAAAGCCTCAATTTCCCCTCTCCCCCAAAGCCTGGAGTCTGGATAAAACTCTGGCCTCAGAGAGGGCGATAAAGACCAAGAAGAAGATGGACCGGGTAATATCAAGGAAGACTTGTTAATGGAAAATTTGACAAATGTAGAGCAGTGTTTAATCTAGACTCCTGGACTCCGGAGGGATACTGACAAACCCGGGGGGGGGGAAACTGACAAAGCCGGGGGGATTCTGCTAGGGAGCTGCTGTTAGTCCATGTAGTATGCCAAAATTTCCGGGGAGAATTTGAAATTTCCGGAGGGGGAAAGAGCAATCCCCCCGAAAACGACCTAGATTAAACACTGGTGTAGAGGGATTCAAACTGAAACAAACAGGACCGAGTGATACGGAATGGTTTCGTACCCAACTAATGTCACCATGCAGGAAGAAAGTGAAGAGGAGTTCTTTCGCCTTAGGTAAATACATTTCTGAAGTATCCCATACTTGTGATTGCTAAGCTAAGGACAAAAGTTCAAATGGTAAATTGTAACAAGTTCCATCAGGTTTAGAGCTGTGAAATTACTCATCACAAAGACGAGCATGACTGTTGAGCATTCTGGCAAGAAAGTCATGCTACGAAATTACGAAAAAGTCTCGCTGCAACTGGTGCATTGTTCATTTCAATTCAATTAGTCCTACTACTTTGGGACCAGATTAACGTAGCCAAAGAAAATGCGATTAATCGCGATTAATAATTTTAATCGCACTATTAATCGCGATTAAATAAATTAATCGTTGGACAGCACTACTTTGTAATAGTAGTCGAGGGACATTCAACAAGTCAATATTCGTCGATAGAGCAGAAATAAAAATTGTAGCAAACGGAAGCCCCGATTGGGTGGCCTCTTTGTCAATCCGAGGGCGCTTCAGTGGGTAAGCTCGTTCGGTTTTACCCTAACATATTTCTACTCAAGTGCTCATAAAATTGCTACTCAAACAAATCAAAATGTCATTTTTCTGTGAATGTTGATCTTGGCTTTGGTTCAACGAACCCTCAAGGAAAGTCTCCCGACGTTTTATATCATGCATCAAATAAAAAAGTAACGCTTTCAGTCTGTTAAAATATAGCTTAAGACTTTCAGCCTCACTTCTCCTTCTACAGTTTGCAGTCGAACGAAGAGTAAACTACACATTGAACAGAAGGTAAGATAGATCCATCTCTTTTTCTTTCTCTATCTATCCCACTCTCTCTCTCACTCTCTTTCACCCTAAAGCTTAGAAAACGTTTCATCTTATTCCTGACTTTTCAGGCCTAAACAACTAACAGCTTAGGCCTATAAACGCAATCAGTCGATAGAAATCTCGATGAGATGAGACTTTAAAATACAGTTTTAAGAATAATTGGAAGAAATCTAAACGGGGTGAATCTTCTTTTACCATCAAACAGCACCTGCATTTACTTATTCTTCAGCTTTGAAGAAGCGACAATGGCCGATGACAACAAACCCCCAAATTACGACGAAGCGTGTCACGCTCCACCCTTCACCACCCCACCACAGAACCCTCACTTCCAAGCGTCAGGAATGCCTCCTCCTCAACAGCCGTATGCGAGCCCTCCAGCAAAGGGGACTCCGTATTATCCACCGCAACAACAGGCAGGATACAACACTGGAAACGTAAAATTCGTCGGCGCTTATCCGCCTCCTCCTCCTGGTCAGCAGCAGCAGCAGCGGCCGCAGGTGATCGTTGTGAATAGCCAAGCGGCGGTTGCTCCGACCGCCGCAGACGTGTCCATGACCTGTGCCATCGTCTTGGCCTGCGTCGTGTTCTGGTGTTTCGGTTGTGCGACTGGTTTATTTGCCCTCAGACTCGCCAGTAAGTACCAAATGGATATCAAAATTAGTTGTCTAATTTTCTCAACCAGTTTCGTGGCGTATTAATTTCAATAGACACTGTAATTTGCGTTCATCATCGTGATTGTCATAGTCATCTACTAGTAGAAGTAGTAGTAGTAGTAGCAGTAGCAGCAGCAGTAGTAGCAGTAGTAGTAGCAGCAGTGGTGACAGCAGTAGCAGTGCAGTAGCAGCAGCAGCAGCAGCAGCAGCAGCAGCAGCAGCAGCAGGTGCAGGTGGCAGCAGCAGCAGCAGCAGCAGCAGCAGCAGTGGCAGCAGCAGTGGTGGTGGCAGCAGCAGCAGTGGCAGCAGCAGCAGTGGCAGTGGTGGTGGTGGCAGTGGTGGCAGCAGCAGCAGCAGCAGCAGCAGTGGTGGTGGTGCAGTGGCAGCAGCAGTGGCAGCAGCAGCAGCAGCAGCAGCAGCAGTGGTGCAGCAGCAGCAGCAGCAGCAGCAGCAGCAGCAGCAGCAGCAGCAGCAGCAGCAGCAGCAGCAGCAGTAGCAGCAGCAGCAGTAGTAGCAGTAGTAGTAGTAGTAGTAGTAGTAGTAGTAGTAGTAGTAGTAGTAGTAGTAGTAGTAGTAGTAGCAGAACAAGAAGAAGATTTTCCTGAAGAAAGTATTGCGGAGTTTCGAAAGCTTTAATATGAAAGCCCTCTTGGAAAGAAAAAAGAAAACGATTCGATTAGTACAACTATATTGCAGAAAGCGATTAATTGTTTTAAAAATCACACTAACACACGAAGCCATAGGCTTAATCTTCTATTTGGCCGCCTGGCTCGAGCACCCCCGCACCCTTCCCCAATCAACTTTTACAGGGCTAGTCTAGTAAAGGATTTTCAAACGCACGGCAGAAATAAGCAGCCATCGCATCCTATAACATGGACGCGAATGCCGAGTCCGTCCAAGGAAAACATGGCTTGACGAAATCTAACCACCGTTACCACTCACCAGTTAAGTCTTGGACTGCAGACCAGCCCAACACCAGTGGCGCAGCGTGCACCTTTGTCGCCCCCATGGCTCATTGCAAATCCGCCGCCCTAAATGAGTTCATATCAGAGGCGGATCTATATGCTGCATGTCTTGAAAAATAATTATATTTGAAATTTGCCGCCCCTCTTAAAAAATATCCCGCCTTCGCTGAAAATCACCCCTGACAAGCTAAAAAAGGTCGTCACTTAACTTCATTTGCCGCTCCTTCTAAAGTTCACCGACTTCCTTGACAAGCAAAAAAGGTCGTCGCTTCGAATATTTGCCGCCCCTTCATGTGTGCTGCCCATGGCTATAGACATACTAGCCATTGGCACGCTACGCCACTGTCCAACACAGCACTCGCCTACACACTACTAACCATGTCATCGCTATGCGATGACGACGACGGCTTGGAAAGGGGAAAGGCATAGGGGTTGTTTCCCTCCCCCCTAAACACTTTTCATCCGAATTACGTCTATGCACGAAGCATTAGACTAACTGGCAATCAGTGGCGTATTTAGAATTTGGTAAGGGTGACATCCCATGGCGAGCGCGAAGCGCGAGCCTATAATGGGGGTCTGAGGACAGGCTAGGCCAAGACCAAAGGGGGGCCATGGCCCAAATGGCCCAATGGTAAATACGCCACTGCTGGCAATCGTGACCTCATTCGAACGGCGAGAGATACATCAATGTATACGGAGTCACAATGTTTTCTCTTCTTAGTTCGCGGTCAGGACGCGGCTGCTGTGGGCGATAGAAGCGGAGCCATTCGGATGAGGAATGCTTCCTATGGAGTCTCGATCGCCGGTATCATCATCGGGATCATCGCCGTCGCCGTCGCTGTGGGAGTCTCTATGGCTAGAATCAATGCAGCTGCTCAAAGCTATTATCGCCCCACCCCATATTGCTACTACGATACATACGGCTATCGTAAATGCATTTGAGCTGTGAGCTGCTTTAATAATAATAACAACAACAACAACAACAACAATAATAATAATAATAATAATAATAATAATAATAATAATAATAATAATAATGCGAAATTTCAATTAATATCTGCTGCTATTTTTATGGTACATATGATAAAACTGGCAAACAGGCAAAACTATTACTGTTACGTGGTAATTGTGTGCTTCTTTTGATCTTCTCAGTTTTAAAAATTTTTCGCGAGCCGCAGATACGGCTAGAAGAGCCGCACGCAATTCGCGAGCCGCAGTTTGACCATCCCTGATCCAGAGAAAGACCAGTCAACACAGATTTGGTTTAAATGTACGCGTATAGGTATCCTACAGGCTACGGAGCATTCATCTGATTGTTCGAAACTGTTGAAGAGAATAATTTGCTAATCAAAATGCTGCTTATGTGTTGCACTTGCAACTTTGACGCGAAAAGTAAAAGATTTGAAATGCTGCTAATCGACCAATAATATGCATTCAGTAAGTATTTGTCTAAAGTACTCTAAACGCTCTGATTGTTGCATTGATTCTCATCAATATATTCATTCTCTAAGACAACATTGTACACAAGCAGAAATTATAGCACAGAATGCGAGTTTGCAATCTAAATTGAAAAGACGTCACTTTTTCTTGACTTTATGATAAGCATTGAGTAGTAAAAAAGGTTATCTTCCTTGTGAAATGTGGTGACAAGCAAAAAAGGGTGGTCGTCACTACTTTTTGAAAGTTACAACTTGACTGAAAGGTCGTCACCTTGTGCAGTGATACATTTTTCTTAAAATATGCCCTGCTTTTAATAGTCTTCCATTTACTCTATCAGATCAGTCTGCCTGTGTTCTCTGTTGTATCTCCGTCTGTCTGTCTGTTTGTCTGAATCTAACTCTCCAGCGTCCTAAAATATGCGATAAGAATTTTTGGGCAGAGGTAGCGTTCATTCGGGGCGGATAGTTTGTTCTACTAGCTACAGCCTATATACATGCAATTAAGTTAATTCGCTAGGTTCAAGCCCCGTATATAAGCGCCCCTACAGTGGCTTTCACACAGGCAGTAATGGCTCCTGAGCCACTTTAAATAACACCGAGTTTAAGAGACAGACAGCCAGCCAGCCAGCCAGCCAGACAGACAGACAGACAGACAGACAGGGATGTGGAGATGCCGAAACGGTTGACACTCATACGATGTCGTATTTACTTGCATAACTCTGTTGAACTTTTTCTTTTAGGGACCATCCATATAGTACGTACGCACTGAGAGGGGACGGTCGGATTTTGGAGATGTTTGCCATGTACACTATGTGCAACGGGGAAGGAGGGGGTGAAAATATGACTTTTTCCGTACGTACAGCTGTGTGAAAAAGTCCTGCACGTTTATAGGATTTTGGGATTTTTGTTTTTTATGAATATCTGAATAACCATTAATGATTTAGGATATGCAAATCTCAATATATATATCAACGGGTATTGATGTTTTGGGTAAAGAATTTACTAATTATTGTGTGATTGCCTTATGGATCCTCACAACAAAATTTTTGTGAGGAGCGTGAAACGTGAAACGTGCAGGACTTTTTCACACAGCTGTACTTTATGGATGAACCCTTAGTTTAGAAAAATAACGATTCTCAGAAACTGAGCTCCCTTTTCCCCACCAATCGAATTCCCAGCCACGCCTTCATCCTCCTCCCCCGCTCCATTTTTAACTACAGATGCGACCGTTTCGCAGCCGGTGCCTTAGCATCCCCCACCCCACCCCACCCACACCAACCCACCCACCCACTCCCTCCCTCCCGCCCAGCGTCGGCCCGGAGCTCTAGAGGCTCCTGACGATCTCTGAACGTTCGATGTTGCCAGGGCCTGTGCGAGGAGGGCCTGAAGAAGATGGTTTATGAGTAGCGAAGATCCAAAGGTCGGCCTAGGAAGAACGCTGTTGTTGAACTTGTTGTGTTTCGGGATCTATCATCTAGCCTACAGTATTAGGGGAACAGTTGATGCTACTACATAGCGTGGTAATACTACAAACTGCTTTACTACGAATTTTCCAATAGTTAAGAGGTAAGACATACAGAAAACCTATGTCCGATTGTGAAGTTAGCAAAAACGTAATTGTTATTGGTGTATATTGTCCTTTAGTCGGAATCTTTTAAGTTTAATGGGAGGGGAGGGGCGTAGCGACGGGTGGTATATATCGGTATATATACCCCCTCCCAAATCAGTCTACCTTAAAGTTTTTTTAATGTGATTTACATGTGGTTATATGTAGTTTATATGGTTTATGTGGTTTATAGTTAAGATTTATACCCACCCAAAATATTTGTACCCTGCCAAATCAAATTCCTGGCTACGCCCTGGGGTGGGATGAGGGGGCTTTCAATCGAAGGTGCTAAATACCATGTCACTGCGTTTGCAGTTTGAACCTCGTTTTGACCTTTTGCCTTTGCTCCTCGGTTTCCTTGTCTATCAGTTTATTATTTTGATGGAAATAAAAAAATATATCCAATTGACAGACAAATCAACAACTCGCTCAAATATTAATCTGATTCACTTCCGTCTGATTATTTATCTCACTGACAGGCTACACGCAGACTAACCTATCCTCCTAAACCTCTTTAAAACACATTATTATTATTATTATTATTATTATTATTATTATTATTATTATTATTATTATTATTATTATTATTATTGTTATTCTCTCCCTCTGGCTGTCAGATCGTCTTCCAGTTCATTGAGTATCTTCACATCCAGACTAAAAACACATCTCTTTCAATTAGCTCTTCTTCCATAGCCGGTCTTACTCTTTCCCTCTGACTGATCTCTGGAATGACCTGGTCTTTTGCGGATGGATTTGAAGTACCATCGATTGATACTCTCAGTTATTAGAACTGGTGCTATAGAAGTGCATTAATAATAATAATAATAATAATAATAATAATAATAATAATAAATAATAACAATAATAATAGCAATATAATAATAATAATAATAATAATAATAATAATAATAATACAATCGATTGATACCATTGGGTATTAGAAAGAAATGGTGCAATAGAAGTGCATTATTATTATTATTATTATTATTATTATTATTATTATTATTATTATTATTATTATTATTATTATTATTATTATTATTATTATTATTATTAGAGACACTGCCTACTTTGTTTACGCTGGAAAAACTGTTCCGGTTCTTGTGTGTCTTAGCTCCAGGATTACCATTATATTATCATTATTAACAGACTGACTTGTCGTCTGACTAGATTACTGACTTACTGATTGACAGATCGGCTGACGTCATATGCGTATCATTCTATTCTATAATCTATTGTCGTCGTTTTTTAATTGTTCATAGCCATGGAACACGAGAAGAAATATGATCCTGCAACCCCTCCCCCTCCATACGCATCTGCTCCGTACCAGCCTGATTCCGGAGCACAGTACTACCAACCGCACCCCCAACACCAGTACCCAGTGGGTCCCTACTCTCCACAGCAGGGGCCCCTTCATCCGGGCGGCGGCTACCATCAACAGGCAGGGAACTACTTCGTCCACCCGGGCGGCCAGTACCAGTACCAGCAGCAGCCGCCGTCGTCGGCGGTGGGGGTTCAAGTCCAGGTCCAGCAGCCGGTCGTCTATAGCTACGTGTCGATGATCGGGGCGATCGTCCTGTCCTGCTTCGTCTTCTGGTGCTGCGGAATCATTTTCGGAACGGTCGCCTTCATCCTGGCACGTGAGTCGATGCACACTTTGCACAGCCCCCTTAATTCCTTCCGTTCCCTTTATTTTGCTTCTTATATCTATTCCTGCCGTTGTTACCTTTCTGGATTTCAACACGATGCAAACAAAATTTACGGGGTGGGTTTAGGGCACGTGCCCCCCCCCCCAGCGTCGGTCATTCAGAATGACTGGACCCTCATCTGGAATGTCTCATTTTACTCGTGCTTCACTTCCTACTTCCACACCCAGTTCAAGCGACTCTAAAGCCTGGGGCGCTACCTAGTAGACTAGTAGTAGTAGTAGTAGTATAGTAGTAGTAGTAGTAGTAGTGGTGGTGGTAGTAGTAGTGGTAGTAGTAGTAGTAGTAGCAGTAAGTCTTAGTCGTAGTAGTAGCAGTAGCAGTCGCAGTAGTAGCAGCAGCAGCAGCAGCAGTAGCAGCAGCAGTACAGTAGTCGCAGCAGCAGCAGAGCAGCAGCAGCAGCAGAGAGCAGCAGCAGCAGCAGCAGCAGCAGCAGCAGCAGTAACAGCAGTAGCAGCAGCAGTACACAGCAGCAGCAGCAGCAGCAGTAGCAGTAGCAGCAGTAGCAGCAGCAGTAGTGGTGGTGGTGGTAGTAGTAGTAGTAGCAGTAGTAGTAGTAGTAGTAGTAGTAGTAGTAGTAGTAGTAGTAGTAGTAGTAGTAGTAGTAGTAGTAGTTATAGTAATAATAATGCACTTCTATAGCACCAGGTCCAATAATAAATAGCCCAACCCACCGTATTACATTACAATTTCTTTGACCATGACTTATTTTCTCACCCAACCCACCATTTATATGGAAAAGTCTGACCCAACCAACCAACCAACCAAATCCCACCCAACCCATGGTCCATGGTCACTCTAAGTGACAAAGTAGGTCATTGTTTTCTGGTGCGTTGTTTTAGTTATTTCATTTTTTAAAAAAAACCTTTTTCTGGTGTCTAAATGCAGTGATTGGACAGGGCTACTCTTCCGATGGTAACACCATTGGAGCCGTTCGCCTGCGCAACGCCTCCTATGCTGTGTCCATCGTTGGCCTCGTCATCGGAGTAATCCTTATCGTTCTCATGTTTGTATTGGGCATGTCGAACAGTCGTCGTTACTATCACTGAGCCGATGGGTCAGCGAAAGATGGGGCGAACTGAGCGGGTGGGTGGCAGGGGCGTAGCCAGTAATTTGATTGGGGGGGGGGAATAATATGATTTGGGGTATAAATCTTTAAAGATTTTGAAAATCTTTAAAAAACGTTAAAATTTTAAGATAGTCTGATTTTGTTTTTGAGGGTATATATATATATATATATATATATATATATATATATATATATATATATATATATCCTGTATATCCCTGTCGCTATACCTCCGGTGGGTGGGTGGGTGGGTGGGTGGGGTGTGCAACCGTTTGTTACTCCGCCGTGGAATCTGTTGTTTCGTGATTAAAAAAAATTTGTTCGCCGCGGGAGGAAGGCAAATTAAGTGTTTCTTTCTCTCTCTCTCAGCGAATCAAAATTCGAACAGCGGATGAAACTTTTTATCTTCGTCCCCAGTAACAAACTGAAATGATTTGCGACTTTTGAAAAAACCTTACTGCAAAAAAATTTGGACAGAAATTATTTGGGGTGAGGTGGGGTGGTTCAGAAATGCTGTCGAGGCCTCAGAGAGAGAGAGAGAGAGAGAGAGAGAGAGAGAGAGAGAGAGAGAGAGAGAGAGAGAGAGAGAGAGAGAGAGAGAGATGATCATAACTATAGAGGTTGCAAAATAGAAATTGTCCAGTGTCCACAGGTTGTACAATGTACATCCCTTGTAAAAGTCATCAATGCACTCTAAACTGACCAATGTACTGAATGCACGTCATTCCTTTAATTAGCATTGTATACCGTATACTAACTAGCTTGACAATTCACGCAGTTTTAACAAAACAGACTTCTAGGCCTAAATCCTAGTGTTTTGAATGCTGTATACGCTAAGAAAGAAAATGCGTTTGTTATTCTAGATTAAACTCGGGCTTAATAAACCTATGCGCATGTTAAAGGATTTATTGTTGCATATCGCATTGCAAAGTGCCCTATGCATTACGATTTTCATTAGCATGTTTCAACTATAGATCCATCTGTGGTCCTAAAATGTGAAAGGGACAAGTTGCGCGACAAGGCCTACGACGAAGTCGGCCAACTAATCATGTGGAAGTTTATACGAAATTACTGTATTTGGCGCCGAGCACACTTTTAGCCTGTAATCAAATGGCGATATTACTGTACTGTAATGCAGGGCGTCCGTTTGATACCAACTGCAGCCTCTGCTTGGCTAATGCCGCCTCTGTGTGTGTGCGCGTGTGTTTGGACGCGTACATGTCTGTCTCTGTGTGTGTGTGTGTGTGTGCGTGAGCGTGTGAAGTTGATTAGTTGTTATGAAGATTTTTAACGAATAGCTTATTATTCGGCTGCAAAAACTGCCGCCACAACCGAACACCTTATACCTATAATAAAATTGCTCTAGCGCTGTCATTATGAGGCTGCTAGGTTGGAGTGAGACATACCGCCCAGGGTCACTCGTGCAAAGCGTGTTATTCCGATGGGATTTTGTTTGGAGGGGCGGTGGTAGGAGGGGGGGGTTGACCTGGTATAGTAGGTTCTGCAAGACTGCAACTGGTTGGTTATAACTTGTTGCGCCTGACTGACGGTGCCAGTCGGGCAGGTTCAAGATGTGGGACTGGCCTTGGGATTTGTGCAAACTGTCGAGGGGTTTTTTGAGGGGGAGCGGGGTAGCAGGATCGAGGAGAATACGTGAATGAATGTGAAGAGCCTTTTTATAATGTATAATCCCTTATCTACAGTACGTTATTTCATATCTACGTTAAATCATTTGAAACGGTATTACGCTGGTTCATGTTGCTAAAATTAATTAATTCACATCTGCTGAATCAGAAATACATATGCACATACATATATGTACAAATACATATGCATATACTAATCAGAAATACATATGCACCACTCGTTTTCGTCTTTGTACTTTTGCTTTACTATATACAGTACTTTCCTCGGTTGTCAGGTTAGTAGCAGTGGCGGCTCTAGGATTTGGCAAGTAGGGGGCGTTGGGGTGGCAACTTCTGATCATGGGGGGCCAACCATTTGTTGTTTAATGTATGTAGCATTAAGTATAGGGTCCCAACTGGGGGGCAGACACTCAATAGGGGGCACGGGCCCCCCTGCCCCCCCGGTGGAGCCGCCACTGGTTAGTAGAGGTTGCCTCGTAACGGATGTAATTAGGTGGTCTTATCTTCTCTTGAATACAAACCGCGTGCTTTTTCATATGCTGTGTCAGAACTTTGGAACTCGATTCCAGCGTTCCTCCGCTGTCTACACCAGGGACGAACAAGAAATTCGGTGTCACAATTTCCTTCACTTCTTGCAACATCTCCTCAAGTTTTTCTTTTTTCTAAACTCAAAGCATTTCTCTTTTTAACCCCTTAACTGGGGACCCCGGATATATCCGTCCATTTTACATTGAGTTGCAGTTAAATACCCAGTTAAGGGGTTAAAAGTCACTTCCTCCATGGTTGTAAAACGTCGCTGGCCACAATGACCCTATGGATTAAAATTTAATGACCCTGCGTGAATGACCCCCACCTTTGGCTGTAGCTACTTCCTGCTAAGGATTAAGCGCCCCCTAGGAATAATGAGCTACAGCGGTGCTGCTTTTGAAAGCGCTATAGAAATTACCGAGATTTACAGTGTAGCTTATATAATATTACTTCAAGCATAAAGCACTTTACTGACTGTGCGAATCAGGTATCGATTAAATAATGCAAGCTAAAATACGTATTCTTATTGCATATGAATTATTAGGATTTGATTGATATTAGGCCTACTGAGTTTTGATCAACGATTAGCTTCGGAATGATGCTGCGTTAATTAAGTTCGTCGAGCGATTAGGCTGCTAAAGGGCGAGAGCTTCGGTTAGAATAGGCAATGTTAGGCATCCATTTATGAGGCAGAGGCATTTATCAAATATTCTCAAATAATGGGTTTATCTTCTACAAATAACAATTATCCTTCCAGTGATAATATTATTAATAAAACAAAGTGATTTAAAATTTTTAACTGTTTGTTTAGTTCTACTGCAAATAGAAGAATCAGATTACACTCCTTCCACTTTTTCTTCTACCTCTTTTTCTTCTTCACTTTTTTTCTTTTTCTTTCTTCTTTTTCCTCTTCTTTCTTCTTCTTCTTCTTCTTCTTCTTCTTCTTCTTCTTCTTCTTCTATTTGTGCCTCAAAGGGAAGAAGTTCATTTTGAAAGCGCTTCCAATCTGTGGCATAGTGGACTTCAAAATGGGGCCAAGGAAGTCATTTGACGTCGTAGGCCCATCCAGGGTTTAACCTAGGCCGTTTCCGGGGGGAAATTGCCTTTTTCCCTCGGAAATTTCAAATTCCTCCCGGAAATTTTGGCATACTACATCAACTAACAGCAGACCCTAGCAGACATCCCCCGGCTTTGTCAGTTCCCCCTCCGGCTTTGTCAGTTTCTCCCCCTCTGAATCCAGGAGTCTAGATTAGGCCCTAAACACTGGTCATAGGCCCATCTGTAATAACACTGTAGAATTCCTGGTCGTCAAGTTGATTGATTACTAATCAGCTGTGACCCGGTTTTGATGCATTTCATTGGACAAAAAACAACAATAATTTGTGACGAGTTACCAGTGGCGGCTCTAGGATTTGGCAAGTGGGGGGCCGTTGGGGTGGCAACTTCTAATCATGGGAGGCCAACCATTTGTTGTTTAATGTATGTAGCATTAAGTATAGGGTCCCAACTGGGGGCACTGGGGGGCCAGGCTCTCAATAGGGGGGCACGGGCCCCCCTGCCCCCCCGGTGGAGCCGCCACTGCGAGTTATACTAAAGCAGGGCAACTTGTACACCATTCGGGGTCCGTACAGTTTATTTGTCATCCACGTGTTCTGGAAGTTTCCCCATGTCAGTACACCTCTGCTTCTGGCCCGCAAAATAAGGTAAGTAGACAAGTAAGTAAGTGAGTGAGTGAATGAGAGGAAATTTCTATAGCGCTGTCCGAAAGCTTGGCGCAGTGCACCAGCCATTTCGGCCATTTCGTCTCTATGCAGTATTTGCGCTTCAAAGACGGGATGTTCGTTTTAACTAATAAACGAAAAACGGTGCTCATGATACATACAGTAATTGCCCTGTTTCTCTTGTAACAATACGCTAGTCATAGTGGCCGACGTAGTCGTGGCCGAATTGCCCATATATGTTGCACCTCAGCATTCGCCAATGGGAGCTCCAATGGGGCGGGGCGGGGGGCGGGGGGCTTAAATTAGACAGAATCTTGAGTCATTTTTCCTATCGAGACCAGGATCCTGTTACGTGCATTAATTTTAATTAATTGTCTTCACAGGTGCTGGTGCACCCGTGAACTTACACAGGCTAAATATTAATATTTAATATAAATAATATATAAATATTGATTAATTATATATCAATAATTATTATATCCCTAAATTTTTTTATTTTATATCCCTTTTAATATATTTATATTTATTTACTATTTATTTAATATTTATATCCCGTTGGGCAACTCTTTTCTCGTCTTACTAATTACCGAACTGAAACAACTTGAAAATATTTTTTGATACAACTAGTAAATATTTTGCTTTCAGTTTCAAATATTCAATCATACACTATGTATGATGTCAACTCATATTATATGTTTTATTAGTTAAGTATTAGTAACAAGTTAGTTATTAACCCTTTGTAATAATTATTCCCTCTTATGATATATATATATATATAATTATATATATAATGTTAGTAATTGTATCTTGTTAAATGTCAAATATACGATGATGAGAGACAAATAATGACACATATTAATTATTAATTAATTGTTAGTAAATAATATGCATATAAAACCCAATTCACAAAGAGTTCACTGCATTACTTAATACTGCTGACGTCAACAGGATATATATATATATATATATATATATATATATATATATATATATATATATATATATATATAATCAGCGAGTAAGAATACCGTAGTAGTAACATTGGCGTAGCCACGGATGGAAGCACGGGGAGGGGGCACGGGGGGCCCTTGTCACCCTTCTATTCGGATCGGGATCGGTCCAAAACCGGTGAGTAGTTGGGGGGGGAGGAGGTTTAAGGGGTAGCATTAGAAGGAAAAGAACGCCCTTTTGATTCGTCAGCGACAGAGGATATACAGTGTACTGGCCCATACAGAAAAATGTCTGACTATTATTCCGGAAAAAACCAGGCAGAGTGGGCTTGAGTCAACATTTGAAAACACTCTGTCCATAAAGGATCTATAGCAGGGATGTCAAACATACGGCCCGCGGACCGGATACGGCCCGCGAAAGCTTTTTATTCGGCCCGCGTATACTTGTATTCAGTCTTGTATATTTATATACTTGTATATATATATATATATATATATATATATATATATATATATATATATATATAGCCTTGTATACTTGTATATGGCTGAATACAAGAAAAAAACTTTACGTTTGAACAAAGTTACTTTACAGTATTTAAGACGTGTTAAAAAGTACATATGCCTATATGAAAATCGGAAAATATATAGGCCTATAATGAAACTCAAATTTTCACATACCATAGAAATGAAATATAGGCCTAAATTTTTGAAACACTTTTCTACATACTGGTTTGTGCAATAGGCCTACTAGTGTAGTTCGTGCTATAATGTCATATACATATTTTCACACAGGCTTACTTAGCCTCCTAAACCACTAAAAATCACATTATTATTATTATTATTATTATTATTATTATTATTATTATTATATCCGGCCTGCGACAACCACAAAGACTTTTATGTGGTCCGCCACATGAAATGAGTTTGACACCCCTAACTTAGCCTACTACGAACTCACAACATGCAGTTGACTAGGCTCAGCATCCTGTCTAGACCACGGTCTATGGAGCCCTTAAGGCCTGCTAATTATAGGCTGGTCGCTGAGCCTAAAAGGCCTAAACGTTCAGACGACTGCGGATTGCGCCACGGGCCCAAACGCTGGCCTAATTAGTAGGCCAATCGACTAGATGAGCGTTTCGATTGCTTTGGACAAGCCTGTTGAGCCCGGTAAGCCAATTACTAACTTATTTAGCTTCCGTTACGAAGGCTCTTGCTTTAATTAGTCGCTCCGGTAACTGGTTTAGAAAGTTTGCTCTTAAAAGGTAAGAATTTCAGTTACATAGTGAACATTCACATTTCTTATAATAATAATAATAATAACACCAACAACAACAATAGTAATAATAGTAATAATAATGATGATGATGATAACCGAATTTTAAGTGGTTCGGTGGGATTTCTTCCGTGTTCGTTGTTCATAGGCGTAAACTTCTATTAGGCCGCTAGGCTAGAGACCTTTTCCCCGCTTTTTGAGTGGGTAGGTTAGGGAAGGGGAAGGGGTATAGCGATTCCAACCGCATTAATAAGTAAGTAAGTAAACAAAACAATAAACAATTTCAGTTACTGAGAGAGAGAGAGAGAGAGAGAGAGAGAGAGAGAGAGAGAGACAGACAGACAGACAGACAGACAGACAGACAGAGAAAGAGAGAGAGAGAAAAGAGAGAGAGAGAGAGAGAGAGAGAGAGAGAGAGAGAGAGAGAGAGAGAGAGAGAGAGAGAGAGAGAGAGAATCAAGATTAAGTTCCAAGAGAGCTAGCATCTCACAACAAACACTGTCTTAAATACCGCCGTCAGTGTTTTGATACTAATAATCTAATTGTTTAATTTTGCGTTGTTCTACTGTAGACTTTACTTTATATTCGGCCATAATTATTGTTCTGCTTTCTGTTTTTGTTTCAGCGGAGAGAGTAGCCTACTATTCTTTAATCGATATGAAATCTTCTGTTCCTCCTCCACCGTACAGCGAAAGCGATGGACGTGAGGCCCCCTATAATAAGCACGTACACCAGGGGGGTCCGACCGTCTCCGCTGCCCCCGCTGCCCCCCAGCAGAACGTGGTCGTTGTCGCAGACGTTGCACCACCGAACGTTGTCTACAATCCGTACCCGGTTGCCATGACAACGGCTTTCGTGCTGTCCTGCCTTGTCTTCTGGTGCTTCGGGTGGCTGTTTGGGGCCGTCGCCTTTATACTGGCAGGTGAGTTGCTGTTGTTGTTGTTGTTGTTGTCGCTGTTGTTGTTGTTGTCAACGTTGCATTTGCGACTTCAAGCACAATGGCGCTATAGAAGTCTTTGGTTTTGTAGTTACACAGCTTTCTGAAATGTATGGACTCAAAAGAAACCAATTAATTCTCTCTCTCTCTCTCTCTCTCTCTCTCTCTCTCTCTCTATATATATATATATATATATATATATATATCTATATATATATATATAAATTTATGTATTAGTCTATTTATCTATGTACTAAGTAATTAAGTAAGTAAGTAAATAAATAAGTAAGTAAGTAACGTTCATATTAATGTGGTGACTCGTCCACAGGTATATACAATGACGCTATAAGTACTATAGTTTTTTTTGGATGTTAAACAACACCTCAGACCGTCTGAACTTGCAAATTATTTATTGCAAACTTTCATTTAGGCCTATCTTCTCAATTATAATTTATCGTAAACGCGAAGCGATTTCAGGAGATTTTCCAGTAGCACGCGGTAATAGACGCGGTCGTCTTCTTCTTGTTGCTTGGTCTTTCAGTGATGGGCAGCGACTCTTCTACCCGCGGTGACGTCATAGGAGCCCTGCGCCTGAGAAACGCCTCCTATGGGGTGTCGATTGCGGGCATCGTCGTTGGTATCGTCGTAATCACCATCGTCGTCGTCGTCAACCAAACACACGCGTACGACTAACAGTCCTGCCAATGAACGTGTCAGCGTCTCATTGGTTGGCGGAATCGTCACGTGATTCATTCTGACCAATGAATGGCATTCGTTATTTTAACTGACTGGCTCGGCTTCCGTTTCGATCGCTTTTGTTTTTATGAATCTGCTAGAGGGGTGGGGGGCTAAGCATGTTTAAAAGGTTTACTTTCGAATCGTTTGCAAAGTTTACTTTTCAAGACGTTTACAAAGTTTACTTTCGAAACTTTGCACAAGTGTTCATTGCGATGAATTGTCTCTATTTGGCTATCAGTGATATAATTAGACCACAATGCGTTCAGTAGGCCTAAAACTATTAACTATTTTAAATTGATTTTTATATATATATATATATTGACTTTAAACTAGCTAATGTCTGTATCACGTGATATAATCAAGGATTCCTTTTATTAATTGATTTATTCGGATTTTAATGCAGTCTATTTCAAATGCTGTTGCCTCTTAACGACTGTTCAATATATTTTTAAAGGTATGTCGTTTTATACAAAGAGAATTAAAAGAAGCTAGTCTTTCTCAATTAAAACAAATTCTACGCTTTACCTTTCTCAAGTGTTAATTCGTTTAGCGCCTTTAAAAAAATCGATTCACTTGTTTTGTTTATTAACCTGGTCAAAGTTAACCTTTACCGGGCATATAGACATTCGCTAATGGACATTTGGACATTCAAGCCGTTAATAACATTATAACAATAACAACATTAACAACAGGCAGTCAAGCCGATAATAGCTCTTGAAAATTATGAAGCGCTTAGCGGCCCATAGTGGTTAAGACCAGTCCCTTCAAGTGTCGGCCCAACTTTTTTTATTGTTGGCTGTCCAGTGGGGGGGGAGGGGGCTGAAAACTTTCGGGCGGGAGTGGCTCGACCTTCCCACCCCAAAAACTGACTTTAAAAAATATCGACTACTTCAGTTTGATTACGCAGCAGTTGTCAATGTGGCGGAATTTCGAATTCGTCTCGACGTCTAGCGCCACCTGGTAATTGGTAAATGAATCGCGTCGGAAAAAATCATATACGAACTTTTATATATATATATATATATATATATATATATATATGAGGGGCGGGAAGATAGATGAGTGGTAATATCATTGGGCAGGCACGCCGACGACACGGGTTCAATCCGTAGGAGCCCCTAAGGTCGACTCAGCCTTAATCGCTAGAGGGCGGTAGTAACATCAAAATGAGTAGCAATGGCAACATTGCGATAGTAACCATAGGTTCGGCGGAAGAGACTGGCCACCGTCCGCCGATGTATGGCTTAGCCACCTATGGGCTGCTGGCTACTAAATACGGGGATCAGCACCGGACCCTACGGGCGTGAGCCTACGGGTGAAAACCTTTACTTTACTTTTTATATATATATATATATATATATATATATATATATATATATATATATATATATATATCACAAATAAAGTTCGAATATAGGCCTACAGTTGAACTTCGTTATAACGTACACAGCGAGTCTGTAAAATTTAGTACGTTACATCCAATGCCATCCAATACTGTAGCGCATCACACGGAAATGACGTCATCTGAAGGCAGACGATCAAAGGAAATGGCGCGAAGTCAGTCCAGAGACATAGGCCTAGTCCCTGTCTTTATCCTGCCCTGTGTGCTTGTACGTAGGCCTATGCATGCGAGTGTCTGTCTGCTTGTCTATCTATCTGTCTGTCTGTCTGTCTGTCCGTCTCTTTGCAGACCTGGCTGCCTTCAGCTCACATAAGAAACTGCACTAGGCTACTGCAGCGGCTGAAACCCTGAACCAGTGGTTATTTTGGAATATCTGACATCAATAGCATAGGAATCTCTCTGCGTCAGCAATACGATCACGTGCTGTAATCACGTGACTGCGGTATATTTTCCGTCGTCGCTGCGATCGGACGCAGCAGCAGCAGCCGTTGCATATTCACGAGACTCGATCGAGGTCAGCCAATAGGAATGCGTCTAAATGGGTCGTCGGCGACTCGGCGCCGAATATACGATTATTGGATCTGTTGTGATCTGATGAAAGCGCCACCTGTCGAATGGAGGCGCTAAGTGGAAATCCTGCATTCCGGTGTCCACTCCAGACGACAACAATCTTCCCATTTCCATCCATCCATCCATCTAATACACAACTGCCGAACACCCACCCTCCGCTACCCGCCATCCACCTTTCCCTCCTTCCTTCTGCGCTTCCAGTTGGCGGTGGAATTGGGGGCCCCGGGGAGGTTGGGGGGTTGGGATGGATGGCCGAACGGCGGGTGTTATATACGGTGCCCAGGAGCAATTCCCACGGCCGAGTAGGAGTGCGACCACCCACCCACCCACCGCGCTACGATCAGAGGCTGTGGGTGGCGGTTGGGGGAGGAGGAGAGGGTGGGTGGAGTGGGGGGAGTGGGGGAGAGGAGAGGCGGTTGGCTTTGATCGTTAGGAGAGCCTCGCTTTGGCATCGCATCTGCATAATGGTTACAGGAGAGAGAGAGAGAGAGAGAGAGAGAGAGAGAGAGGAAATGAGGAGGATCGTCGGCAGATGGCGACATCTCAACCTCCGTCGACCGCTAGAAGTCCTCTGGAAAAACAACCTCCCCCCGCCACCCCGCCAATCGACACTTCTGTCCACATGACCTCATTCCTAGCTATCATTTTATCAACACTGTCAGCTTCAACCTTCGCTGTGTCTGTCTGTCTGTCTGTCTGTCTGTCTGTCTGTCTGTCTGTCTCTCTCTCTCTCTCTCTCTCTCTCTGTCTCTCTCTCTCTCTCTCACCTGATAAATGAGACTTTATTTGCAGCTTTATGATTTTTATGTCGTTTTATTATTACACTGAAATGTCGTCGTCTGGGGTAACACATGCAAATTATATGCATAGAATTCGCTTTCAGAGAGAGAGGGAAAGAGAGAGAGAGAGACAGACAGACAGACAGACAGACAGACAGACAGAGACAGAGAGAGATCCTCGTTCGTCGTACATTCACATTCGCATTCGGATCCTCCTCTTAGGAGGAAGAGGAGGAGGAGGAAGAGGAGGAAGAGGAGGAAGAAGAAGAGCAAGGGGGAAGAGGAGAAAGACCACGGAATAACACCACAACGCCCTGTGCGCTGTACGCAAAGGTCTTCTGAAGTCTTCGCCTCCTTCTACTCCTCCTCTCCAGACACACTTGCATACGCACACGATGTTACAATAAAATAGAAATAATCATAATTATTACTACGAACCGCTCCATGTAAAGCATAATTTGCGAAAGTTCTTAGGATATTTATTTTCCCAAATCTTGTTATTGTTTCTCTTAATCTCCTCTTCCTCCTCCTGTCAGGGGCGTAGCCAGGAATTTGATTTAAGGGGTGGGAGGTTATAATGTGATTTGGGGGCGGGGGTATAGATCTGTAAAAACTTAATAAATCTTAAAAAACACACAAAAAACTTTAAGGTAGACTGATTTTTTTTGGGGTGGGGGGGGGGGTATATATACCGATATATCCGCCCGCCACTACGTCCCTGCTTCCCTGTTACTGCTATATCTTTCATCTCCCATCTCTTCTCTGTCTCTCTCTTGCAAATGCCGACGACTTTCCGATAAAAATATGAGACGATATATGCGCTATAAAAGATCCGATCACGTGATCGGTAAGAACAAGGAACGAGAACACGAAGCTTCTTGCTCTGCTACGGTTCGACGAGAAATAATGAAAACGTCAGCGATAAATACAAGAGGAATTCTTCATTCGTTGCTGATTTTCTGCGGTTTTTTGTCTTCTTCTGCGTCTCCTGCGGAATATCCCTATATAGAGGAGTCTCGCAGTAGATGGCGCCACAACCGCCGGCACATTGACCCCACCCAGATGTCGAACTGACCCAAATCTAATCGATCTGCTGCTTAATACTCGGACCGTCCGGCAAAAGACCAGAGAAGCTAAACAAAGATGGCGTCAAATTAAGAAGTGCTTCGTTCCTAATCTTTTGCAAATGCACTCGTTGATCATGATCGAAGGAAGTGAGATTAAAACGGCGGACACAGTTTGAAAGGAACGGACATCTTTGCTGATTGCTTCGATAATAATTCTCAGATTCATCAACGCCATCTGTAAGTACCAATCGATACATTTACTCACTCACAAGTACCCATACATACTATTTTAAAACCCACCAGTACCCGTCCATACATACGTGTACAATTAATAATAATAATAATAATAATAATAATAATAATAATAATAATAATAGTGGTGGTGGTAGTAGTAGTAGTAGTAGTAGTAGTACAAAAATAATAATATAAAATTATGCACTTCTATTGCGCCAGTTCTGATACCTAAGGGTATCAATCGATGGTATTTCAAATCCCTCCGCAAAAGACCAGGTCATTCCAGAGATCAGAATTGAGTAACTCCACTGCCAAATGTGGTTGAGTCTAAACTAAACGTGGCGCTCCGACCTATATGTTGCCATGACCTAGATACTGGCATGACCCAGATAACGACGCCACCTCGAATCTGTCACCGTCTTTCTTATTAATCAGCTTAACAGTCGTCGTCGAGATGAATAATTAATGGATGGCGAAATTCTGGCGGATAGTGCCAACTTATGCATCGAATCTTAAAACCCCGAGAGACAGAGAGAGAGAGAGAGAGAGAGAGAGAGAGAGAGAGAGAGAGAGAGAGAGAGAGAGAGAGAGAGAGAGAGAGAATATAAGTGCGAAGTGTTGCCAAGAAAGAATGCACGACCTCCCTCTGCACTAATTAAACCACTCGGTCACTACTGATCGAATCTCGTCTTCTATCTGACATAGACATCAACGACTAGGGCGCTGATGAAGATGGATGGACGATTTTCCGACTGGGATGACGATCTGTTTGATCCATTCGGGCCGCGTGGACCGTGGTGTGGGCCATTTTGGATCATTTGGACCACGCGTGTGGGCCATATTGCTGTTACGTCACCTATTCTTGGACGCTTACAGAGAATGGTTTCATAGGTTTCCAAGCCCCCCACATATTCGGTCTGGGACCGGTTGTGGAATTCGGGCTAAACCGTTCAGTAGTTTTTTTTTTTTTGGGGGGGGTAGGTCGTATGATAATGAGCGATTAAGTGCAAAGCGCTGAAATCAGGGTTATTTCTAGGATTGTCAATTTGGGGCGGGGGGACGGGGGGTGTTGGTATATTATGAGGCAGAAAAAATCTGTCAAGCAATAAAGGTCATCCGGCTCTCAGAATGGGAGGGTGGTGGTTGGGGGTGTCGGTCTCAGATTGGGGGTGTTGAGGAGCGTTAGAGGGTGTAAAAATATTCCTGGATGGGTGCTTGGCGCGAAGACCCAATTTTGCTTTTACGGCTGAAAATGTCGATGTACTTACTTCCCTATAACCCGAAATCCTGACAACGTCATTGGATGCCAATTCTGGACCACTACAACGAATTTTGAAAACCATTGGCTTTTTAGATTTTCATTTTCATTCTAGAAAACTCCACGCGGCAAAATATTCGTACATCAGTTAGAATCATAGACTTTAACTATCACTAGATGTAGTAATGCGATTGAAAGTGGTTCAGGAGGATACGTAGGCCTGTATGAATAATGAAAGCCACTGTTGAGCCACTGTTGGACTAACAATAATCTAGACTCTTCGCATTCAATGAGCTAGTTTTCCGAGATAGCCTTTGAATCCGTTTACTGTATCAACTGTCACTCCTACCACCTCGTCCAAACTGTTCGATTTGTTCACAAGAGTCTATGGTATCTAAAAAGGGCGCAGTTTTCCACCATTTCGCACTAAGTGTGTGTGTGTGTGTGTGTCAATGATATCCTTACACCGTACACATCTCGACAATGGTTACCATAACAACGCTGAGTGTAAAATGGCGGAAAACTTCCTTGAATTTTCCGCTGTCAACCATAGATATATAGACTCTATCTAGTGTTTTAATGTCTATGGCATTAGTCAACGTATTTGCGCAGCCATTAATAACAATAAAACACCGGGAAACTAACGAACGCAGCAGTGGAAACGACGACTGAGCACAGAATGGCCGGCAGGTGGCGCAAGGGCCCCCATGGAATTAAACACTGCCGCTATATACAGACAATGAAAACAATAATTATTTGTATTCCCTTTGTTGTTTCAATTCGTTTTCCCCCCCAACGGACGTCGAGACCACATTTGGGACATTCCTGCGCTTCTCTCCCTCCCCACCCCACCCACCCCCGCCCACACCCTCCCCAATTCGGTCTGCAATTCCTCGGAAAATATATTCCAATTTCAAGTTTTATCTTCTTTAATTAATGTTAGCTATTCTCCGTCGTTCGACGATCCAAGTCGACGTGTCACGTGACAGTGACGTCATCGTCGAGGTCCGAGGCGAGTGTTGAAAATTGACGGCCCCGGGTGACGTCACTTGATCTTGTTCCTTCCTTCTTCGCTCTTCGCCCGACGACAGCTTCCGGCGGCGACCGCTTCGTTTCCGGGAATCGAATGAAGGATGGGAATATGAGGAGAAGAAGAAGAAGAAGAAGAAGAAGAAGAAGAAAGAGAAGGAAGAGGCGGAGATGGGGAAGGAGATGAAGAGTAGGAGGAGGAGGATGGAGGGGGGGGAGACGAGGAGGTTGACGAGAATTCATTCTGTTTTTTTTCATTCAGACGAGTATCGAGAAGTGAGGAGGAGGAGAAGGAGGAGGAGGAGGAGGAGGAGGAGGAGGAGGAGGAGGGCAGGAAGAAGGAGTTGCAGACAGATTTTGAGTCTGGTTCGACGCATGTAGAAAATTTCAGAATGTTCTCATCGATTGATCTAGACAGACAGACAGACAGCCAGCCAGCCAGACAGACAGACAGACAGATAGCAGCCAGACAGATAGATGGATGGATAGATAGATGGATAAATAGAGACAGAGACTAAAAGACACAGAGAGAGTGAGAGAAGGAGACAGTGAGAGAAAGAGAGAAAGAGAGAGAGAGAGAGAGAGAGAGAGAGAGAGAGAGAGAGAGAGACAGAGAGACAGACAGACGGCAGACCAGCATACAGAGGCGTTCGTTGCGAAGCAGAGAAATCGATCGGTTTGTCTGTCTGCGGTTGGTGCGTCCGCAGGCCGCTGTGGCGTTCCGCCGCCGCAGCCGCCGCAGCCGAAGGCCATCTGCGACGACCGAGGCCGAGGAACGACGGCGGCGGCGGCGGCGACGGCGGCTACGCTCTTTAGCCACCGCTACCCTCCATCGCCGTCATCGTCGGCGTAGAGGTCCTCTGCCCCTCCTCTCTTTTACCCCCCCCCCCCCCCAGCCCCTCACCTTCCCCTTCTGCTCCCAGAAACGCTAACTAACGCCTCCTCCTCCTCCGCCAGCAGCAGCAGCAGCAGACAAAGCAGCAGACAAATGCTGGGCTGGGATGATCATGGCGGTCAGAATCGACGACAACAACGACATCGCGAATGATAACGACGACGACGACGAGACGACTACTACTACGGCAGCGACGACGACGCCTCCCAGTGCGATAGCAACGACGACGACGACTCGGCGATGATAATGACGACGACGAATTAGGTCGAACGACGACAACCAACAACGACTACGCACTGATAATAAAGGCAAAGCGTAAGAGACGCATCGAAATACTATCCTCGTTATAAGCACGTTATATTATTATATATATATATATATATATATATATATATATATATATATAACATATATATATAACCTATATATATACAGTTTAATTCAATGAACGTTGTCCGTCAACTCGTTAACCCCTTATCTGGGGATCCCGGATATATCCGTCCATTTTACATTGAGTTACAGTTAAATACACGATTAAGGGGTTAAATTAATGAGCAACTGTTGTCTCTGGAAGATGCAACCCTTGTCTTGCTTCGCTCGAATTTCTCTCGTAAGAGACATTTCTAGCGTTATTTCTAGGGATGAAGTCTCTCTTCATCCTGATGAATAGTATTGTTTCTAAGCGGAGAGTCTAGGACATTACAACGTTGGTCGATATTCGAACCTGAGACATTTTCCTATTCAGCGGCGTGCCCAGGGTATGCCACGTAGGGCAGACAGTGGCGGCTCCAGGATTTGGCGCAAGTGCGGGGGGGCGCGCGTTGAGATGGAAACTTCTAAGCATGGGGGACCAACTATTTGTTGCTAGGCATGTAGTAATAACTTATAAGTATATGGTCCCAGCAGGGGCCCGCTTGGGGGCCAAGCATTCAATAAGGGGGCACGGGCTCCTCGGGTTCCCCACGTGGAGCCCTGGCCGACACTCTAGGGGCGCCAAGAAACTGTGATCTTAAGTCACTCGGCGTAGAAAGAGAAGAAACTGAAAAAACTGACTTTGATCACGTGATCATAGACCAGCCCGCACCAATAAACGCAAGAAAAATGCATCTGTTGCTTTAATTTTACGTCAATAAAATGTCACGACCTGTTAATGGAAGATTTGTCAACCTGCAAAATTTAGTTTTCTGACCCCTCTCCCATGGGCGCCAAATACCCTGGATGCACCCCTGTTCCTACTGTACTCGATGGTTTTGTTACATTTAGACTATATATATATATATATATATATATATATATATATATATATATATATATATATATATATATATATATAGTTATATATATATGACTGTATATTGAAATATAATTCTACCGGAAAAATTTTCCTTTCCTTTTCATTCTTCGCCAACCCATAAGAATTACTTATGATGATGATGATGATGATGATGAGAATAATAATAATAATAATAATAATAATAATAATAATAATAATAATAATAATAATAATAATAATAATAATAATAATAATAGTAATAATAATAATACAATAATATTGTCAAAATAATTGATGACCCTACCTAAAAACAATTGGGTCAGTTAACCCAGTCGTTCCTGGGCACACACAATTTTGTTGCGAAGACCTTCTCTTTATCGCAATTTGTTCAATGTATGCCATGTTTCACTTTTAACCCCTTAACCGTGTATTTAACTGTAACTCAATGTAAAATGAACGGATATATCCGGAATTCCCAGTTAAGGGGTTAACAATCGTTTCTTAATTGGAAGAACACCGAATGAAAACTGTCTGGTCGAGATTGACCCAATTGTTTCTAGGTGGGGTCATTGCGCATGTCATCTAACCGAGTACATTCTGTCGTCTGGCAAAGAAGAATGACTAGGAAAACTGAAAACTATGGCAACCGTGTTATGCAGGCAGCCAACTAAAAATTCACAGATCTCTAAAAATCTAAGGCGGTAGTTTTACATTTCAACCGTGTGGCCTGCTTCCGAATCACAGTAAAACATATAGGCTAACGTCACTGGGGATAACATAAGTAACAAGTTGTTAGCCCTAACCGTTACCTTAACCAAACCCAAAATCTTAACCATTGTTAAAGGTCAAATGGAAGACCGGGGGACATAGAATGACCTTCTGTTATACAACTGAGAGAGAGAGAGAGAGAGAGTGAGAGAGAGAATGAGTGAGCTGATACGTATTAATGGGCTACTAATGGCGCTATACAAATGCAAGTGAATCGTGATTCTACAGCATACATAACACGTTGTTGCAATAGTCCAGTCTCAGGTGTTGTGCTTGTCTTCGAGATTCTTGCATTTCGTCGAAATTTGGAACAAATTAGCGGCGTAGCCAAGAGGGGCTTAGGGGTTAAACCCCTCTTGGCTACCGAAAAATTGTTGTAATGAGTTTTTATGCATTTTTTAAATTTTGGGACGCGATTTTGGGGGTCAACTCCCTCTGGCTACCTGCATAGGCGGATTTTATTAAAGGCTAGGCTAAAGGCTAAAGGCAACTAATCCCACCAAAACAAAACAAAATTTTTCCATCCCAGGTCCCCCATGCTAGCCTACCCAAATATTAAACTCTAAATCCGCCTATGGCTACCTGGCTGTATAATGTAACAGTTGAAGAAGTGACGACCTTTTTTGCTTGTCAGCACCTGGAAGGGGAAAATAGAAGAGAAGAAAAGTTGAGGAGATGACCTTTTTTGTCAAGATTTTTCCGAAGTTGGTCACGGTCAAAACCAAAAACCAAATCCCACCTCCTTCCGGAAATCCTGGCTACGCCACTGGAAAAAATTATAGAGATTTGTTTTTCGGTTTATTTGACGATGTTTTTAGGCGAAACTCAGCGATCAAAGCAATTTGGAATTATTATAAATTTTAACGATGGCGAAGACGTCGAAACAACACGACCTCAACCACATCGCAGCAGCCGGGTCGGGGTCCGACCTCGTCCAGGTCCCGATGGTCAGGGACGACCAGTCGTTCGACGGTCGACAGGCGCAGCGACTGCACGACATCGAGCGACACCTGGAGGCGGAAATGCGACGGAAGAAGCGCGACTGGGAAAGGGAGGTCCAGAGGATGCGAGAGGAGTTCCTGCTGCTCTATCCGGACGACGAAGACCCGCCGGGCGACTGGACCCCGTCCGAGGACTCGGCGGCCAAGAGCTCGTTCGTCGCCCGGCGGAAGGGAAGCGCCGACGTTCTGGACGTCAAGAAGATGCGGACACTGATCGTCGACTCGCTGGAGACCGGACGGAAGTTCAAGGTCAGATTCAACGTTTCCGGGTTCGACCCGAAGAGCATACAGGTCTCGACGGACGGCGAGCGGATCATCGTCCGCGCCGTCAAGGTCGTGACCGACGACCTCGGGCACGAGACCGGGCGGCAGGAGTTCAGCCGCAAGATCATGAAACCGAAGGACGTCGACCACACGAAATTCAAGTCGTACCTGACTTCGGACTCGGTCCTGATCGTCGAGTCCCCGTTTCCCGGGTCGAACCACGACCTGAGACGGACCATCCACAGTCCGTCCCACTCCCACCACGGCGGCGGCGGCGGAGGAACAGGAGCAGGAGGAGTGACCGCCCAGCACGCCTCGCCCAGTCGGTCTTGCTCGCCGTCGAACAGCGTCGGGCAGGGGGACGGGGCCGGAACGCCGTCGCGCGAGAAGATCGGCGTGCCGATCTTCCGCGAGGAGGAGTGCGGCCGGCGTCGGATGCACCTGGTCGTCGAGCTGGGGACGGGGTTCTCGCCGCCGGAGATCGTCGTTCAGGCGATCAAGGACAACAAGGTGATGGTGAAGGCGAAGCACGAGGAGAAGACGACCGAGCGGCTGTCGAAGAACAAGTACTGCAAGGAGTTCGAGCTCGGAGAGAAGATCGACAACTACTCGCTGACCGCCTCCCTCGAACCCGACGGGCGCCTGATAGTCGGCGCCAGCGTCAAGGTCCACGGCAAGAAGGCGGTGGCGGCGGCCGCGGCGGCGGCGGCGGCCGCGTCGGCGTCGGCAGCGGGGTCCCGGTGGAAGAGGGAGGCAGCGCATCGGGCCCGGAGGACGGGCACGGCGGCTCGAAACACTCGTCGCCCCAGCATCATACGGTGGTCGTCAAAGCCGGCGACGGGAAGGGGGAGGCCTGAGAAGGAAAACGGGACCGGGCGCCTCCCATAATATAGGCGACCATAAGTGGGGTGGGGGTGGGGGTGGGGGGGGTGGGGGGGTGGGGGTTGAAAGAGGGACCCGACGCTATTCCCTAGTGGCCTGTCTGTAATTAATCGAAGCGTTTCTGGTTTCAAGATGAGATTGACTTCTGATATAAGGTCCATGTCCACGAATCCTTGACTACTGTAACACAACGCATTTTAAAGATGGCGACAGCGGGAAAAATGGCGTCTGGTGGATATATTCCACGACATTAATCAAAATTTATTTACCGGCAGCACTGGTCTTAGAATTAATGCTTAGAATTAACCCTTCCTTGCCGGGCAGCACTGATCTTAGAAGTGCTTCGAATTAACCCTCCCTTGCCGAATTTTTCTGATAAATCTCTGATTTGACTACGTCCCTACAAGTAGGTACAAATATAATTTCTAAATCAGTTTTAAAAGAACTAATTAAGAGTTGACCACTTTCTAGCCACTTAAAATTATTAGACCTCGGAAAAGAACGGGAGAAGCAGAGAAGGTCTCCCTAATAATCAGGCCTGAGGAGAGGGGGTGCAGCCGGTACATTGTACCGGGGCCCATGGAGTTTTCAGGGGCCCAGACCCGGTGACGATAAGGTTTTTTTGCTTGTGAGGGTGCATTTTTTGAGAATTGACAACGCTTTTTGCTTGTCAGGCTGTTTTTGGAGAGTTGATAACGTTTTTTTAGCTTGTCAGGTTTTTCGGAGACTTGATAAATTTTCCTTAAGGGCCCGCAATTTTTTTGTTCCGGGGCCCGGAATTTCTCTCGGCGGCCCTGCTAATAACCACCCATCCTCAACTTCTTCTCCATCCTCTCAAACCCATCGCAAATTTCAACAAATTCTGAATAATTATGCGTAAACAAATAAAAATAGCTGAATGGTAAAAATCTCCGAAACACGATTTGGCCAAGAGGCAGACTTCGTTCGAATGACGTCATTGATCGTCGACCGGAAAACTGACGTCATTTCCGGTCAGCGCTATGCACGCAGTTACTATGGTAACACTGTGATTTCTTTGTATTCTGACATTTATTCGTCCGTTGTCTTTTTCTTCTTCTTACTATCAGCATTCGTCGTTTTTGAATTTAGGCAAATGTCTGGATTTCGACTGAAGAAGCACGCAGACACACGCAAACAAACAAGCAAACAGACAGACAGACAGACAGACAGAGACAGACTAGACCAGACCGACAGACAGACAGACAGGCAAAGAAACAGACAGTGGGACGGACAGACAGAGACAAACGGGCAAACAGGCAGCTAAGTGCATGATATTGTTTAAAATAGACCTCGTTTTGACAGTAAAAAGGATGGCTATAACTGTACCTTGAGATATTAACCATGGCAACTTTTTCTTCATCTGGTCAGACAAATCAAATGAAAAATAGAAAATGTTATCACAGGGAAAAAAATTACATTTGCCAACGAAATCTGGAAAGATTTCTGGGGCGCATATAAACCCTAAGACACAGTGGCGGCTCCAGGATTTGGCAAGTGGGGGGGGCGTTGGGGTGGTAACTTCTAATCATGGGGGGCAATCATTTGTTGTTTAATGTATGTAGCATTAAGTATAGGGTCCCAACAGGGGAGCCACTGGGGGGCCAGGCACTCAATAGGGGGCACGGGCCCCCTTTGGCCCCCGGTGTAGCCGCCACTGCCTGACCAGACAGCTTACTATAATATGACTGGACTATTGTAACGCCGTGCAAATTTTAATGTCTGCTTCTGGTTCTGTTTTTTTAAAATAAAAATTCAATACGAGATTTTTGAAGGTGTTTGCTTCAATGTTACTCATCGTCCGCTTTTTGACCTTCATTTGCATATTTGTATAGCGCTATTTCTTTATTTTTTCACTCACTTTTTCGTTCTTTTGTCTTTATCAGCTGCTTGGCGGAAGGTGTTGATATAATATCTCAGTCACTTTCAAGCACTCTTGGAACTAGGCTCTGATATTACCTCCGTCCTCTGATAGTAAACTAATAATAATAATAATAATAATAATAATAACTAATAAGTTGTGACATTCTGAGTTTTTTACTGTTAATGAACTCTCAATCTCCTTGGCGAATACTTACGAATACTTTTGGATACTCACTTTGAAATCATCTGTTCATTTTGATTTCAGCCATGAGTATAGGGCCTATCCCAGTTCTCTGGGTAGGCCCCACAGTACTTAGTACTTACTGTCAGCATTTCGACATCAACGAAATAAACGAATCTGTGTTTTATTATTCTTGTATTTGTTATATTTTTCGGATGATTTTCGTTTTACAATCTACTGAAGACGCTTCTTGTAATTCGTAATTGTAATTTGGTAATTCACTACTACTATTTTGCCGTGTAAATAGGCGATCGGTGTGTGTATGTGTGTGTATGTGTGTGTATGTGTGGGTGGGTGTGTATTTTTATCTCAGAATATCATAATTATCATTGTTCTTCTATGCACGAAACTTCTAAAGCGACACAAGTTTCTAGATCACGGTATTTCTTCACTTAAAATGGCTGTCGTGAGCGATTCAAAAGAGACTGGATGTTTGTTATCAGCTTTTGTAGTTGGCTTGTCCATTTATTGCACTGAATCGGCGGCACCGTGTTGCCACTGTGAAACTATAATTCAACCTCGAATTTGTATTTTTTGCGTGATTATCATATTTTCCTTACGATTTTATGTGCAGCAGATTGTTAGAGCGAATAGCCTACTTTGTTGTCTGTATGTGTAGATATATTGGGTTTGTTCTGGTGTGTTTCAGCCATAGGCCTACTGCAAACGGGCGACTCTCGAGTCAGTTATGCAATTTACTCTGGTTGTCAAATTTCGCAATAGAAATTCCCAGTACAGCATCGAATGAATTTGGACATTCATCGATCAATCGTCCATGCAGTTCATGGTATGGAGCCTATTTGCTTGCCATTCGGTTTCCATGGGAACGCAACTCTTGTCAAGCGGTTTCAGTTTCTGAAACTGCTAGTTTGTTTACCTTTCCGTAATATTACGATTAGCATTCGTTAGGCATTGCGTTGAATTGTCTATCTAAATTCAATGCTCTTGCGATATCCGAAAACAATAATCACTTTCGCAGGTCAATATCTGTGTATTAAACGTTACAGAATTGTGCGGTACATAATTATAATGCTCACAAATAATTTTTATGAAATTAAATAGGCTAAGCAGATTTGATCATCAATAGATGACATAAATACGTAGAATAAATTTAGATTTACTTCGATTTTTAAAAAAATACAGTCAATACAATTGCACGCGGTCAATCAGCCCTTTCGTTTGTACGTAATGCCTAAAATAATGCTCATGTTATCGACTACGCACGGTTGCGATTGTAATGCAATTTCTAGAACTATCAGCTCGATTTCAGTTACTCGACAATGGCTTACCTAGATATGGCGGATAGGGGTGCCAAAAAGCTGCGATCCTGCCCTCTACCCAGCGTAAAAGAAAAGAAACTGATTTTGAGCACATCATAGACCAGTTTGCATCAGTAAAAGCGAGAAAAACGCATCTGTAGTTTTTTGATATCGTATCAATAAAATGACATGATTTGTTAACCTGCTAATCTAATTTGCCCCCAGCCCTCTGCCATGGGCGTCAAGTACCCTAGGCACGCCCCTGTTACCAGTGTATGCTTTTGTTTGTTTGGTGCATGGACTTTGGGTATTTTAGTGCCTATGTTTTGCTCAGTGAGTTGTATTCAACGTGCGTTTATCGTTTGGTTTCGGTTTTCTGATCGGTTTTGGCAGCAAATTCTGTTCTTTCTTCATCGCTCGCCAGTGGCGGCTCTAGGATTTGGCAAGTGGGGAGGCCGTTGGGGTGGCAACTTCTAATCATGGGGGGCCAACCATTTGTTGTTTAATGTATGTAGCATTAAGTATAGGGTCCCAACTGGGGGGCCACTGGGGAGACAGGCACTCAATAGGGGCACGGGGCCCCTGACCCCCGGTGGAGCCGCCACTGTCGCTCGCCCATGGAATCTAGATTGTAGGCAGTTACGGCGACATATATCGATAAATTTATAATGTGGAGTCGCAGTGGTGCAGCCATGGTTTCGGAACACGGAGGGGGGAGGGCACATCGACCAACGTTTTCTGGTTAAAATGTATCCGACAACCAAAAAAGGTCGTCAAGGAGTTATTCACACATTCGCCCACGCCTTCGATCGTGCTGCATGGGTGTCCGCAGAAATTTTTTCCAGGGGGTGCAAAACAAGGTCTTGTGACGAAAGAAATAAAAACGGTTTGTGTCGAAAGAAACAAGTAATTTTACTTTTTCATAACTTCACAATTTTTCCAGGGGGTGCAATTGCACCCCCTCCGGACGTCCATGTCGTGTTGCTTACCCCTCTCCGAAAAATTCTCAAAGGTTTGGCCAGAATTGGGGGGGGGCAAGGTTAATTCTAGGATTATCAATTTGGGGGGTGTCGGCAAATTCAATTATGGGGGTCCCCTGCCAAAAATCTGACAAGCAAAAAGGTCATCCCATAGCTGAGATTGAGGGCGGGGCGGTCTCAAATTGGGGAGGGGTCTTAGGGGTCTTAGGGGTGTAAAATATCCCTGGGGCGACTTCAATGCTTCCCGTGGCTACGCCAAATTGGAGTCGGTATGATTTTCAGTGTTGTAATTCATTCAAACAGATTGAATGTTGATAGAAAATAGTTTGTGCATTTCTATAAAACAATTTCGGAGATACTGAGAAGCAAATTCTAATCCTTTTTTCGAACATTTAAACATCCAATCAACCCACCTACTTTGCTCATTAAAATTATTATTATTATTATTATTATTATTATTATTATTATTATTATTATTATTATTATTATTATTATTATTATTATTATTATTATTATTATTATTATTATTATTATTATTATTATTATTATTATAAACCGTCGATTTATAATATTATACTGTGACCACAAAAACGGTGGCTCAAATACCACTCTCCAGTTTAATAAACACAGTATTCATTGCATGAACGTTAACACCGACATAACTGTTTTATTATATGCGGGCAATATTATGCCCGTTATTATCGATGCTATTATTGTTATTTAAAATAACAGTAATTGACGAGAGTCAATATTTTCATAGCGGCGCTCGAGAAGTTGATTACATATTTGCTCAGGAGATAGAAAAAAGTGGAAATGCACTTTCGAATTGATTGCATAGAAACTAAATCTAGTGTTACCGCCAGTCAATAAAATTTGTAAAAACCTTTGCACGGTATATATATATATATATATATATATATATATTTGTTTCTTTGTGTTTATTCGTAAAGGTAGTAGACCGAATTTGCCAGGATATCAAATTGCATAATGGCATACTGCATTCAGCGTTGGGTGTTGTGTTATCTTCGCGTGCGTGCGTCTGCGCGTACGTGTAGCCGCAGAATTCGACGACTCTTGTCAATTTCGATGGTCGTTTTGTCCAGTGGCGTAGCCAGGATATCCCAAAATAGGGAGGGTGGGCACGCCGCCATTTTTCTGCCAAGCAGTCTGGACGAGCAAAAAAGGTCGTCATCTCAGTTGCGTGCTTTAAAATCGACGACGTGGTGCTATCCAGTGCGTTATCTTCAATCTAGTACTACTCCTCTTCCCCCACCCAACTGCTTATAGGTCCGAATAGGGGGTCGCTCCCCCTCCCCCCAAGCCCTCCCCCCCCCGTGGCTACGCCAATTGGTTTTGTCTGCTGTGATTTTCTTCGTTGGTGTTTTGTGTAATTCGGTGTTTTTTGCCTTATTCTTGAGGAGCTTAATAAAGGTAATAAAAAATAATAAACTGAATAAAACATTTAAGACGAGGCTGGTCTCTGATATCCAAACTCCGCTAAGTCACGTGTATCTGTTGCATCTAGGAAGTTGCAAAGATGCCATCTCACTAATTATGCTCTCCGACCACTGGGGGGCATCTTTGTCAGGGCCCCAAAGCGAGCCGACGAGCAAAAAAAAATTAAAAAAGTCATCACCTCCTTTTTCAGGCCTGACGAGCAAAAAAAAAAGGTCGTCACCACCGTTCATTTCTATGGTTAGGGTTGTTAGTGTTAAGAAGTGTTAGGGTTTAACCATGGTTAGGCCACTTTATCGGATAAGCCCCCGCCCCCACGTTACGCCACTGGCTCTCCGACCAACGGATTAACATTTTTCAGGCCCGATATGAAACATGGAGGCCACTTATCGGATAAGAATTCTGTGACCCAACGGAAGACTTTCGGAAACGTTACAGATTTACAGATCAAGCGTGAAAACGTGACGACTTTTTGCTTTGTCAAGCTTTTCAGGTCGCTGCGTGACAAATATGTGTGCATGTACACGAATTTCTGGGTTTTTTTTAAATTTTTAAAACGGTGGTTTATAGGCCCGTAGATAGTCGACGCGTTGTGACGTTATATTTTTATATTATTATATTTGCTTTCGTGTCCCTTCGTCAAAATTATTTTCATTCGAGTGTTTCTTCACTCCGCCGAAATTTCTGCTCATCTAAACACTTACCGTAACAATAGTCCTTCCATAGGAAACAATGGCCTCAGTTGAATTCTAAAATTCCCGGCCCGACGTTGATCTTCCAGGTGCTTAAACTAGGCTTTCATGAGCGACTCATATAAGTGACAGCTGGCTAAGTAATCTACAAGTGATAACTTCAACAACACAAGATTGACAACACAGACGATTGAGATGGCTGCCTTGTCAAAATAGTTCTTTCACTTACAACCACAGTTTCAAAATTTAGACCCTACGCTGCACGCCTACATCTGATCTCAGTTAAACGCATATTTTCTCAGATAGAGCTGGGTCATTAATCGCATGCGTAGGGTCATTATGAACCCACCTGGGATATTTCTAGGATTGTGAATGGGGTCGACCTCAAATTGGAGGGGTACCTGAGCTAATTAGTATGCATTTTGTATGCATACCATTGTCACATTACCAAATTGGGGAGGGGTGTCGACCTCAAATTGGGGTGTTGGCGGGGGGGGGGTGTTAGGGGGTGTAAAAATATCCCTGGAGCCCATGTAGGGCTAAAATGACTGTTTCCTTTTTAAAGCATTGGTCTTTCTAAAATGCAACTTAATTAACTTGATTAGTGATCGGCTGTCAATGCTGAATGAATAGCTTTGCAAGAAACCATCCTATAGCCTATTATATGTTTCATTCTTCGTATACCAACTCTATACTATGTACTATGTACTAGTAATCTCCCTATATAAGTCGTGGCATTGAAGTAACAGCTTAACTAGTATGACAAAACGTGTAAAGATGGTCATATCATCGTAGGTGATCTCGGCTCAATGAACTCCATGTCACGATCACCTGAGAATGATTTTCTATTCTGCCAAGCGACTGAAACTCGACTCAGAATACTTTGGTCAAAAATATACAAGGACGACAACGATCGTCTGCTATTTTGAACACTTAATCTCCTCCTCCTCCTCCTCCTCCTCCAGAGGCGTAGCCAGGAATTTTATTTTGGGGGTGGGAGTTTAATGTGATTTGGTGGTATAAATCTTTAAAAACGTTGACAATCTTAAAAACACATTGACAACTTTAAAGTACCCTGATTTTGGGGGTATATATATATATACCGATATATCCCTGTCGCTACGCCCCTGTCCTCCTCCTCCTCCTCCTCCTACTGATCGTAAGAAACCGGCGGTCAGTTAGCATAATAAGCCCGTGTCCAGATGTCCCATCCGGGCGTCGTCGACCTCGTCCCGCCGAGTAGAGAGCTCGTCTGCAGAAGACAGCAAGCGCCGTCCGGTCCGCGCTGGAATCCACCGCACGTGGACGTCGTCTGGCTGCATCTGGCAGCACATCGTACGACCGTCAGTCGAAAACAGGTGGCAGACGATGTAACAACCGTCGAGTCTGTCTCCTCCAGGCGATAGGTATCTCGTAATACCATCTGTCCGTTCGAAGAAGGTTGGCCTGTATTACAAGAAAAACTACAGACTTTTCACACTACTACGCTTTTGTTTTATACGGAGGCGTCATTGGGGGGGGAGGCAGGGGACCATGCCCCTCCCCCCCAAGGAAATGAGGAAATAATGTATAACTAATATGGCTTTGATTGGTGCTTGTCTTTCAAAACCAGTATCCCCAAATTCTGAATTATGCCTGTTTCAATAAAATAACTGCTGCACACGTGGTAAGAGGTTCCAGTGTTAAAGTTGCCGGAGGGGGGGGATGGAGGGGGGCTTGGAGGGTTGAAGTTTGGAGTTGGAGTTTTTACTTTAAGCAATAAAAATAATTGTTATCACCCAGTCGGGATGAAAAAAATTGTCATTTCTTTTACATTCAGTTTTATCTACTGCTTTTTATCTGAATTTCAGTCTAATGAAAATTGCATATCGGGTACATTCAGTTTCAGTCAGTCATTGAATTTCAGTCTAATGAAAATCTCACACCCCCCCCCGATCAAATTTCACAACTCCAACACTGAGAGGTTCTGGTACAAATAGTGAGAAAATCCAAGGTAATTTTTTACTTTAATTAAATAAAAAATAATTTTTATCGCTTCAGTCGGGATGAAAAACAATTAAAGTCCTTTCTTTTTATCTTTCTTTTTATCTTCCATTCTAGTTTTTTTCTCTTATCTCTATTCCTAATTTCATCTGATCTCTTTTATTTCAATTCTTGCCGATATTTCTCAAGTAGGCCTACACTTTTTATTTCCCTAGAGAAACTCATCCCGTTATGTCCGAATTCCGCGAAATTCATCGTAAAATATAACATCGGTAGCGCAGCGTATGTTTCTATAGAAACATAGAGGACTGTATACCATAGATACACATGTATTTATACATGTATACATGTACGTGTGTGCATGTGTGTGTGTGCGCAACAGTTCTGAAACACTTTCAAGATACATTTTAAACGACTTACGGGTGATTTGAGCTGTAGAAATGATGTTTGCGTTCGCTTCGTCTTTTGTAGGAGAAATCGTTTCGATTCTAGATGTTGCAACTAGTAACTCAGTTTTTGTGGTCGAGATGGTCGAACCAACCATTGAAACTATAGACGGTGTAGTTGTTTGGGTCGAAATGGTCGAACCAACCGTTGAAACTATAGGCGGTGAAGTTGTTTGGGTCGAAATGGTCGAACCAGACGTTGAAACTATAGACGGCGTAGTAGTTTGGGTCGAAATGGTCGGACCAGACGTTGAAACTATAGGCGGTGAAGTTGTTTGGGTCGAAATGGTCGAACCAGACGTTGAAACCATAGGCGGTGCAGTTGTTTGGGTCGAAATGGTCGAACCAGTCGTTGAAACTATAGGCGGTATAGTAGTTTGGGTCGAAATGGTCGAACCAATTGTTGAAACTATAGACGGTGTAGTTGTTTGGGTCGAAATGGTCGAACCAACCAGACGTTGAAAATGGTCGAACCAACCGTTGCAGTTGTTTGGGTCGAAATGGTCGAACCAACCGTTGAAACTATAGACGGTATAGTAGTTTGGGTCGAAATGGTCGAACCAGTTGTTGAAACTATAGACGGTGTAGTAGTTTGGGTCGAAATGGTCGAACCAGTCGTTGAAACTATAGGCGGTGTAGTTGTTTGGGTCGAAATGGTCGAACCAACCGTTGAAACTAGGCGGTGTAGTTGTTTGGGCGGAAATGGTAGTAGTTTTACAGGTGGAGAAGTTGTCTTGGTAGTAATCGTCGAAGAAACCGTTGAAATTAATGACGGAAGAGGTGGTTTGGTCGTAATGGTCGAACCAACAGTTGAAACTAGCATTGCACAAACACACACAATCGAAAATGAATTTCACAGGATATATATATATATATATATATATATATATATATATATATATATATATATATATATATATTATATATATATATATACAACCTACACGTGCATTTAATATCTCTTATACTCAAAATTACACACTGGTTATACAAATTGTCCAGAAACTTTGCATACCGATTACCAATCCTCACGTTACCAAGTTCGTATCTCAGTGATAGTTTGCTAAGAATGCGTGCCAAAAATCATATACAAACATATATTTATGCACTGTTATTTAGTGAGTTCATTTTTGTTTGCATACTGATTATACTGATTATAAGCTTTACGCATAAACAACAAAACGACTTAGGCCTAAGGAATTAATTCAACAGTTACAGACTCATTCTTGACGCTTTTGATTTATAGTAAAAAAAATCAAATGCCATAAAATGTCTTAAAGGGGCAGAGCAGCCCGATATTCCAACGCATCAAAATCACCGGCACGTCTAGCATCAAGCTTAAACCAGCAAGGGGTCGTCCATAAATGACGCAACGCGAATTTAGCACTTTTTGACCCCTCCTCCCCTACGTAACGCGACGTAACAAAACGTCAGACCCCTAAAATATGACGTAACAACGGGCCGACCTCCCTATTTTCGTTTTTCGAAAAGTCTTGACAAGCAAAAAGGTCATCATTGCATTCTTTCCTCTCAAAAAACCCTGACAAGCAAAAAAGGTAATCCTTGTATATTTTTTCCTTTCCAAAAACCCTCACGAGCAAAAAAGGTAAAAAGTCATCACTTGAATGTTTTTCTATTGCGTTACGTCACATTTACGGACCCCCCACCCACTGCTCCCCCGTCGTCACACTTCGTAACAAATGGCCGGACCCCCTCCCCATACCGCGTTATGTAATTTATGGATGACCCCTTACACAGTCAATGTCAAACAGGGTATCAATTTTATAATATTTTTGTGTTGTATAAAACCTGTGATACAAGAAACCAGCTATCTTAAGACACCTCTTATATTGCGATCGACTTTGTAGACATTTTACAGAGAATAGATTTCTGAAAGACTTTTATAATGTCGATTGAAACAGTTTGACCATTTTTCGTGGCATTTCGAACGCTGTAGAATAAAATTGAGGCAGAAAATATTGACTATTTTAGTACGGTTTGATTCAATGAAGATGGGGACACAAGAAAATGTGGATATAATTCGTTTCACCACTCTTCAGAATTTTTTCATATCTATAGCCTACTGTAGCAATAATTGTTAACAGACTATCAATTTTAGGATATTTTTCTGGTCTATAAAACCTGTGATACAAGAAACCAGCTATCTGAATTCTGAAGACCCCCCTTATCTCTCGATCGACTTTGTAGAGATTCGACAGAGAATAGATTTCTTGAAGACTTAAATTATTAAGAATTAAAGCTCCAGATAAATACGGCGCTAATTTTGTCAAACATTTCTTAATTTTACGCTTTAAAGCTAAATATATTTGCTGGAGCTAAAGACAGAATTTGAGAGAGGCGAAAAAACGGGTAACTATAGTTCTTCAAATTTGAGATCGCGAAAGGTTAAATCCTATGGAAAGACATTAATCAGGGATATTTTACACCCCCTAACACGCCCCAACACCCCCTTCAATTTGAGACCGATACCCGCAACCCCCCCCCCCAAGTCTCAGCAATGAGACATAGGCGGATTTTATTAGAGGCTGGGGTAGGCTTAAGCCTGCCCAACTAAGCCAACCAAAACAAAAAAATTGTTTTTTACATCAACACCAGGTCTTTCTAAGAATCTTTCGATAGCCATTGACATAGAATAAAATTTTCTAATACGTAGCAATTTCTGCCTATTTCAGTAGAGGAGCTAACCCTCTGGACCACCCAACTCAAAGATTTAGTCCCTCCTCTGAAGAAATCAAAAGTTATAGGCCTATAAAAGAATACGTTCTATATGTGTTGCCCTTACAGACCTCCATGTTAGCCTAGGCAAAAAACTCTAAAGCCATTTATGCAATGGGATGAACCTTTTTTCTAATTTACATAGGGGACCCCAAGAATTTCTGTCAAATTGATAATCCAGAATAACCTGGCATGTTATGTTATGTTATGTTATGTTAAAACGTCAGATTTTAAACGCAATAAACCAGCTGAATGTCAAAGTCAAGAGCACTTTTTCTGCACTTATTGATATCAGAATTCTTAAGTTTCTTAGGGGACATCTTTCTTCATAATAATAATAACCTGTATAATAATAATAAATATAAAAATTGATAATATAGAGTATAAAAATAACCTGGCATGATAATGACGATGACTTACTCCTTGTCGTCGTCGTCGTCTTCATCATCGTCGTCGTTGCACGGACCGTAGTCGTCTTCAGCGTCGTTGTTGTTGGGACCGTAGTAATAATCTTCTTCGTTGTTGTTGCCCAAGTAGTTGCTTTCATCGTCGTCGCCGGCGGCGGCGGCGCCGAGCCTATCTTGAACCGGCAGTAGACCGGCGAATCGCCGCCCCCGTTCGTCCTGTCCCACCTGGCCGTCCATATCCACTGCGCCGCGGCCTTTATCCCGGCGATGGCCGGCGTCCACGGGGACGTCCCGTCGTTGTTGCCGTGCGGAACGGCGGCCGGCCAGGCGGCGTCGTTGTAGGACCCGACCGTCCAGCCGTCGTAGTAGGTGGGCGTGCATTTCCAGGCGCTGTTCGTCAAGACCCGACCGTCGACATCGGACGCGAGGACTCCGCCGTAGGTGGCCGAGTTTTCCGCCTGGACGGCGATGAGGGACGCCGTGTTGGAGAGAGGCGTCGACCCGGCCTTCGTGGGGACGTTGTTGTTGGAAATGTCCGGGATCTGGTCGCCGTCGATGTAGAGTATCGCCTTGGTGGACACGGTTATGTTCAAGACGTTCGGGGCGGCAGGTTGGATGACAGCGCCTGGAATAATAATAATAATAATAATAATAATAATAATAATAATAATAATAATAAATTATAATAATAATAATAATAAATTATAATAACGGAACTGTCGATTAATAAATAATAATAGTAATAATAATCAGGAATTTGACTATGCCTCATTTAATTGTACTTATATTGGGCTATGACAGATTTCTGACATTTCTGACATATGGTCGAAGATATTAGTATTATTATTAGTAGTAGTAGTAGTAGTAGTAGTAGTAGTAGTAGTAGTAGTAGTAGTAGTAGTAGTAGTAGTAGTAGTAGTAGTAGTAGTAGTAGTAGTAGTAGTAGTAGTAGTAGTAGTAGTAGTAGTAGTAGTAGTAGTAGTAGTAGTAGTAGTAGTAGTAGTATTTAACCAGCATTGCCTAGAGTTAAAGTATAAACCAATGATACCTAAAATTAAATACCGTTATATCGTTTAGAAAATTCAACATAATATTTTGTAGTGTTTTTAAAACGTTCTCATGTTTAATATCTAAGCTATAGTCTAGTGTTTTCTCTGATATCACAAAAAGTCAAACTGAACCGCTACAAACAACACTTTCCTATTTTCAAAGTAAAATCAACTGCCCGCGAAATTCGCTTCAGGATAAAATCAATGCCGCGATTTATTTTTTAAAAAGTCATTTTAATTAACAAAAACAAGTCTGAAAAACAACAACAAACAAGCGAACTCTACCGAGAACAACAGCAAACAAAATCAACGACGACTCCAGGTGCTTCATCTTGACTTCTTCCGAACTGTCGACGTTCATACAGAGATCGCATTCGCTCCTCACCGCTGTAGACATATTTATAGATGTATCGAATCAGGCAAGTAACCGCCAAAGGGCAAGCCATTTATTTTTTGCCTCCCAACACCCTCTCCCCCCCCCCGCCACCGCGCGCGCGCACACGCACAATGCACCCCTATCTGGTTTCAAGGCAAGACGCGAACGCGAGATTCTTTCAGACACTCGACGCCGACCGTTGACGTAAAGCAGAGCGGGGGGGGGTTGTCGGTCGGTCGGTCGGTCGTCCGCGGTTGGGTATCCCGGATGTATGCGGATCGGTCGACTGTGGCTTCCGCGCTTCATTGTCCTGCGTTCCACTTGCGTTCCGTCGATAACTTCCCACAGCGTCGATCGATGGGTCCATCTATTGATAACGCGCTGAATCGAAACCCGAGGAACAAATTTGACGTGACTCTCAGACGCAAGGAGGGGTGGGGTGCGGGGGGGGGGGGGGGGAGAGTGGGAGGGTTGCACAATGTGTAAATGCAATCTTAGAAGGACAAAACACTGTGACTGCTGTTGTTTCCATATTTCCATGGGGACCAAACTTCCGAGAGGAGAAACCCTGGGAACACTTGATATCAAGACATAACCCAGAACAAAACAAGATACAAGATACAAGATTCAAGATTGCTTTTAGCGATAAGTCAAACTGAACTGCGTTCTAAATATAAATAGACCGTGGGCAAATATAGCTCCGAATGAAATGTTATGCATTCACTATATACATTCTGGACGCACAAACACGCTGCAATTTCTTTTAAAGCGCTATATAAATACTCGAGGTTGTGCGTACCTACTCACCTATCTACAAACAGCATTGTTTAAGTGCAAGAATGGTGTAGACACGAATGAATTGGACGAGGAGATATTAGGCCTAATGCCTTCTAGTGTAAATGATACAAAAGTAAACCTTAGTACTGTAGGATACTAGATTGGATGGGCAAAACATAGTCCACCTTCCGACCATCATTGACATGTCAGCGTTGTCAAAGCACTTTTGATTTTGGTTTTTAACCATTTTACAGCGCTATATAAATCGTCATGATGATAATGATAATAATAATAATAATAATAATAATAATAATAATAATAATAATAATAATAATAATAATAATAATGGTTCTCACACAGGCAGACCCTCTTGAATCACTTTAGACATTATTATTATTATTATTATTATTATTATTATTATTATTATTATTATTATTATTATTATTATTACTATTATTATTATTATTATTATTATTATTAGTTCCGCGGATTATGTGAAAGTAAATCTCTGGAGTGTCAAGGATACAGCGTTAAATCAGATTGTTTTATTAATATGTTAAAATGTTATTAGTTATCATCATATTATCATCATCATCATCATCATCATCATCATCATCATCATCATCATCATCATCATCATCATCAACAACAACAACAACAACAACAACAACATAGGCTACAGAATTATTAAATACAATTGCCCGTTCCCATTAATATTTTTTGATGAGCTATAAAATTATGGTTTCAATATTAATGACGGCTGATTACAAAGCAACTTAACTTCTCGGAGATTCTTATCACTTTATCTGCTCTTATCAGCGCGACGCTCATCAACATCCGCCGTCTAAAGTTCAATCGCCACGCGTTGAATGACTGATTGATCAGGCAATTGAACTGTCACCCTGTCACCAACTTCACTGCTCCACGCATCCATTAGTAGGCAGCCAGACGATGCAGGTACAGTAAGCTAACTAAGCTACAGGTAAGAGTGATATATGATTTTGAACGTTTACCTTATTTTATTACCTATGCTATTTGATTTCTTAGGTCATAAAGAGTTTTATGCTTCGAACATATTGATTTTATCGATTCTTAAAGAAAGGAAGTTATTTTTATGCTTGATTTTGGCGAAGAGTCATTTAAGATTATTGAACGCGAGACAGTGTATGTCACTTTCGGTTTTGTTGTGACTTACAACGTAATTACAGTTGTGCTCTATTTTCCCAGGACCGTCGAGAGAAAATACGGACAAATATTCATTCTGGGCCTCTTGTTTCAAAATCTTGACAAGCCAAAAAAACAGGTCGTCACATCTTTTACATATAAATAATTTTTCTCTGGTCAGCGCGGGCCCTTTGCTTATCGCCGGGCCCGGGTAAAAATGTACCCCCTCTACCCCCTCTCGTCGGCCCTGTATTTTCCTGTTCTCGTTCTTTATTTAAACACACCGATTTTAGCTGCGCGCCAATAATGGCATTAAAGTTGGTTAATTTTTACGTTAACTGTTGTTCGTGTTTTTGAAAGCAGAAATTTAGGAAAGACCAATTATTTTGAAGCTGCTAACGGTAGACGACCGTTTGAAATGATAAACGGACAAGGTTCGGGCGACGGCGGCGCAGCTGGTCAGCTGCTCCCCCAGAATCCCGATCAGCAGGCAAACGACTATCTCAGGGAGCACGAGAAGCCGCCGCCTCCCTACGCTCCCCAGTTCTACCCCATGTCCGGCAAGGAACCGTACCCACCAGGCGACTTCTCGGTCAACCAGTCCCCGATTCCATGTTACCCGTATGGCCAACAGCCCAGCCCTATTGGAGGAGGCAGCGTTCCACAGGAGGTAATCGTGTTTTATAACCCCCCTCCTCCTCCTCCAGCACCAGCACCACGGTCTTCCTACGTCGCTCACATCATCTTATCGTGTGTTGTCTTCTGGTGCTGTGGATGGATGTGTGGATTCGTTGCTTTGTGGATGGATTGTATTATTTTATTATTTTATTATTATTATTATTATTATTATTATTATTATTATTATTATTATTATTATTATTATTATTATTATTATTATTATTATTATTATTATTATTATTATTATTATTATTATTATTATTATTATTATTATTATTATTATTATTATTATTATTATTATTATTAGGGTGACAACTTATATAGCGCTTTTTAAAGATCAGGCAACAGACGAGAGCACTTTACAGAAAAGTTCCATAAGATGTACTAAAAAGATGTGTTTTAATTATAATAATGGATCACAATACATGAATTTGGGGATAACTCCTTGACAAACCTTTTTACCCGAAATTCTACATATTCCCCCTATTTTATTTTGGAATCCTGGCGACGCCACTTGACTATATTCCTGGTAATGATGCTGCGATCCTATTCAATGCATATGAAGCCGAATTCCTGTCTACCACTGCAGATTCCTATGCTAATTACTACTGTATATATTCTGGCTAGATCAGCAGCATCCAATGTATGCGAAATTCATTGATTTTAACACGATATATATATATACATATATCGTTTTAAAATCAATGTATTTCGTAATGTAATGACGTCATCAACTTCCGGTAACTTGAAATGCGTAGAAAGTTCATTTCTCAGTGTGACTACCAAATTTCATAGCTGTACACCTATTTCCAAGCAAACTCCAGTTGCAGTTAAGAGAGGCTATGGTGTTAAAAACTCAATGGTCCCATGGAAGTTCGCGGTCCCGAGCATGACAGATGTCAGTCCTTACTTTAAGAGGTCTATATATATATATATATATATATATATATATATATATATATATATATATAATATGCAAGAAAACAGACAGGTAGGCAGACAGGCAGACAGACAGATACGCTGGCGGAGTTGATTGATATTTCAGAAAGTAGTGGGGACTCGACTGTTCCACGACCAAAATTTTTAAATTTCTACCAAGATGAGGGAGAGGATAGTCAAGAACCAACATTTTCTATCCCCCCCCCCACCCCCATTAAAAGGTCGCGGGGGTTTAAACCCTCAAACCGCGGCAAGTCGGACGTTGAATGACAAGATTCCAGTCGTTAATAACTTTTCGCCTATTATAATTATTAATTCCTAAAAATTCATTTTTAATGAGATTCTTGTCGCTATACGATGAAGACAGCTCTACCGGTATATATGTTTTTTCTGGTGTTCTTCCTTTTCAGTCTGTGCACAGAATTCGTCGAGTGTCGGGAACGGAGACGCTGCCAAATCCTACGGGAGGGCGTCCCTCATTTTGTCCATCATTGGAATCGCTACTGGCGTTATCGTAGTCAGTGCTGTAGTGATTGTGAATAACGCTTAGCGGCTAAGCATTCAGGGTTTAGTAGCGGACATGTCAGTTCCTTCCTCATCGGAGTTTGACCTCCCTCCGTCCTCTCCCTCCCTCGTTGGGGAGGGAAGCTGACCGCCCACTGGATGTCGGAAATTTTGGATTTTAGGCTTTCTTATTTTTCGTCAACGATGATCGGCGATTGTTAATTTGATAATGGATTTGTTCTTCATGTGACAACATTGAACATTGTTGGCAAAAGTATGCAGTGTATGAAAAATCGTTTCATGCAATAATTCAGCCAAAGAACTTGCTTATCAGCGCTTTTCATTGTTAAGCTGTAATGAATTGTTAAGGACACAAGGACATTCGTGATTAATTACATATTGTGCCTAAAGGATTTTAAAATGCTTGGGATTAAATGCATTATACGCTTTGAATTTATTTCCATTTAGTTTGCTTCTTCGGATAATTATTGAAATAAAGATGGATTAATACTTGTACGAACTGTAACGTGTTTGGCTCTCTCTCTCTCTCTGTCTACTTTCTTCTATCTGTTTGTCTATCTGTGTGCCTGTATACTCGAATACCTGTACAGGACCTACTGTATGAGTATAAGTCATATATCTGTTCGTTTAATCTTCCGTGGCCCATCTATAGAACCAACTGAACCAGCACGTTACAAGTAGTAATTATTATATCGATACCGTTAGGTATTCTATCATAGGCGTCAATCCGGTGAGGGTCCTGGGGTCAGAACCGTCACAAAAATTCGGTTGTGAGGGTCCATAAGGCAGTGGACCCTCACAAAGATCTGAATACATCTATATTGTACCGTTGTACGATTGCTTAACAAACTGTTGTGCTGGATTGATAATACACGTAGATATTATCAGCAAATGGTATTTTGGAACATTAACATTTGGAACATTTTTTGATGCTGTGCTTGTCACGAATGAAGATTATTATTAATAAGTAATAAGAATTATGCTAAAAGGGTTAGGGTTAGGGTTAGGGTTAGCCACAACAACAGGTGAACCCTCACAACTTTTACTACAGATTGACGCGACTGTATTCTATGTTAACATTTGTTGACTGTAAATCAGTTACGGCTACTTGAAAGGGGAAACAATTTTGTAGTTATTTCCTTGCAGTTGTAGAAAATAAAATTGCGCGAACAACCACCGCAATAATTAATCTGCTATTATATTTATAATATGAAACCGGGGGTCAGCACCAACACCTACGGGCACAGAGCCGATGGATGAACTTTACCTTTACTTCATCATAATATTGGTTACACAGTGCACTCCAGTTGACGCTAATTATCTGTCAATGAAATCATCTTATTCATCACCCGAGCGACAATACGGACTGATAGCGATACAGGTTGAGTACCGTATGACGTCTTGTCAATGTAACACATCAGCTTTGCGCTGCCAGAAAAAGACATTGTAGATGCCGAGAGAGAGAGAGAGAGAGAGAGAGAGAGAGAGAGACAGACAGACAGACAGACAGACAGACTAAATCCACGGATAACATTGCGACGTTGTAATAACAAGAAATAGTCACAGAAATTCTCCTGGCAAATAGTCAAGTCAAGCCAGACAACGAGAGCTAATTTGACTATCACTAAATCATCCAGCTGCACCTAATTTTTTTATAGATTTTATCATAAACGTTAACACACGTCACGTCCGTTAGATTATAATTAGTTATTTATTTCAAGACAACTTCACAAAGCGTCGTTCACTGGCAAATAGTCAAGACAAAGCGCTGCAGACAATATAGATATATAATTTGACTATATATAAATATATCCATATATATACCTAATTTTTTTATAGATTTTATCATAAACGTTTAACGCTCGTCACAAAAATTTTTTTGTGAGGATTATAACAATAATTATTTATTTCAAGACAACATGTTTACCCGTTGAAATTCATTGAGATTTAAGTATCCTAAATCATTAATGGTTATTCAGATATTCATAAAAAAAACAAAAATCTCAAAATATATATAAATATAGGACTTTTCACACATATATATATATATATATATATATATATATATATATATATATATATATAGGCTAAACAAACAAACATGCAAATATTTGACTTTATTAACAGTGTCAATGTAGGCCTACGCTGCAACACGAAATATGAACAACTAGTCATATGACGACTACAGTAGTTGATGAAAAGGTAAGTTATTTGTATGGTTTGAAGCATTCGTATACAGATATTTCTGCCGAAAATGCGTTTCTGGGATTTTTTTGGTCCAGGCAAAATACTTTTTAGGCGTGCCTCCGAAGGTCAATGGACATTAGATATCCTCGTGAATATGCAATGCTTTCGAGATGGAATTCTGTCTCGTTTATCTGTAGACTTAGAATTATATGAGAATGTTCAATATGCTTGTTCAGTTATTTCATCAGAAAACCGAGTATTGTATAAATAGTATATTGAACATAAAGATGTCTGGCTGTGTATTGTGGGCTCTCTGCGTGTCTGTCTGCTTGTCTCTCTGTCTTTCTCCGTCCGTTTGTCCTTTTATCTGCCTCTCTTCGTAGTTCCGACATATAAAGAAGCCATTGTTTCCTTGTCCTTTCCACTGAGAGAAACTTCCTCGAAGCTAATGTTTTCGAGATTTGATTTATTGCATGGAAGAGAACTTATGAAACTCATACAGTGGCCATAAGGCTAAACGCCAAAAGCAGTCGCGATGGTCTGATGAAGTGTAGAGTTGCAAACGCTGCATTTCTAAATTGTTATAATCAGCAACGCATTGTGAAGACAAATTCTTCTGTTTTTCGTCAAATTCTGCTTCGCAAACAATGGCAAAAAGCACAATTAACCAATCAATTAATTTCAAAGAATACACGTATAAGCTAGAGTACTTGTATAAGGAATTAGGAAACGTACTTACTTACTTATTAGCATTAAATAAGAAGTATTTTCTCTCACACATGTTTAATTTGGAGCCTGTTCAATGCTTTAGTTTGCACCAACGTCTGATGCCATGGGCATTATGATAGTGGCGCTATAGAAGTTGATTGATTGATTGATTGAGTTTATCAATCACATGGCCAGTGACATTGTTACGTCAATCATCGTAATATCATTATTATCGTCGTATCGTTATCACTATAATCATCGTCATTGTCATTTCATCATTACATCATCATTAAAGAAAATCTGTATCATCTTTGGTTTGGACATTGTGTTGGCATTGGGCTCTTTGTCTGAATGAATAACAGACATTATTTTTTCATGATACCCAGTTGCCGACAATCGACCACTTGTTCTGCTGCTAAAACAAGACTAGCTTCCTGCCATTCTTCGTGAAATTCAAACCATTTGTTTTCGACGGGGGAGAATTAAAGCCATCCTCTATTCGACAACCACGCTGAGATCAGCGCTCCAAGCGGACAGCAGTGGAACCATTTTCCTGTATTACTTCAGTCGGCGTATAGAATAGCATTTATATAAATAATTCCAGATTTGCGTCTCTCTCTCTCTCTCTCTCTCTCTCTCTCTCTCTCGTATTCGATTTCGTCTCTCTCGTCAAACACGCTTTCTTTAGCGCGGTCACGTGGGCAGGTCACGTGGGCAGGTCACGTGTGACGCCTCTGCGAAGACGCAGCAGCATCATCATCCGACTGGGTGAGGTGTCAGACTTACGCCGAGTCTGACTGCGAAAGTCGGATATTCTTGATGATGATGACGACGACGACGACGACGACGACGACAACTGTAAAGAAAATGAACCACTACTACTTCCTCGGACGCATATCTCTTACTCTTTTCCTCCTCTCTTCCGTCATCACTAGATGCAGTGTCCTGGAGACTGGTCCCCTGTTACTGCGAAGAGCAGGCGAGGCGAATTCCGTGGATGATAGTGACACCCTGCTGTACGTCGCACCAGGTAATTTTTGCACTTTTCAAAAGGCGAGCCTATTATTCTATAGACTGATATATATTTCTCAAAAAGACCGATATCTCTTTGTTATCTGGCCTTTTCTCTGTTCATAATATATATATATATATATATATATATATATATATATATATATCGGCCTATGTATACGTTGCGAATCAGAATAAAACGTTACCTAATTATATAAATAATATTATGTATGGTAACGTTTTTTATGACTCACCGTGTATTTCTCACAAAATTGCGTCTACCGTTATTCGATATTTTTTATAACAAAATGCTATTTCTATATTGTTCAAATCGGATTGGAATTATTTTGGAGGCAAGCGATATTTGTTGACGGGGGGCGGTTTCGCGTTGGGAATGACTGGGGATGCATCCCCTCCCCATCGACATTTTTTGCTTGTCAGCCTTTTTCAGGGTTTAGACGGTTTACCGCGCCCGGGCCTCATACAAGTCGCCATCTTCCTAGAAATTCATTGCATCTCCTCCACCAGAAGTTCTTGACAAGCCGAGGCGCATTTAGGTTTATAATTATGATGATGATGATGATGATGATGATGATGATGAGGAGGAGGAGGAGGAGGAGGCATGCAATCTAATATAGTGTGACGTGAGGACTTCTTAATTGTCCATAGACAGTCGTGTCACGCAGTGTTTATTCTAGGCCTTCTCTGGGGGGGGGGAATTTACCTCCCCAAAGTTTTAAAATTCCCCCCCCCGAATTTTTTATATGTTGGCTGGGGGATGGAAATTTCCCCTCCAAAAGTGTGGAGACTCAGACCTTGCCCCCCCGCCAAACATTTCAAAATCCCCACCCCCCAATGTCAAGGTGGCTAGAATAAACACTGTGCGTCATCGTTTTTGCGTGTCGTTGATTGCAGTGTGTGACGACACTGGAATCTCGTGCGTCTGGGAGTGCCCGTGGACACCGGACGACGACGACTACCAGTGGTGCGGTCACTGCGGCTACTTCCTGCGGTGCCGCCGGGGACGGGCCCGACTCATCCCCTGCCCCCGGGAAGCACCGCTGTGGGATAACATCGCAAAGAAATGCCAGGATCACACGCTCACCTGTCTCTGCACTGGCGCCAAAGACCCCACCACAAAGACAACGCCCCCCGCCCAGCCGACAACCGAAGGAACTTCGCCGGTACCGGAAACAAGTACCCAGAACGCAGCAAGTACGGAAAGTACGGAGACTTCGCCGGTACCGGAAACAAGTACCCAGAACGCAGCAAGTACGGAAAGTACGGAGACTTCGCCGGTACCGGAAACAAGTACCCAGAACGCAGCAAGTACGGAAAGTACGGAGACTTCGCCGGTACCGGAAACAAGTACAACCAGAACGCAGCGGTTACGGACGGTCGGAAATACCAACGGTATCCGGAAACAAATACCAGAACGCAGCAAGGGACGGAAAGTCACAGAGACACGCCGGGGCCAGAAACAAGTACCCAGAACGCAGCAAGTACGGAAAGTACGGAGACACCGGAACCAATTACAACCGTACCACCGGTTACGACGGTCGAAATACCAACAATAACATCCTCTGAAATACCGGACACAACGGGGACTAAAGTCACAGTGACACAGGGGCCAGCAACAGCTACGGAGACAGGAGGGCCAACTATAGTCACAGAGACACAGGGGCCAGCAACAGCTACGGAGACAGGAGGGCCAACTATAGTCACAGTGACACAGGGGCCAGCAACAGCTACGGAGACAGGAGGGCCAACTACAGTCACAGAAACACAGGGGCCGACAATCAATGGAGACATCGGAGGGCCGATCACAGAGACACAGGGACGACAGGGGCCAGCAACACGATCACAGAGACAGGAGGGCCGACAATCATGGAACAATCGTCCCAGAGACACAGGGCCAGGGGCCGACAAGACCGGAGGGCCAATCGGCCCCAGTCACAGAAACACAGGGGCCGACAATCAATGGAACAATCGGCCCCACGATCACAGAGACACATGGGCCGACAATCAATGGAACAATCGGCCCCACGATCACAGAGACACGGGGGCCGACAATCAATGGAACAATCACAGAGACACCAGTAAACACCACTGAAACATTTTCGCCGACTTGGAACGAAACTTCTTCGAATGCAACGGAAGTAACAGCCAACTTCACCGCCGCCGCCTCTACTTCTCCCCCTCCGTCAACGCAGAATCCTGCAGATAGAGGTATCAAGTTGGTCGCCATCGGATAAGAATTTCGCAATTTTAAAAATAATTCCCTTAAAATTACGCAATTTCAACAGCACCGATTTAATACAGCATAGAGCTTCGTTATAACGTACACGGCGTGTCTGCACAATTTAGTACGTTAACTCCGAGGTACGTTATATCCATGGGCGTCCGCAGAAATTTTTCCAGGGGGGGTGCAAAACAGGGCCTTGTGACAAAATAAATGAAAAAATTTTCCCGGCGGGGGGTGCAAAACAAGGTTTTGTGACGAAAGAAACAAGTAATTTTACTTTTTTCATAACTCCACATTTTTTCCAGGGGGCAATTGCACCCCCTTGCACCCCCCTCCGGACGCCCATGGTTGTATCCAATACCGTCCAATACGCTAGCGCATGACACGGGACCGTAAATTGTGAGGGGTTCATAATCGCGTATACGCTATAACCGAGTCCGTTATATCGAGGTTCTACTGTATGCCATAGCATTGAAATATTCTATCTTCCGGAGACAGCAAACGATTTTTAATCATTATCCAAAGATACGCGCAATTCTTAGCATAGATTTAGTCTAAAATCGACAGAAGAATTTTTAAAATCATCGAGATTTACAATAATTTATTATTCTACTCGATTAATTTCCTAATAATATTTTAATAATTATTTCGTTTGCCTATACATATCACAACGCAGATGAGTACATCGAAGGTACCGTCTACCTGGACCCATTCTCGGGTGTGGTGACCTACAAGTTGGGCAAGATGGACAAGAAGAAGGGGACGCTGTACGGCTTCTACAACAACACCATCCACCGTACTGGGTGGGGGGTACTGGAAATAAAGGCGAACGCCCTCTGCCGGGAATACAAGAGACTGCCTCCATTTAACATTGCAGGAAGAATGTACGCTGCTGGATTTCTCGAGGGTTTACTAACGGCCAGGTAGGACAGCTAACTGACTTAATAATAATAATAATAATAATAATAATAATAATAATAATAATAATAATAATAATAATAATAATAATAATAATGGGGCTGTCCATTAATTATGTCAACAATTTTGGGCAATTTTGCCCTTTTTCTTCCCTTGTCAACAACTGTCAACTTTCAGTTACCCCCATAATTACGTCAAAACTTTTGACCCCCTCCAGATCAATGACAGGTCCCAATAACAAGGTTAATGTTTGCGATGATGACCAATTTTTTCCCTTTTTTGCTCGTCGAGTGTCAAAATGTGGTGGTGATTACCTTTTTTGCCATGCTTTTTTCCATTTTAATAAGTAGTATTCCATGAAATTTCCTAGTTTTTGAGTATTTGTAAAAAGTGAAATTGCTGACGTCAACTTCTCTCGACCCCCCTCCCCCTGTCAACAACTGTCAAACTTTTTCAAACCCTACCCTAAATTTTTGACGTAATTAATGGACAGCCCCAATAATAACAATAATAATAATAATAATAATAATAATAATAATAATAATAATAATAATAATAATAATAATAAAGTCCTTCCCGAGCCTCACGGGCTCAGTAGGGCGGCGCTGATCTCCGTTGCTACAGCCCTCAAGCCAGGCGTTCAATACCACGGATAAGGGAATAGTGCATCGCGTAGCGCAGGGTTTCCAAAAAAAATCTGGAACCGCGGCCCACTTCAGCGGTTTTGTGACGTACCGCGACCCTAATAAGAGCGTGTAATATTTAAAAAATGCATTAGGCCATCTAGCGAACGTCAGTTGAAAAAAATCTTCTGAGTTTTGAATAAACGGCAAAACAAAAGTTCTGATTTAATTCGAATGAAAATATGGCTAATATATTATGCAGAATTATTCGTATAAGACAAAAATTTAAATGTTATCGAAATTTTTTGAAACTTAACTTTTTCAAAAATTTGCCAGGAACATACCTTTCTTACGCGTCTTAAAAATCTAATGAATATGGCAAACTCGCTTAACCGCTGGGTGTCGACAATCTTTCGTTAGAGATTCATTATTGTTAGTGGAGTTTCAGAGCAAAATAGTCGAAATACGCTTACCTGGCGTTATTATGAAAAATAAGATTAATTTTAAAAGTACTAAAGGTCAGGGTTCAGTGGTTTTCACACAGGCTTACTTTTAGCCTAAACCACCTAAACATTATTATTATTAAAATTATTATTATTATTATTATTATTATTATTATTATTATTATTATTATTATTATTATTATTATTATTATTTCGCAAACTGTTTGGAACTGTGCGACTCACCTCAGCGACGTTGTATCATGCCGCGACCCTGCAAACTTAAATTGAATAAAACACCAATCATTTTAATATGGGCCGTGTATGGAGTATTGCAGGAATGTAAACTTCTTAAAACCTAAGCCTACTATCAAGGCTTGTGACATTGTAGTATTGGTTAGAAAATGACACTTTTGAATCTAATCCCGCGCTACCCCGCGACCCATTAGACTTAGCCCTGCGACACACTTTTGGCAGTTAGATTGAGAGCCTGCCCCCAGTGGCCCCAGTTGGGACCCTGCTTAATGCTACATACATTAAACAACAAATTTTGGCCCCATGAGAAGGGTGCCAAATCCGACCGCCACTGACTTTTGGGTCGCGAAACACTGGAAACACTGGAGTAACGTACTTGTTTGACTTATCGCAGATTCGTACCACTGCTCCTCATTTTTACCACCGCCCTCTGCGTCGACCTTAGGGCTCCTGCGGGTCTCGAACCAGCGACCTTCTTCCCTATCGTCCAACCCGGTAACCACTCCCCCTCCACCCAGTGGCTAGGCCAATGTTCTATTTAAATCGTATATGTGAAAAGTTAATTTTGAAACTTTATGTCGGTACGGTGGATAGCCAGGGGCGTAGCCAGGAATTTGATTTGGGAGGGTGTAAATGTTTGGGGTATAAACCTTAACTATAAACCATATAAACTACATATAAGCACATATAAGCACACATAAATCACATTAATAAATTTAAGGTAGACTGATTTGTATACCGATATACCCCCGTCGCTACGCCCCTGTGGATAGCGCGTCTGTCTTTCCATCCCTGCAGACAGATCTGGGAGCATTATTTGAACACAAAGTCCCAAATGTATTCGGAGAATGCCACCTGAACGCAGCTGTTAGGGAATTCGTAAAGAGTCAGGACAAATGGACGAGAGCAATGATCGAAATCCAACGACGCAGGAGGGATCCGTATTGGATGAACGTTGAACATGTCGTCAACCAATTGGACGGACTGCACGCCGGTTACAAGGTGATCGCCAAAACACAGGGATGGGTAAGAACAGTCGATTCCTCTTTTTACCCCCTCTCTCTCACTCTGTCTCTCACTCTCTCGCTCTCACTCACTCTTTCTGTCTCTCGCTCTTACTCACTCCCCCTCACTTTCTCTCTCTCTCTCTCTCTCTCTCTCTCTCTCTCTCTCTCTCTCTCTCTCTCTCACTCTCTCTCTCTCTCTCTCTCTTACTCTCGCTCACTCACTCTTTCTGTGTATCGTTATCAACTCTCGCACTCACTTTCACACTATCTGTCTCACTCTTTGTCACTTTCTGCCTCTCTGTCCCTGTCTCTGTCTCTGTGTCTGTTTCTGTTTGTCTGTCTGTCAGTCTGTTTGTCTGCCTGTCTCTCCCTTGCCCGGTGTCTTTTGGCAAATTGGAAAAAACAACGGCGCTCTAGAAGTCTAGAATCCAGATTGTTCGGTCAGTCTTTGAGTGGAATATTGTCTCATTATTTGTTTCCCTTTGTTTGTCTGTATGTTTGTCTGTATGTATGTTTATCCGATGGGCATTTAGGTAAAAACACGTATGTCCCGAGTTCGAGTCCGAGCGTTTGGTTCCGGCGCTTATCTCCAGCCAGTGTTTATTCTAGGCTTTCTCTGTGGTGGTGGGGGGGAATTCCCCCCCCCCAAAGCTTGAAATTTCCACCCCCAATTTTTTGACATTTTGGCAAGTAGTATGACCTCCCAATGTCTGCCCCTCCCAAATTTTTTTTAACTCCCCTCAATGTCTAGGTGGCTAGAATAGCCACTGTCTTCCAGCCTGGGCAATCAGCGACGTTGGAGGTGGCATAAGCCATTAATCTGTGGTTGGTTGCCATTACTTTACCCAGACCCACGTTCTACATTCGCAGCTTGGGCATTTAATTAGACGTCAGTTGAATATTGCACCTGATGTGCAATTGTGCATGTGGTGCTTGGCGTTAGTTGTCGTCTGCTTGACGTCTTCTTCGTTCAGGACACCGACTTCCACGTTGTTCAGATGATCAACCTCCTTGGCGACCTTCCAGATTTGAAAAAGGCGCTCGGCAGGCAATCATCGACATTAGCACTGAATCGGTTTAACATTGGAGGCAGATGCTCCGCTCTGATCAAGGCAAGAACTCTAATCTAATCTAATCTAATCTAATCTAATCTAATCTAATCTAATCTTAAACTTCTATAGCGCCACTTCATAATGCAGTGGCGGCTCTAGGATTTGGCAAGTGGAGGGGCCGTTTGGGTGGCAACATCTAATCATGGGGGGGGGCAACCATTTGTTGTTCAATGTATGTAGCATTAAGTATAGGGTCCCAACTGGGGGGACACTGGGGGGCAGGCACTCAATAGGGGGGCACGGCCCCGGTGAAGCCGCCACTGTCATAATGCACAGGAGCATCAACCGATGGCACATCAAATCCAGATAATTAAAGATCCAGGTCAAATCCATGCAGGGTATCCGGCCATGCAAACGGGTGACAGTCTAAAATCTCCCTCGCCATGGTAGCCATTATGATAGTGGCGCCATAGAAGTTCATTGATTGATTGAATTATTACTCTCCACGTCATTTCAATTCACTGCAATCATTTGTTTCTATCTAAAGTTGTGAAACTTTAAAAGGACCTACTGATCTCGAGACGGTAAGCAAAAAAACAGGCGATAGTTGGCGCAAGGCCAGAAGATTGACTGTTTGGGGTAGGAGGGGGTCATATTACAGGGCTGGGCAATTATTAGTGTAAACTGGTTTACACCTTAGGTTCACAAAGCAATATACTAGTTTTAGAGGAGGTTGCTAAACGTGGATTTGGAGGTAAGTAAATGCTTGATGGTTCGGTAACTGTTTCGAACGCATGTAATAGAGGAATTCCGCTATAATTTTGCTGATATTATACATTTATTATTGCTTAACAGTGCTTTTTTTCTCTGTGAAAAGGTTTGGGAACTCATTTCATATCTGTTTTGTCGTCAAGAACATACCATAGATATTAGTGGAATAACAGTACAATGGTATATTCATATACAGTACAATGTAGCTCGTTGTTTCTAAACTGTAACAATTTATGCTGTTCCCTTGCGTTACCACTGAAAAAGAACCGATTGTAAGTAAAACGCGCATTATTTCGATATCGATATAAATGAATCTGGAGAAAAAGCAGGTGTAGGAACGCCGTTCCCGTGCGTACCCACCATGGGCGCCCGCAGACATTTTTCCAGGAGGGGGCAAACACACATTTTAACACAATGGTCACGGTTAATATTTTAGCAAGGTTTGCAGATAATTCCAGTGTGAAATATTGGCATCTGCATTTTCCAGGGGAGGGGCAAGTGCCCCCTCTTGCCCCAATGTGCGGGCGCCCATGGTACCCACTGGGAGAAAGCACTGTTTTAAAACATATTTTTTAATCGGTATAGCTCACGCCTGGTTTCGAAAACATCTTCATCGGACATTCGACGTGGTTCGTCTACGGATCGACGCTACGCATTTACAAACACTACAGCTTTCCATTTCTGCGCTTGGCAGCGGGCTCTACGGCCTCCTCGTTCTCCAGTTACCCAGGTGGGCAGCATTCTATTTCGAAAAAGATGCAGTGGGGGCATTTTTCTCTCCAATATTTTCGATCGGCCTCCCGTGTGGAAATCAAATGGAATTAAGAACTAAAATTTTGACCCTCCCCCCTCATTGGATTCTCTCTTCTTCCAGTACCAGGAGCGTATAGCCAGGAATTTGATTTGGGAAGGTATAAATGTTGGGGGTATAAACCTTAACTATAAACTATATAAACTACAGATAACTACATATAGCCACATATGAATCACATAAAACTTTAAGGTAGGCTGATTTTGGGGGTATATATACCGATATACTCCACCGTCGCTACGCCCCTGTCCAGTATGGGGTAGGGTAGGGGTTAAACCTTGCCAAACCTTCAGCAAATCGAATCTTGCAAATGAGTAATGTCTCGTGAATTTATGTACCGCTGTTAAAATTTAACAGCGTTTGAATAAAATCGACTATTCGTTACATTTAATTGGCTCTCAGGGACTCCTGTTCTTATTAATAAATCGTAATTTGTATTCAACATCAAGTGATTATTATTATTATTATTAGGCTATTATTATTATTATTATAGCGAGTGATTGATTGACTGATTGATTGATTGTTGTTGTAAGAGAAGGCGCTACAGTAGACGATCGTTATACATTATAACTGATTCAGTTATAACGTAGGACCTATACTAGGGTTATAGCGTACCGCAATGTACCGTTCGGTATGTTACGCAGCTTACGCTAATGCATTGGATGGTATTGGATATAACGTACCTCGGATACAACGTAATGAATTTCAAAAAACCCGCTATACCAGGGATATTTTACACTCTCATAACACCCCTCCCCTCAACTCCCTCCCTCCCAATCCCTGAGACCGACACCCCCAACACCCCCCCACACCAATCAGAGAGCCGGATGACCTTTTTTTGTTTGTCAGACTTTTTCGGCAGCAGGGCAACACAGAAAATATACCCCCCCACCCCCACTCCCCCAATTGATATCCTAGAAATAACCCTGCCCGCAGGCATGCACAATGCACATTCACACGCTTTGTTGCCTTGTATTTCGTTATCTTAAAGGAAACTTGGGCTCTTTGGATGATTTTTATCTGACCGATGCCGGGCTCGGAGTTATGGAGACGACGAATAGCATCTACAACCGTGAACTCTACAAAAAGGTCATACCTGAATCGCTGTTCACCTGGCAGCGGGCAATCATTGCGAACAGAATGGCGCGAACTGGAAAAGGCTGGTTCTACTTCTTCCAGCAATTCAACTCCGGCAAGTTTTTTAAAATTATTTTTCTTACCGATCGATTATTCGCTTAATTTTCAGTTGTAGTCAGTGGCGTAGCCACGTTTCCGGATTATGGGGGCACAGTGGCGTCGGAACGAATTTTCGTCAGGGGGTGCAGATTTTCTCCAGTCCAGGTACAAGTTTTCTCTTTCAAATCCTTGAGAAGCAAAAAAAGGATGTCGACACCCAAAAAATGCCTCGACAAGCAGAAAAAGGTCATCTGCACTTTTTAAGGGTATGGGGGGTGAACTGCACCCCCTACATTTTTCCATGAGACATTGGGGAGGGATTTTGAAATGTTTGGGGGCGGGACAAGGTCTGAGTCTCCACACTTTTTGGGGGGCGAGGGAAATTTCCATTCCCCCAGCCAACATATAAAAAATTTGGGTGGGGATTTTAAAACTTGGGGGAGGGGAATCCTCCCCAGAGAAGGTCTAGAATAAACACTGCTTTGAGTAGTTCGACACGCCTTGATTGCTTTTTGATTGCAAAATGATTGTCTCTGTGTAACGACGAGACTTTTACAGACGAAGGCGTTGAGTTTTTGACAGAAGTGGCCTGTTAATTATTTGTCTTTTTTCTTCTAAAGGCACGTACAACAACCAATTCATGATCATTGACTTCAAGAGAATCTCTCTGAACAAAGTAGTAGAAGACGACGCTCTCTGGATCATCGAGCAAATACCTGGACTCGTCAAAGGAGCCGATCAGACGAGCATACTTCGAGCAGGTGAGCAAGCCAATCACACCAGGTGTCGATTATTATTATTATTATTATTATTATTATTATTATTATTATTATTATTATTATTATTATTATTAAGAAGAAGAAGAAGATGTTGTAACACCGACAAAAGTCTGCTTCGCGAAACTCATAAAACAGGGGCGTAGCCAGGAATTTAATTTGGGTGTGTGTGGGTAAAATGTGATTTTGGGGGTATAAATCTTAAAAATCTTTGAAAATCTTCAAAACACATTAAACATTTTAAGGTAGTCTGATGTGTGTGTGTGTGTGTGGGAGGGGGTCTATATATACACCGATATACCCCCACCACCCCCCGCCGTCGCTACGCCCCTGGATGAAGCCCCAAAGATGCGCGGTTTTTAATGCTAATTTTACGGCATCGTTTCGTGATCTTAGGCTACTGGCCTTCCTACAACATTCCGTTCTATGAGGAAATTTACGAGAAGAGCGGATACGACAAAGCCGTAGCCCTGCTGGGGCCAGAATGGTCGTACCAGTTGGCCCCGAGGGCAAAAATCTTCAGACGAGAAGCGGGAAAGATAACAAACATCACTTCGTTCATGGACCTCCTCAGAGACAACGGTAAGTCTTTAATAATTATTAACTGACTGCTATACAGGTATATACTAGCAAGTGAATAGCTGCTATAGCACGCGTAATATGCTATAAATTATTATGTATGAACTAATTGCTAATAGGCTACGGTAGGCCCAGTGGCGTAGCAATATGTTCGGGGGCTCTTGGCGAAAAACGGGCAGGGGGCCCTTTCCAGGGACGATCTGACAAGTTTGCGAAAATGTTGACGACCTTTTTTGCTTGTCGGTCTTTCGATCTGACAACTTTACAACAACTTTGGGAAAAATTTTTTTTGGTTCGGGTCGGGGGCCCTTTGCAAGTCGGAGGCCCTTGGCATTTGGCCAGGTTGTCCATATGGCTGCTACGCCTCTGGGTAGGCCCTGTGTGTTCATACGGAGGCGTGACATTGTCAATTTCCAGCCTCCAGGGCCCCTTAATGGTAGAAACACTCTATGTAGGGGCGTAGCCAGGAATTTGATTTGGGTATGAGCTTAAATATTTTTGGAGGGGTATAAATCTTAACTATAAACCACATAAACCATATAAACCACATATAAATCACATAAAAACCGTTACGATAGACTGATTTTGGGGGTATATATGCAGATATACCCCCCATCACCACACCCCTGACTCTATGGATGCTTTGCTGTGCTTTTGGCCATGCGAACCACAGGAAAATGCAGGGGCGTCCGGAGGGGGTGCAATTGCACCCACTGGAAAACCTGTGGTGTTACGAAAAAAGTAAAATTACATGTTTCTTTCGTCACAAAACCTTGTTTTGCACCACCCCCTGGAAAACTTTTTCATTTCTTTCGTCACAAGACCTTGTTCTGCACCCCCTGGAAAAATTTCTGCGGACGCCCATGGAAAAATGAAGTCATTTGGCGTAATTTTACAGCAGATAGATCTACTGCTTCATATGTCATAAAATATTTCTGCTTAATTGATTATACTGTAGATTACTTGGACGACGAGTACTCTAAAGGAGATCCTAGTCACGCCATCTGCGCCAGATACGACTTAGACCCTTACGAAACTGCGTTCGGATGCTACGATACGAAGGTATGGATTCTAATGGGTTAATCATGCCTTCTACGGTATCACGGAGTCACTGCCTGCATAAGATATGACGGCACAGTTATTAATTTTCTGTGGATTATCAATTTGCGGGGTGTCGGTAAATTCAGGGGGGTCCCCGGCCAAAGAAGTCTGACAAACAAAAAGGTCATCCCATAGCTGAAATTGGGGAGAGAGTTGTTAGAGGGTGTCGGTCTCAAATTGGGGGGGGTGTTGGGGTGTTGGGGGTGTAAGCGTATCCCTGTATGACGGTAAAGAACGAAGATATTGCAATCGCCATCATCATCATCATCATCATCATCATCATCATCATCATCATCATCATCATCATCATCATCATCATCATCATCGTCATCACCATCGACATTGCCATCGTCACTGTCATTTTCGTTGTCATCATCATCATCATCATCAGCAGCAGCAGCAGCATCATCATCAGCGTCGTTGTCGTTATCACGATTGGCGTTGCCACAGCGGGGGGCAGCACGAGACCTGACCCCATGTTCTGAATTCTGGATGGGACCCGGTTGTCGGATTTTGCGCAAAACCGTTCGATAAGTATAGGCCACATGTAGGCCTATCGTGATCGAAGTAAATACAGGTTAAGGCCTATTATACGTGAATGTGCAGATAACTTTTTGACCACCTTTTGACCTTTTCCGTTGTCGGAGGCGTTTTTAAACCAAAAATACCAGCGTCGCTCCACCACCCTCGCCACCACCACCCACCACCACCACCACCATCATCATCATCATCATCATCACGACTCGACAGGATGACGGTGATAATCAGTAGCGCAGACGTGATGATGATGATGGTGGTGGTGGTGATGATGATGATGATGATGATGATGATGATGATGATGATGATGATGATGTCGTTGTAGGTGGCTGACTACAACATGTCTCGTGAATTGACCAGCGTGGTATTCAGCGGCCCGACCACCAGCCACGGCCTAAAGCCTTTCTCTTGGAGGGGAAAGTGGCAGAACGAATCGCACATCGGACTCCCTGACACCTACGACTTCTCCTGGATTCCAATGTCTCCGTCTCTTACATAGACACCTCCAACGACGCTCGTGAATAAGCTGGTGCATTGCGCCAAGCTTTCGGGCAGCGCTATATAAATTCTGTGTTTTCACTTTACTTAAGCAGTGTCTGCTTGTCTGTCAGACTCTGTCTCTCTTTCTCTGCCCGAATGCCTCTCTCTTCCTCTATCTCCTCTCTCTGTTTCTGTCTGTCTGTCTGTCTCTCTCTCTCTTTCTCTTTCTCTTTCTCTTTCTCTCTCTCTCTCTCTCTCTCTCTCTCTCTCTCTCTCTCATTCCGTCTGCCCGCCTGTCTGTCTTTCTTTCCCGCCATTCACGCCTGGCTGTTAATCTGTCGGTCTGTCTGTCTGGCTATCTGTCTGTCTGTCTGTCTGTATGTATGCGTATGTCAGTTTCATAAGTTTTATTTGTGCCTTAGTTGTATTAACAGAAGAGGAACCATAGAAATACCAAATGCCTTCGATTTTTCTATTCCGTTAGCGTCTGCTCTTATAAAGCACGGCACAAACAATTTCATAATAATCGTGGCCAACGCTTATGAGCAGTGGCGGCTCTAGGATTTGGCAAGTGGGGGGGGGCGTTGGGGGGGCAACTTCTAATCATGAAGGGCCAACCATTTGTTGTTTAATGTATGTAGCATTAAGTATAGGGTCCCAACTGGGGGAGGCCACTGGGGGGGCCAGGCTCTCAATAGGGGGCACGGGCCCCCTTGCCCCCCCCCCGGTGGAGCCGCCACTGCTTATGAGATAAATTCTTCCAAGATTCACACATGCCAAAGACGAATAATTGTAAAAATGCTTTTTGAATCCGATGTCCTCGAAGATTTCTTCAACTCTCGTCTACATGATAGGCCCTATAGACCTAATTTATATTGTCCTGTGTTGGATTCAATCAGAAAATAGTGATTGCATTGATTTGGACTTTGGTATCAGCGTCACTACCTGCCAAACATAGCAGTGAACCCAAACTATCAGATGCAGAGTTCGTTACTTAGTCTAATGGCGCTATAGAAGAATACATGGCCTCGTACGTTACATTATTCAGTAACCTGTACTGACAATACAGCTGAATATTACAATTTTAGCTTTAGCATTATTGTAGTATTGTCTTAAAATGGCATAATATGATATAGTATTTAAAGCATAACAAAATCTGGTATATAATTTTTAGAGAGAGAGAGAGAATTGTGTGATTAATGTCAACGTTAGTGTTATTTGATCGCAAGACATTAGAAGATCGCTGTGAATGTATTCAGTATGATTTATCCAGAAGACTTGTCGCTACATTATAATATTATACAGTAGGCTACGTTTATCTTTTGAGTTTTTAGATAACTATTTACGCAGTCATTTCCTTTTCAAACTATTCTCCAGAAAATGTTTCACATTCTTATAAATAGGCCTACACAGTTGCGCTGAATTGGGGCTTTTGCAAAACCAATTCAAGGATATTTTACACCCCTAACCCCCCCCCACCCCAACACCTCCCAATTTGAGGTTTTTTGACCACGAGAGTAGCTTAGGCCTAAAACAAAGCACAATTAAAGTCTTTGAAGTAGGCCATATAACATTAGGTCCCTAGGCTACTGAAAACTTCTGTGGTTGGGCTCAGACCCAGACCATGCTGGGGGGAAGGGGTGCTCACGATGTTCGTTCAAACATACTGGTCCGATTAAATGGAACGCGCGCATGCAGGGATATTTCTAGGATTGTGAATTTGGGGGTGTCGACCTCAAATGAGTGGTGTCCGGAGCAGTGGCGTCGCCAGGAATTTTTGGTGGGGGGGGGGGGGCAAAAGGGGCTAGCGTGTCAGATTCCTTACCCACCGCTGCCCCCCCTTCACAGAAAACTTTCTCACCGGATTTGCGCGAATCTGGTAGGTGCTCTGGGGCAGGTTGGGGGGCACTTGCCTCCATTTGCCCCCCGTGGCGACGCTATAGTGGTCCGGAGCTAATTAGTATGCATACCATTGTCATATTACCAATTTGGGGGGTCGACCTCAAATTGGGGGGTGTTAGGGGGATGTTAGGGGTTGTAAAAATTTCTCTGAACGCGCGTCACGCCGTCACGTGACTGTCTTGATGTCCATTAGGGCAGCCACAAGAGGAGGCAAAGACTTCGGGCTTCGTCCATTCAGGCCAATCTGCAGTATTGAACTTGCAGTGACTGAACCCTCCCCTCAGCGTTTTTTTGTTTTTGTGACTTCGGTTGGGGCAGGCAGCAGATTAGTAGACTGGTCGATTGGCCTGCCAAGAGGCGCGTTACCTCAGATAAGAGCAGGTGGCGTCTTTTTTTCTGCAAAAAAGCAGAAGGTTTTGCATAGGGTTTAGGGTTAGGGGGTTAGGGTTATGGTTAGGGTTAGGGTTAAATAACCCTAACCTTAACCCTAACCCTAACCCTAACTCTAACCCTAACCCTAACCCTAACCCATAAAGTTGTCTTTGCTTTAGAAATATTCACATTAAGAGCGTCACGCGGTTCATAAATATTCATATAACCTTCTGCCTTTTTGCAGAAAAAAAGACGCGAGCAGGTGGTTGAGACGGTGTCTGCGCATGCGCCGTTGCTAGAACGACCGCATACTTCCGGCGAATGTTCTGGATATTATTCGATGTCATTTGTTGTTGTGGTGCGGAGTAAAACGAATTGTAGACGCTCGAGAAAATAATAATTTATAGATAAAAATAATAGCAACAAAAAGAAGAGCAGAATTTCACTTCGGTTGTTGTAAAGATGCTTCGAAATTATTGGAACGCATTTGAAGATGATCCGTTCTTTAAGTGAGTCGTAAATCCAGCTATCATCTAAAGTTGATATAGCGCCTTCGTTTTTATCATTTAACGTTTATAGCGCAATCGTTTTCATATATGCACTTTAGCTGTTGTAACATGTCAGGCTTGGCAATTGAATTAATGCTTAGAATATGCCAAAGGGTATTGATTAGAAGCCATGTTGACCACATTCAGTACTTCTGTCTCCAGTTTTAATATGAATAAAATTCTACGCTTGTAAATGTCAGAGATTTGTGCTGCGTATGTCAAATTGGCACGATTTGTGTTAAAACTTTGGAAGAATCAGCTTGCTATCTAGTCTCAACATTAATACTACACAGAATAGACTGATCTAATGCCCAGGAGTCCGGATAAATACTAGACTTGTCATGCCAGGACATTTTATGCCCATTGTGAATGTTTGCCCCAGAATGTATCACTGCAAGTGCGATACTGCAGACATCGTAGCCCCAATAACATACTAACAATACCTTTTGATATTGTTAAACATCTAATATGTGGATTTCTTCATGTAGGTATATTGTTTTGGGAATGATGGTTACATGAGAAAAATCAACATCTGGCGAATAAAAGTCCGCCCTGGGGACAAAGCTTCACGTGGGTCTGCTATTTGAAGTTATTTATTATTATTATTATTATTATTATTTAATAATTATTGTTGAGGTTTAATGAGGATTAATGTTGTTTAGTTATCATTCTGAGCGGATGAGAGGAATGGATGAGATCTTTTCTTCGTACTTCACTTCCGATCCTCTTCTTTCTCTGACCGATGGATCTTCTGCTGTTGCTCAGAGGGGTACATCAAGGTCTCGGCATGGCCATCGGGCGGCAGATGATTGGGATCTTTATGGTGGATCAAGGGACCTGACGACAAGGAATGATCCATTTCAGTCTGTAAATGCACTGATGAGGAGCATGCTGGGAAACATGTCGATGGAGACGATGTCGGTTAGAAGACGTCACACATGTTGTATTAATTTGAGCAGATTTGACAATTTTAACAAATTTTTAACGATTCCTCTCCAAATAAGACTCACAGTTAGAAGCATTTCTTATGAGTTTGCGATTTTTTTAAAGTTGCAGAAATTAATTTAAAGCAGAGATTTTGTAACACAAGCTTTGGTTTTTAAACTACAGAACCGAATTCAAAGTGATCCCGAGGCGAATTTCTACACTCAATCGGCCGTTATGTCGTACTCGAATGTTGACGGCGGCAAACCCAGAATCTATCAGGCAATGTCGGCTTCGAGGCAGATGCCTGGCGGGGTGGAGTTACCTTTAAATTTTTGCTTTTTGTTGTTAATGCATTTCTGTTTTGTTACTGAAACCAGATTTTTACCAGATAAACTGAATTTTGAGAGAAATATTTGAATGTTAAAGTATTCCAAAGGGTTTCCTAAGTTTAAATCTTGTACCAATCACAGCTTAAATAACATAAATTTTGTCTGTTTTGAAACCTACGAAATTTTACAGGGGAACCTTGCTGTAGTAGTTACTTGTATGGCAGTGGCGTACTTGGGGTACGCCGTTTGGCTCTGGAAATTGTTGAGCTCTGGGGCCCATTGGTCTACGTGATGCTTAAATTGATTAAATATGAAGCTGTGGTCTAGTTTCGATGCATTTCATTGGATAAACTATTACATTCTTAAAGCCACTGAAATAGTAATTGATGTCTAGTCGATGTCTAGTATAGTCTAGTAGTTCGTAAGTTTATTTTGCTTTCAAGGGGCTGTGGAAATTTTCCATGTTGCTGCTTGGCCTGTAGGATTGTGTTTGTTAGAGTGGTGCTTAATGGTGCCGTGGTTTTGTGCCATTCTTTGTCTGCCAGCTGCGGGAGACTCGGAAGACCGTGCGCGATTCGGAGGCGGGACTGGAGAAGATGGCGATTGGACGGCACATAAACGAGCGAGGGAACGTGATAACTCGCCAGAGAAGTTCAAGAACGGGCGACGTCGACGAACAGAAAGACTTTTTCAACATGGAAGAGGGTAGGCAAAGGGCAGGGTTGTGATGGTGATGGTAGTGATGATGATGATGATGATGTCTGATGACGATGCAGTTTTCCAACACGCGTCCTAATGCTCAAAGTTGTCAATTTTTGCAGACGACCACTTCTTTGATCTTAATCTATTTTCAGAGGTTTTGCCGCGTTTATCCTTTTCCCGCGTGACTTTGGCCTTCCGAACATGACCCCTGCAGATCTCTGTCAAACGGGTGACGAGTTTTAGGTCGTAAGATTGACGTTTGCTTTCTCTTGTAGATGATTTGCCGTGTTTTGATAATGAGTGGCAAGAGAAATTGCAACAATGTTACAATACAAGGACGATTGAACAGCACCGTGAACGCCGCGACAACCGAAATGCTCTTGACAATGGCAGGGATAAGTGAGTCGTAGAGTTTTAAATATGCCTGCTATTAGATTTTTGTCCAGTGTTGAGTTTCTCTAGAGTAATCACAGTTTGATGGCTGTCGATGTTTTATATTTTTAGCGTGTTTTGATCATGAAATAACGATCGTGATTAGAGTTTTCTTAACTCTTTATTTTGTGTTTAATTTCGACTGTACCATCGTCGGGAAGATAGCAGAGTGGTAACAACGTTGGACGATGGAGCAGGAGGTCGCGGGTTCGAGACCCGCAGGAGTCTTAAGTTGACTCGGCCTTACTCACTAGAGGGTGGTGGTAAAATGAAGAGCAGTGGTAAGAGGCTGAGGTACACTACGCGATGCACTAGCCCCGTATCCATGGTATCAAATGCCTGGTTGAGGGCTATAGCAACGGAGATCAGCACCTCCCTCCTCCCTATGAGCCCGTGAGGCTCGGGAAGGATTTTGAGGACTTCTTTGACTTACCATCAGGATATATATTGGTGGAAAATTTTTGTTCCCACTTGGTATCCTTATCAGCTGACATAGTAGCCATATTTATTTGATATCGTATGTTCTATGCGAATACCTAACACTGTTTCTTTATTGATACATGTGCCACTGTGGTATAATTTCAGTTGATTCAGTTTGTTTGAGTATTTTTTTTATGTATACTAAGATTATGGATTATTTTGCATTAATTATTGTGATGCAGGAGTTGAAAAAATGAGTTGAAAGTTGTAAATGTTTATTCAGAACGTGTTTATTCAGGATGATTAATTTATTTGACTGTTGACAGATATCGCAGAGAGCGGCTGGCCATTGAACCTGCTACCCGCCATTCAAAACATCATCGAAACCACCGATACAACTGACACTTCAACAGATAACTCTTCGTTTGTCGAAGCAAATCCTTCGGCCATATTTGAATTACGCCTTCACATTACCAGTACACAATGTTGCTGACTATCGTGAAATCAGTTGCATATATATATATCATGATATGCCATCTAAAAGCCGACCCTGGATACTGTACTTGAATTTAATTTTGTGGTGATTTGAATATTTTTGTATAAATGAAGTGACGCTATAGAAGTTGATTTTATTACACAGTGTGATTCATGCATATCAAGATTTAAATTTTTCACTATATGCTTTTAGTATTTGTAAGATTTGTTTTGACAGATTTCAATATTATTATTATTATTATTATTATTATTATTATTTGTAAGATTAATCTTTTAGTTTGTCTTCCTGAATATACATCTAAAATATACACTTGTCTATCTTCTGTTTTCGGGATCAGGTCACATTATAAATGTTATTTAACAGGAAATGCACTAAAATACTTTAATTTCGATGACCAGCCAAAATAAGATAAATGTTGCTATATGCAACGCCACCTGGCGAATTAATTGATAAAAATACACAATAATGTGGTTTAGGAGGCTAAGTAAGCCTGTGTGAAAACCACTGTGATTTAAAGAATAAACATCTTCCGTGGAAACAGTGGCGGCTCCACCGGGGGGTCCCGTGCCCCCCTATTGAGTGCCTGGCCTTCCAGTGGCCCCCCTGTTGGGACCCTATACTTAATGCTACATACATTAAACAACAAATGGTTGGCCCCCATGATTAGAAGTTGCCACCCCAACGGCCCCCCCCACTTGCCAAATCCTAGAGCCGCCACTGCGTGTAAACAGATCACTTCTGTAACATTGGCCTAGCCACGAGGGGTGGGTCCGGCCCCCATATTCTGGCTGGGATCAGTGGTGGGATTTACGCCAAACCGTTAAGAAATTTTGAGAGGAGGGGCGGGTGGTAGCATGATGATTGGAGCAGAATCAACTTGCCAGAACTCTGACTTTTTTTCTTGTAGTCTGTTTTTTTCTTGTGCCCCTGTCTGTTTTCTTAAATGCAGGGCTGAAAATTTATATATTAACCCCCTCCCCCTGTTCAGACTAAACATTTTTATTGTGTTTTTCAAGATTTTCAAAGTTTTTAAGATTTATACCCCAATCACATATCCGCAAATAAAATGCAGCTTAAACGTATTGAAGCGATTGCGAATTATAGCATTTTCGGATTTTACAATCAACTCTTTGCAGAAGATATAGGGGTATAAGAACCGGTCTTAGTCTTAACGCCGTCTCCCTCCAGGGTCTCTGAACAACAGGTGGCAGGCCTATGCAGTTTGAAAAGGTTTCGCTGGACCGTTAGTCAGATCTTCGCCTCCACATGTAGGCCAAGTACCGTAAACAAGTGCGTCATATAAACAGATGAAGACCAATGATACAATTTGATGTAGGCATTTAGAGTTAGACCACTCACTGTCTGAGGTTAACTGAACGATGCGGGGGTGAGGGATGGAGTGACAGGGGGTGTTGGCAGCAGTGTTACAGACTCCAGGCCTTTGGGGGTGGGGGGTTGACTTAACTGGAATGGAAGAGACATAGTTTAATGCAAAAATTAATTATTGGCGTTAGTGCCAACATTTTTGGCAGGGAAGGGGAAATTTTGAGGTTTTGGAGGGAAAATCTCCTCCCCCCCTAACAGGCCTGGGTAGAGCACTGGTTGGCAGACGTCACCGACAGACATCGTCTCTGACCTCGACCGTGCATCGCTGACACTTGACGTAACAGCACCAGTGGAACTTGCAGTTACACCGCTCGACGACCGTCGTGCGCGTCGTCACGTGACCGCGTCCGCAGCACATGACGTCACAGCTTCCTCCGTCGTCGTCGTCGCGTCGACGTCATCGGTGACGTTGGCGCCGCCGGACGCGCGGTCTTCGCAGCGGCGCCCGCGCGTTCCCGGCGAACCGGTTCGCGCGTCCGGTTCGCAGAAGTCGGGCGACGCCTCCAGGTAGACGAGCCCCGTGTCGGCAGCGGCGCCGGCGGGGCGGTGGAGGGGAAGAGTCGTTGGCGGAGGAGGAGGAGGAGGGGGATTCTTCGGGACCAGTTCTCGCCGGGTTCCCGATCGGAGCTCGACGACTTCGGTGGCGGCGTCGTAGCGGTCTCTCAGCGTCGAAGCGACGGACCGGAAGCGCGGCATCGAACGCCAGCAGGTCTTCAGTTCGCACGAACCGGAAACCCCGTGACACTTGCACTGCGTCCACATCATGTCCTCAATCGCCTTCACAAACAACAACAACAACAACAACAATAGCCACAGTTACTACATTCAGGAATTTATCATGGTCGATGGTCGCGCAGATTAATATATATATATTATTTTCATTTCTTCAATCAATCAATCAACTTCTATGGCGCCATTATCGTAATGCCCAGGGCATCAGCCGATGGCGCACCAACAGAGACTTGCAGAGGGCTGTGCCTACGGTGCCCATAGGGACAGGGCACCGGTTTAGACTTGGTGACCAACAGCTAAGTAAGATCACGTCACATCATTCGCGTAGATAGATCAGAACAACCGATTTAACGACACACACAATCGATTACTTAGGGTCTATCAGATTTCTATCCCTCCCTCCCTCCCTCTGTCTGTCTGTCTGTCTGTCTCTCTCTCTCTCTCTCTCTCTCTCTCTCTCAACGCCAGTTATTGTACATTCCATCTGCGCACAAATGGAACAACGTTTCCACCCAGAGACGAGAAAATGATAGGGAAAATAATGGGAGTTACGGTGCGTTCGTGTGTGTGTGGATGGGGGGGGAGTCGTTGAACGACTGCCAGTTTCGTCCGGATGATAAATGATGACATGAAATTCTCCCATTTTCTAGTTCAAAGTACAAAACTCATGCTGTCCTTTCGGACTGCGTTGACGTCAGTCAGTCGATCTTCGAATATCAATCTGACGGTGATTAAGTATCCTCTGGAGTGCATCATGCATAAAAGTGCTTATGTTTGTATGTAGAGCTTCGCATATGTTCGTCGAAAACGCCATCTATCGGCGGAAGTTATCCGGCGAAAAAAAACCCTCACGGTATAAGACATACCACACAAAAAGTTCGGCGTCCAGATAACATCTAAATAGCATCGGAATCCCTTCACAACAAAGACGTTAACGATTGACGACGGCAAATATACATGTACGTGGAAACAGAGACCGTTTGTATATGAAAGAGGATCAAGTATTCCACGGTTCAAAGGAACTCATGCTAAGTGTCCGACTTCTGCGCCGACAGCTGCAAAACCACTCACTCAACGCCGCGCGGAGTCAGTACGCCCCCCCCTACCTACATGTAGGGAGGATTGATGTATATAGTCCTGTATCCATCCAGCACCGGATATGTACAACAAGACTACCTGCTATTTCGATAGCGGAACAAAGCGCCGAATAATCAAAGGCACGCGGACAGGAGGCAGACTGACAGGCAACGTGACAGAAGCAGACATCTCAGGGTCCATATCCATCTGCACCCCACTTAACGTTCTAATGACGAGGACGGTTAAGAGGACGACAGATCCAATCGATCGGATGTCGGGAGGATCGTCGAGGAAATGGACTATCGTCTGCACGTACAGTATAGAAGACCGTCCCATCAATCACGGTAATGTCCCGCGCGTCAGGTTTGATTGACAGTCCGTCTGCGTCCAACCTGTTGTCGATGTTGTTGCCTTTCGCCATAAGAACAACAGCTTGGGATTTTTCGGAAGACGAGAAAAGATTTTTGCGCGTGAAACTGAAGCCAAGAGAAAAATTCGAATCGGATTTTCTCCCATCCATCCGTTAGCTCCCTCTCTTGCCCTTCACACCATCAGAAAAAAGCTACCATCCACACCACAGTAGGCCTACCATAGGGGCATAATGTGATGGGGGGGGGGGGTAAAAATCTGAAAAAACTTTTAAAATCTTAAAAATGCATTAGAAATGTTAAGGTAGTCTGATTTTGGGGGGTATATACACCGATATACCCCTCCCGTCGCTACGTCTCTGAATGTGACTAGTCCGGTTTTTTGCACCACCCTGTATTATATTACATTATATTATATCGAGGTGGTATTTCTCTTACTTTGCGGCCGGCGTGGTTGTTGTGCAGGCTCATGAGGGCTTTGGCCCCTAGTTTTCCCTTGACCCTCTCTCTGGCGTCAACGAAAGCCCTCGAGAACGCCACGCCGTAGGCGATGTTGTCCGAACAGCCGGACCACTCAAAGTCCGACTTCGAACCACGTGACCTTGCGCCAGCATCATCATCAGCAGCAGCAGCATCAACAGATCCGTCGCACCCGCATCTCTCCAGAAGTCCAGCACTGCAGGCCTTCGTCACGGAAAAGGCCACTCCCGCTGACGTTATGGAGTGGATGAAGGCGACCTCGCGTGTGGCTGTATAAATTGAATTTGAGAAAATGATCAACAGTATTATTATAGTGAATCCTCTACAGTGGCGTATTTACCATTGGGCCATTTGGGCCATGCCCCCCTTTGGGGTCTTGACAAGCAAAAAAAGGTCGTCAACTTTTTCCAAAAAGTTGTAACTTGTCAGGTCGAAAGTGTCTGGCCCCCCCTTACCAAAATTCTAAATACGCCACTGATCCTCTATTTTGCTGATTAGACCGCTAGAGCTGTTTCACGAATTACAATATTAGGCCCTACTATAGCTGACAAAGTTTCATGTATTTTACTTTATAATATTTTTTCTTCAAATTTTAAACGATAATGCCATAAATAAACCCACGTCGTGTTCAGCAGAGAGAGAGGAGAGAGAGATAGACAGACACAGAGAGACAAAGACAGACACAGAGACAGGGCGCATATAGGTCTTTGATGCAGCCGAGCGAGGCAATTATGATTAATTTTATTGCCCCTAATTAGCTATTTATGACCCAATGACGAATAGGCATAGTTCTTAACCTGTTTTCTCAGTCTGAACACCGTGAGATACCTTAGCCCTGGTATATCAACATCAAAGACTCATGTCTTAGTCATATTAATTATGATGATTATGTAGTTGTTGTTGTTGTCGTCGTTGCGGCTTTCGCAAATCAAAATCAGACATTTTATTACCAATCGGAGGATATGTTATGACTATATTCACGCTCGTTTGATCGTCTTAATCATTGATTAACCCCTTAACTGGGAACGTCATATATATATAAGTCCCTTTTACATTGAGTTACAGTTAAATACACAGTTAAGGGGTTAATTATATAAATACGGTCGTGAATATTGCCACGCAGTGCATGACGCAAAATCCTTTTGACTCACCAGAATTTCCTAATTTCCCGAATACTTCTGGCGGCGGCGGCCCTCCGTGACCTCTTGACCCCTCACGACCCCTCGCGGTCGTGGTCGTGCTGCAGTTCCATCGCCTGTCTTTGAACTGGTGCTGGCACTCGGCGATCGCTTCTATAGCGCCGTCTCTGACCGCCGTCATCATCTCGAGACTGCGTCTGCACAGCTGTACCTGCTTGCGAACGAGTCCCTGGACGCGATCGCATTCCTCCTCCCTCCTCAACAACAGACCTTGACCTTGACCCTGGTCGTGACCGTGACCCGTCGAAGACAGAGTCGCGATCGACCTTCAATTATGGAAAACGGGCAGAACTAACTAATCGACGCAAAGGTACTCTTTCAACTCAACGCGTTAAGCAAACAGAATTATCCGTTCAATGAACTGCGTGAACTTCATTATAAACTTCAAACAGGGATATTTTGACACCCCCCCCCATAACACTCCTTCCCAACTTGAGACCGACACCACCACCACCACCACCAGCCAACAGCCCCCAATTTCAACTATGGGATGACCTTTTTTGGCTTGTCAGACTTTTTTGGCAGGGGACCTCCAGAATTTACCGACACCTCCCCTCCCAAATCGATAATCCTAGAACTAACCCTGACTTGAAATGAAGGAGTGGGGCCAAAAAACTATTTGTAGGCCATTTCTGAGGTTAGACGATGCCCAGGACATTTACATATGTTAGCCCCCAGTCTCCTAACTTTTTTAATAAAACTCTATAGATCTGAGCGAATTAAACCTTACAAAAAATAATTTTTATATAGGCCAGTGTTTTATCGAGGCCTGCTAGGGGGAGATTCCCCCAAAATCCCAACACTGACACAAATTTTTGCATTGAACTGTGCCTCTTCCCCTTCGGCCAAATCAATTTCCCTCCCCCCAAGGCCTAAAGTCTGGATAAAACACTGATTTATAGGCTATACAGTACAGTACATAGGTCCAGTATTTTGAGGTCCATTTCAAAGCAGAGACCGGGGCCAAGTGGCCCACCTGGAATGGCCCACCTGGCCACTCCTTAAGTTATGATGGGGCCCGGTTGCTTGGAAACACTCCAGAACCCAGATGCACTCTACGACCTCTGAGAAAGACAAGCGTCACCAGCCAGAAATCAGAGAAAAACAAAGTGGGATGGGGTGGGGTGGGGTGGGGTGGGTGGGGGGGGGTGGGAGAGGAGGAACGGGGGAAAGTAAGGCATCGGGGTCATCGGTATAGGAGGCGCAGATGTTCAGCGATGGGACGGGGGACGAGACCGGGGTCGATGACCTCCGTCGGACGAGGATGATATATGACACGAAGGAAGCAGGCAAAGGCTGCAGACTGCGCGATGCCATCTACCGACGGGTGTTAAGTCTCCGTCTCTGTCCGCTGCATGGTTCCCTGCTAAGCGTTCTTGGGTCAGCCAACCATTTCGCCCGTCAGACCTCGATTTCTGACTTTCTTTGGCCATCCCTTGATCTGAGTGCTTCATGTCGCATCCTTCCATCCTTCCGTCCATTCGTCCATCCATCCATCCATCCATACATACATACATACATATAAACATACATACATACATACATGGGCCTACATAAAGCCATGTCTTTTACATTGGATTTCAACAATGCATTATGCATTTTCCCCAAAAATCATTTGGACTGTAAAGCTCTTTTGATTTTGAACTTTATTCATGTGTACGGCGCTATATAAATCAGCTTGTTTAATAATAATAATAATAATAATAATAATAATAATAATAATAATAATAATAATAATAATAATAATAGACTAAACAGAGAGAGGGATTCTTGCTGTTCCCACTTACAGCCATTTGATTCCGAAAGCGAGAGATAAGATCTCGTTAAGAACGAGAACAAAGAAAACCGCTCTGGTCGACTGCATACCACCACCACCAGCAGCAGCAACAGCAGCAGCAACAAGGTACCAGCTGTTGTGTAACGTCTTTGTTGCGGTCTTCCTCTGCAGAATTTACACACATATACACGTTGTTGTAACAGTGGCGCATAACGTTGGAGACATAACGTAGGAGACTATATATATACATACTGTATATACTGTATATATATATATATATGTATATATATATATAGCGAGTCGTGAGTGACCAGGGCAATGAGAAATGACAGCATCAACTTTTCATGGGCCTAACTTCGGAGATTTGCCCCTCCCCCCAATATTCTAAGTGGATCGACGCCTTTGATCCCAGTCATCAACATGGTGCAACCGCCACTGCATAACTGTAGGCATATATATATATATATATATATATATATATATATATATATATATATATATATAATCGTAGAACAGTTCATTTAAGTAATTCTTCCGTTCTTACCTCCGGTGATAGGCCCTAGTATGTATTTTCCTGTTTAGGTCTCCTTTCTTCTCTTCGCCTGGTCAGACCCAGTCAAAACTCAACTCGAATAGGTCCAAACATAAAGAACATTAATTATCCACAACTGGTGTGACTACAAATACCGAAGACTTTCAAAAGTCCACGTCTTGTAAGCTATAAGAAATTATTTTCGAAACCGAGTAGAATATATCCGCCGTACAATCGTTTATGCACTAAGAAGATCTGCGGAATAATCCGAAAATAACGCACGCATCGATGTCTCCGTTCACCAGAAGGTCAAAAGGTCAGACCGGTTCAAATGAACGAACGAACGTACGAACAATGACCACTGACCAGTGGTCAGTTTACTCAAATGTTCATTTTCACTCAACGTCGCCATTACAGCATCAGCTTCCAAATTCAAATACGAGGCCAATGCTAATGCAATGATAAGAAATCTCATCTCCTCTTTGCGCTCGCCTCTTTGCCACGCCCTCCAAACGGCAGCAGCCAATCATAATCGCGAATCGGTTAGACCAGTCTTATCCGGCTCCGCCCTTCGCAGGGCAACGCCGGCGACATGAAAGCCGCGAAGAACTCATTAGTATGCAAAATAAATGGGAAACTAATTGGAAATTAATGATCTCAACGGACACATTCGTGGACGTGGAACAGACAGACAGACAAAGACACGCAGAAAGACAAACAGACAGACGTAAAGACACGTAGATACACAGACAGACACGCGAACAGATAATCGGAACAATCGATTGATAGATGGATTGACGATTATTGGCCTGCAGTTTCTATGGAAACAAGCAACACACCCGTTGACCGCTCGATTGAATGAGCGACTTAGGTCACGTGATTAGGAAATGAGTTCACTTCCGGTTAGAAATTATCGCCCTTCTAATCATCGAAAGAAAGACTCAAAAGTATTCGTTTCATTTTGATCCTAATTTCCAGGTCTACGTAAAGGTTCGCTCCTAACGGATACTTTTGAGTCCAAATGGGTGCTTCCTTTTCCCCCTCCGGACCCAGATGTAGGACTATTGACGGTGGGTTAGGAACTGTTTTCCAGCACATCCCAGCTTCACCCCCACCCAACTCCCACCAACCCACTTCAAAGGTCACAAGAAACAATTACATCAAAGGGCAGGCGGTTGGTGAGTGACGAGAGAGAGAGAGAGAGAGAGAGAGAGAGAGAGAGAGAGAGAGAGAGAGACAGGCAGACAGACAGACAGACAACAGAGACAGAGACAGAGACAGACAGACAGACAGACAGACAGAGACACAGTGGCGGCTCCGCATGGGGGACCCGAGGGGCCCGTGCCCCTATTGAATGCCTGCCCCCACCAGTGGCCCGCTCTGTTGGGACCCTATACTTACTACTACCTACCCATCCACCCAGAACTTATATATAGAAGTCCCTGCATCAACAAGTGGTTGGCCCCATGCTTAGAAGTTGCCACCACAACGCCCCCTCTCGCCACTTGCCAAAACCTGGAATCGCCCCTGCAGAGACCGATCCAGACAGACAGACAGACCGAGAGAAGACGATGAAGAAAAAGAAGTAGATGAGGCGGAGGAGGAGGAAGAAGAGGAGGAAGATGGTATCGACGCAAGGTATATAGGCCTAGGCATAGGCCTAGGGGGGCAAGAGACACTTTCGACCTGACCTTGGACTCTTGGTTATTAAAATATATGTCGCTCGTTTGCTGTGATTTCAATATCACGCGTGAACGCGAAGAAGACAGAGAAATAGTTAGGGCCTACTAAATGAAATCGACAGAGGTCAAAGGTCAGTTAACCCTGATTGTTGGTAGTCTCTGCCAGGGCTTGTTTTAAGAAAAATTTATCACTGCACAAAACTCAGAAAATTTGTGAAAATCCGTGCAAAAACAAGCAAAAAAGGAGTTGCGGAAAATTTATCACTGCACAAAGCACAGAAAATGGCATCTTATCACTGCACATTTAGTGAGAGAGACAGGAAGACTCATGAACTATTCAAGACCTATCTCAACACTATATAATATATATATATATATATATATATATATATATATATATATATATATATATCCTTTAAAATGTCAGGACATTTCTAAACAAATTAGACGCAGAACAACTAAAATCGTTTTCTTTAGATTAACATTGCCATCAAAGGAGATATGAAAGTCTACATCTGTTATCGTCAAAGCTAAAGTTCCTTTTCGCGTGCATCTGCTGATTCGCTCTCATTCGAACCGTCTTTTCTGTCAAAGATCTTTCTTTTTCTTTTCGTCGCCTCATTTACGAGTTCTTCGCCTGTAAAAAGGTACAGTAAAACGCAAATATCACACATATGACCATTTCGTATAGCCTAATTAAACAAAACAGTGGCGTAGCCAAGAGGGTTTGGGGGTTAAACCCCCTTGTCTGCCGAAAACAAAATATTTTTAACGAGTTTCTATGCATTTTTAATTTTGGGACGCAATTTTGGGGTCAGCCCCCTTGGCTATAGAATATAACGGTTTAAGAGGTTACGACCTTTGCTTGTTTGTCAGGAAAAAATCTGGGAGAAGATAACGTTTTTGTTTGTCAAGATTTTTCCGAAGTTGGTCACGGTCAAAACCAAAAACCAGCCCCCCCTTCCGGAAATCCTGGTTGCGCCACTGAAACAAATAACTTTGTTCAATTTAATCGCTGAAATTTGCTCGGGTCTTTGAGTGACTGGCATGCATAGAGTTAGTCTTTGAATTTCGTAGATTTTCACTGACCTACTTCTGTTGCCGAATCAACCACTTTGTCTATGTCCTTTTCGTGCTTAAGAAACAAAGGACGGATGATTCTCTTGTAGATGAATGTCGATCCATTCCACGAGAATGGAAGCATGCAGAAAATTAGAAAGACGCACTGCAATCAACAAATCAATCAACGAATCAATCAACGAATCAAAGAATCATTCATTCATTCGGGTCAGTCAGTCAGTCAGTCAGTCAGTCAGTCAGTAAGTCAGTCAGTCAGTCAGCAGTGTTTATTCTAGGCCTTCTCTGGGGGAATTCCCGCCCCTCAAGTTTTAAAATTTCCCCCACATTTTTATATGTTGGCTGGGGGGTGGAAATCCTCCCCTCAAGTGTGGAGACTCAGACCTTGTCCCCAAACATTTCAAAATCCCCCAATGTCAAGGTGGCTAGAATAAACACTGGTCACTCAGTCTGTCAGTCAGTCAGTCAGTCAGTCAGTCATGAGCCAGTCAGTTAGTCAGTCATCAGCCAGTCAGTTAGTCAGTCAGTCAGTCATCAGCCAGTCAGTCAGTCAGTCAGTTAGTCAGTCAGCGGGACTAAGCCGTGAACCTATAGCGTATATATATGACCTTGAGCATAAATAAGAACTGTGACCTTGAGGAGCCAGTAGAAGGGCATCCAGCTGAGAATCAGGTCGGAGAAGAATTCGATGAGGGAGAACGCTGCGAAGACGACCCAATAGGTCAACCATTTCGTATCGTCATCCTTCTCCTTCGTCTCAATCGCTTTAATTCTACGAAAATTAATTATCGTTTGAAATCATTGGCGCAAACCCAGTGGCGGCTCCACCGGGGGGGCAGGGGGGGCCCGTGCCTCTATTGAATGACTGCCCCCCACAGTGGCCCCCCCAGTTGGGACCCTATACTTAATGCTATATACATCAAACAACAAATGGTTGGCTCCCCCCATGATTAGAGGTTGCCACCCCAACGGCCCCCCCACTTGCCAAATCCTAGAGCCGCCACTGCGCAAACCTGGTCAGAAAAACTGACGTGTCCTAATTTTAACCTGGTAAAAAACGGTCATGTCCTAATCTTTTCTCTGGTGATGACCTTTTTAACAGATTTTTTGACTTTTTGACTTAAAATTGCTTAATAAAAGTGTGCTGATGACATTTTCCCTCTCTGTTGACTTAACTTTGCTTAAGAGTAGTGATGAGCTTTTCTTGCTTTTTTGACTTTCGATAATAAAATAAACCACGTAGTAGTAGTAGTTGTTGCTGTACATTGTGTATCTGTTGTTATAGTAGTATAGTGCAGGTTGTAATAGCGGTAGTAGGCTACTTACGAAGTGTAGGCTGGATAGAGAAATCCAATGAGGTTGCAGACGAATTCTCTGCCGTGGCCAGCGATCAAATAGAAGGCCAAGAGCAACTTCAGACCTAAAAATCATCATCATCATCATCATCATCATCATCATCATCATCATCATCATCATCATCATCATCATCATCATCATAATCATCATAATCACCATCATCATCATCATCATCATCATCACCATCATCATCATCCATCATCGTCATCACTATCACCCATCATCGTCATCATCATCATCCATCCATCATTCATTCATTCATCATCATCATCATCATCGTCGTCGTCGTCATCATCATCTTAATCCGTGCATTGATTCTTGAACAAACTGTTCGTATGAAACATTCTGCGCTGAGTTAACACTTCCCTAACAGATGAAGTTGTGTGAGTCGTTATTAAAAAATTTCTCCAGAATTAATAAGAAAAGATTAGATTAAAATTAACAATCCATGTATATACATGTACGTCGGTAAAGTGCCAATCCGGACTTAGATAAACCGTCAGCCTGGGTTCGAACCCGGACAATCCACCCGGCCAGCGTAACACTTTAAGGCTGATGATTAACGCAGTTGAGCGCTATATAAATTGAAGCTCTAGAAACGTCTACAGGTCCTGACCATGTACTGACCCAAGGCGATGTTTACTCTGTCGATACCAAGTTTTGGTTCAATTATGTTGAAAATCTTCGTCCAAATTCTGCCTTCCTCCCTCAATCCCTTCTTCAGCAGCTCCTTCCACTCCGCCCACTTCTCACTGAGAGCCCCCGACATCTCAACTATATTTATGTAGCGCTCAAAAGAGGAAACACCGATATTTCCGACAACGCAAAAATCTCGAAAACGCGTTCTATTCTGAAATGGTATAAACAAAGGCCCGTTAAGATCCGCGTATGGCTCAATGTATCAAGTAGGAATCTGATACGATATTGACCCGTTAGAAGGCCTATTGGTCGGCGGACAATATTGCCTGCTTTAACCCCTTAACTGGGGATACCTGATATATCCGACCATTTTACATTGAGTTACAGTTAAATACACGGTTAAGGGGTTAAACGCAGACTCCCTTGTTTGCTTTGCGCAAAGGCCTTTATCAGCAACGATCAGGCCGAAGAAGAAGGCGTTTGATAGGCCTACAGATAAGACTGAAAGATAACGCCGGTCTGCATACTAGGCCTATATAAGTGAACCACTATCTGTTGAAGGGCCTGATTTTTAAGCGCGATACAAAAGGCGCATGCCCGTTAGGCCAACTTTTAGACCAGAAGGACTAACTGCCTTCTGATAGACGCCTATATATGCCCATCAAAATAATTAGGCCTATAGACGTAATGTTTCTGTCTTATCGAAACTTCCCCGACAATACCCGTAATCGCAGATAATATTGCGTGACATTAGTCATCATCAGGGTCCGATTTGTGACCTGGAGCAGTGGGGGGCGAATATGTCGAGCGTAGGGGATGTAGTTGTTGAGTTGTTGCGAAATGTAGCAGTGGGGATGTAGTGGTGGATGAGGTAGCAGTATGGGGGATGCAGTTGGGCAGTGGGGGAGGGGAGGAAGATTCTCCTTCCCTCCGCAAATCGCGCCCTGGTCTTCATGCTCTCTATTCCAATATTGGGAGCATGCATATATGTCCTATATATATATATATATATATATATATATATATATATATATATATATATATATATATATATATATATATATATATATATATATACACAAACACACACAGGCCTATATATATATAATGAAATACTGTTCAATCCTATATAAGTTTCATCCACAATTTTCATCTTCAATGTAAACAACGCAAGCGAGTGGTGTGCGTAACACAGTTGTTTAATTAAAAACTCCTCCAAATCCACAAAACTTACAGTAATCTAGCAAAAACCAATGCGTGACTTTTGAGTCTTTCATAAAATACGCTTAATCGTACATGAAGAGATCAGACGCAAGGATATCTATAGGCCTACTCGAGATCCAAGACAGACAAGTTTATTGTCGTATATGCAGAGTAGAGGTAAAGTAAAGAAAAGCAAATATAAAAATCGATTAATTAATCTATATAGCCCCAAGTGGACCGCAGTGGAATAGAATTTATACAGCGCCACCATGGGATATTCCACGAACTAGGCAAATAGCCACCTGATGACTATCGACAAGATAATAACGACTTTAACGACGAAGACGATAATTGAATAGACGGTGGAATTCTTGTGGTTCTCGGCGTCGAGATGGCGTCGATACGGATACGATACTCGATCCCAAGTCGTCAGGATAGTCCGACGCGCGTCCGGCCAGGGATTCGGTCCCGTCAGTCGGTACTGGTACGGAGTACTTGCCCCGAAGTAGACGTGCAAGGCCAAAACCGGATCTTTCGTAAACAGCCGGACTGCATGCAAGAAGGAGAAAAATTAAACGAATTAAAATATTTTAATGCGATTTAAATGAACACAGGCTTACTTAGCCTCCTAAACCACTTAAAATCACATTATTATTATTATTATTATTATTATTATTATTATTAGTAGTAGTAGTAGTAGTAGTAGTAGTAGTAGTAGTATTATTAGTATTATTAGTATTATTAATTATTATTATTATTATTATTATTATTTATTATTATTAATTATTATTATTATTATTATTATTATTATTATTATTAGTAGTAGTAGTAGTAGTAGTAGTAGTAGTAGTATTATTATTATTATTATTATTATTATTATTATTATTATTATTATCAAAATATTAACAGTGAGGCTGGATGTTTGATCTTCCAAGAAAGAAAAATGGGTGGTCTTCTCCCACGCCAACTGGGAGGGTTTTCCACAGGCTTATATGCTGTGCTAATTCAAAACCGATTTTCATTCAATAATTGTCTAAGGGTTTACAGGGAAAACGAGTGGCGTACTTGGGGTATAGCAGGTGGGACAAATGCCCTGGGCACCACTTGAACAGGGGTTTAAGTTTTTCTGTGATTTTGCTATCTACTCAGCGCAGAAAGAGAAGAAACCGTGAACACTGACTGTGAGCACACCATAGACCAATTCACATCAGCTAAAAGCGATTTTTGGCAAATTTTTGGCAAATTTGAGCAAATTTTAGGCAATTTTGGGGCAATTTTGTCAAATTTTTAATTTTTTGACATTTTGGGCATTTTTTTGAGATTTTTGCCTCTGAATTTAACGTCACTCCAGGACGAGAAAATGAACTTACAGAAGTCCGGTTTGCATCCGACCAGCTCAGCCAGTTCGTCCATAAACGTAACGTAATCGACTTGTATCGTATGTCGAAGGCTATCAACGTATCTGTTCGATATTTCCCTTTTCTTCTTCCAAACGTCCTTCCACATGGCGTCAACCGTCGGCAACTTTCTCTCCCCCTTAAAATCACACAGAGAAGAAAAAAATTATACATACTTCACAATTTAACTAGACTTTTACCGAAAAATACATAGGTTGACACGCAAAAATAGGTCACCCGCAGTTTTTCCCGTCATTTTACTTGACTTTTACCGAAAAATAGTCTGACAAACAAACAAAAGTCCCGTAGAGGGATGCATCTCCACTCATCCCCCACGTGGAACCGCCACTGAATAATACACAGGTATATGTGATTGCATACCTTGAAAACCTTGACGGCCAGACGCCCTTGAAGTTCCGAGATGGGCATAACGGCGCCGAGCGGCTGGACGCAGCCGATGACCGCTATGGTAGGCGGCTGGACGGACGGCGGGAAGACGTACTTGAAGAGGTTCACCTGGTTGTTCCTCACCTCCAGGGCCTTGTGATAGACGAACGAGAAACCGAACAGGTACCCGGTGGCGTAGATGACGGCGTCGACGGAATCCTCGAACGTTCCGTCGTCGAACTCGACGCCCGTCCGCGTCAGGCGCCGGACGTTCGGCTTGACCTTGATGAGTCCGGCGAAGATCTGGTTCGCCAGGTCGTCGTTGATGGTCACGTGCTGGGCGTCGTAACGATGGTCGGGTCTGAGGCCGTACAGCGCGTGGTCGAAACGCTGGTTGAGGCGGTACTCGGCGTGGAAGTTCCACGCCTCGCGCGGCATCAGCTTCCGGATGTCGTAGACGTAGTGTCGGCTGCGATGGAAGTCGAACGGAATTCCGTTGTCGCTCATGCGGTACTGGACCCACGTGCCGCGGCGCGTGCTCAGGTAGACCTGTATAGGGCGCGGCGACACGTAACAGCGGTGCATGACGCAGTCAGCAGGGCTATTTCTATAGGATTATCAATTCAATTTGTGGGTGGGGGGGGGGTATTTTCTGGGGTGCCCTGCCGAAAAAGTCTGACAAGCAAAAAGGTCATCCGGCTCTCAGATTGGGGGTGTTTTTGAGGGGTGTCGTCTAGTGTCTAGTCACATTTAGGGTTGCATTTAATATAGTCAGGATGTTTTTGCCACCCTATATATATATATATATATATATATATATATATATATATAGAGAGAGAGAGAGAGAGAGAGAGAGAGAGAGAGAGAGAGAGGAGAGAGGAGAGAGAGAGAGAACGACCAATATATATACACATATATATATATATATATATATATATATATATATATATATATAATGTCAGAGATCATCTACATACCTGCTTACAGACTTTGCCAAGTTCCACGGCAGCGTCTGCTCCGGAATTTCCGATTCCGACGATGACGACGCGCTTGTCCTCGAAGCCTTTGGGGTCTCGGTAGTCGTGGGTGTGTATCCGTTGGCCTTCGAATTGGTCGTCTCCGTCGAAGTGGGGATGTGCTTCTGCGCATGATGTCCCGTGCAGACGAGAACGCCGTCGAATGTCTCCGTTGTCACCGCTCCGGTCGTCAGGTCCTTTATCTCAACGTCCCACTGTCCCGTCTCACTGAAATCCTTGACCGGTTTGACCTTTATTTAGAAAATCGTGCGTTAACCCCTTAACTGGGGATCCCGGAAATATCTGTCCACTTTACATTGAGTTACAGTTAAATACACAGTTAAGGGGTTAACGCAATAATTATCGTTCTTCCCGTCAAAGAATATTTTGAATAGGGCCTAACTATATATACTTTGGAAACTGAAAGCACGCATTTGATACATGGACATCCACAGAAATTTTTCCAGGAGGGCAAAATAGAATGGTCACAGTTGTGCTACATTAATTTTTCCAGGAGGGGCAAAATGCATTTTAACACATAGGTAACGATTAATATTTTAGCAAGGTTTTCGAATTTCACTGTGAAACTTTGGTGTTTTCATTTTCCAGGGAAGGTGGGGGCAAGTGCCCTTTCTTGCCCTGATATGCGGGCGTCTTTGATTTGATAACAGATAGAAGTTTTAAAACTATCATATGATTCAACTGGTCAACGGTGGAAATGCTACCGACTAAAAAGAGGACATAATCTGTAGTATTTTGGTGTCCTGAACACGAATATGACCATGAACAATTTTTTATTGGCTCTCGTTTTGAAGATATTTCATATAGCTCATTTTCTACGTTGCGCCATGTAAATTTATCCAGTCGGACTGTAACGAGTTTCTAAATAAGCCTTAAAGGCTTAAAACGACGGACGTAATATTGCATGCATCACATCGAATAGCCTAATACCATCATCATACACACACATCCACAGTTTATTGCATCATTTTCTGATGCAATGCAGTACTACGGCCAGCAGGATGCTGAAGTAAGCTTACGTCAGTAGCCTACTATTTGTTATAAAGGCCAGTCAGAAAAGTTGAGCATTTAAAATATTTCAGACTTCGAGGAATATTCAAAGTGCCACAAGCAGTTGGAGCTTTTCTTCAGAAAGGAAGATAATCTGGTATCTCAATAATGAAGGCCCTCATGCATGTCTTATAGAAATCACTTACAGCATGATCCACACAAATGGAAACTATTTTAGACTCTTCGAAACTGAGTCTTAAGACAATGGAGATTGTCTTTCATATAGGCTTATTCTAGTAGCGCAAAATATGAGCCATTAACCCCTTAACTGGGTATTTAACTGTAACTCAATGTAAAATGGACGGATATATCCGGGGTCTCCAGTTAATGGGTTAAGCTCAAATGGCTGTATTCGGAAATCGGGATACAATACCGTAAAGATACATGAAATTTCGTACATTTTTTAACCTAAGGGTTGTGAAAATATTTGCAGATAAACAGGGTGGCACCGGTTTTATTTGCCCACCACCCTCTGGAGTCTGGTTATCGTAAAATATATGTCGAGTTATATATATAGTTCACCTTGAGAACCTCGGTCAGGAATCGAATGTGTTTGGCAAGGTTGAACGTCTCCGCGTACAGTCTGAGGTACTCCATGACTTTGGTGTTGTGCATGAAGTTCGGGAATTCCCGTGGAATGGGAAAGTCGCTGTAGCACATCATCTCCTTGCTGGTGTTGATGATCGTGGACTTCATGACGCAGCCCTGACCCTCGCGCGTCTCTCGGAAGTTCCACAGTCCTCCGATGTCGTCCGTTCTCTCGAAGCAGACGGGAACCAGGTCGTCCTCGAGGCAGGTCTTGATGCTCGGCAGACCGCTGGCCCCAGCTCCGATTATGGCGATTCTCTTCATGTTATCGGTCTCTCGGAGTTAGACGCAGGCATTCGATGAGAATTCGGAACAGAAGTCGACGATGTATTCTTTTAATATTATTCGCTTTTTATCTATATGTTATGTGCAGATATTTGGAACATTGTCTGATGAGATAAGTTGAATCTTGTCAGATGTTTCGCTCGATCGAATTCGCTTATTTGATCTTCAATGGATTGGAAAAGGAGAAAATTCATGTCTTGTCTTTCCAATCCTTTTATGACGTCTTTATAATCACGTATAATAATTGATATAAAAATTTGCGTTCTTTATTGATTCATTGTTGATTTAAGAATGATTCTAATGCATGCTCTACAGGCATGGGCGCCCACATATTAGGGCAAGAGGGGGCACTTGTCCCCTGGAAATTACAAATACCAATAATTCGCATTGGAATCCGAAAACCTTGCTAAAATTTTAAACTACAGAAAATGGTATTGGCAGACGTGTGAATGGCTAGCACTTTTGACAAGCAAGTGAAGAGGACCTAGTAATCACGTTTTTTTCAAAAATTAGAGCACTATCTCTTGTATATCAAAAGTTCTTGGCATTCAGAATTTTGCCTGTGGTATTATATATTGCATAATTTTATAATATTTCTGTGGTCTATAAAACCTGTAATAAAAGAAACCAGCTCTCTTAAGCGCCCTCTTATCTCTCGATTGATTTTTAGACATTTGACAGAGAATAGATTTCTAAAAGACGTGTATATAGTGTCGTTTCAAATGGCTCATTACACTGGTGTCAATTTCAAACTTGAAGACAACATTATCTTTATGTATTTTGGTGTGCTGAATCCAAAAATCACACCCATTTTCTCCTATCGTCCAGTTTTTCCGCAAAACGCTGTTTACTGATTTACTGTTTACTGTAATAATGTAGCATTATGTATTATAATTCTTTAGCTATATTGAATATGCAAAAGATAAGGATGTGCAAAAGATATGCTTAATATGCAGTGGGCATAACTATTTAATAACACAACAGTTTAATAGGCAGTTTTAAACTGCAGACGTCAGCATTTTATGGATTTAGGCCTATATAAGCAGCGTGAAACCGACGGCAGCATTCAGTCGTTCATGAGGCTTACAAGTCGCAGCAAATTTAACTCTTCTAAATAGCTTTCTGTGGAATATGTCACCCAGCACTCGAACACTTCGTGAGCAGTGCAGGAATGATCCTGACAAATTTTGCTACATTTGTGGTTGTTTTACAACACCTAAACAAAAGGAGAGAGGTTCTGAATTTGTGCGTGCAGTTAAATTTGACCAGGAAAAACCTTGGGCACCACATAAAGTGTGCAGGACATGTGTTGAAAGCCTCAGACAGTTCATAATGTGACTAAAGGTCAGAGGAAAAGTCTTAACTTTGGAGTTCCAATGGTGCTGAGAGCCTCGAAACCATGCATGTTGATGACTGCTACTTCTGCCTGGTAAATATTTCAGGCATGTCCACAAAGACAAAATCTTTCATCCAGTGCCCAAATCTTCCCTCTGCTCTGAGACCAGTTGCTCACTGTGACGAAGTTCCTTTACCTATTTGCACTACTTTGGGAGTTTCTTACGACGATAAATTTTGTCAGTCAACAGACACCGATTGCGAAGATTTCGTGGCCTTAGAAGTTGACGCTGGAATGCACCAAACATTCAACCATGACCTAATATGAGACCTAGATCTGCCGAAGTCAGCAGAGTTACTGGGTTCAAGACTGAAGGAAAAGAATTTGTTCAGTGTTGGCTCCAGGAACCACGCTTATGTATCATGGCAGAGAGAATGAATCTTTTGAAATACTGTATTTCCATATGGAGGAGGAGTTTGTATACTGCATCAACATCAAAGGACTTTTTGAATCAATGGGATGTTATAGTTGTAGACAAGATGCTTTTTGCGACCTGATTACTGAACTTGGCAACTTAAGAGTCGAGAATTATGACCTTTCAGTTCAAAATTCGAAGATTGATTTTCGAAGATTTGGAACAAACATGAGTGTCAAGTTGCATTTCTTTCATAGCTACCTGAATCAAATCTTGGAGCTATGAGTGAAGAACAAGGAGAATGCTTCCATCAAGACATCCCTACCATGGAACGTAGATATCAAGGCAGATGGAACTCAAACATTATGGCAGACTACTGCTGGTGTTTACAGCGTGACAACTGTGACCATAACTATACCGGAGCATCCAAAAAGAGAAGATTCCTTTCTCAAAACTTAAATTTAAGAACTAGCTATTGCTCTTATTGCTCTCTTGGTTAGACGACAGACTCATTTTTGGCTGAATAAAAAATATTACGTGCTATCAGTTCTTCAGAATTTCCTATTTTCCCTTATGTTTGACTTTAACACCTTTAATTAAGCATTCCTCATTTGCGAAAAAATTTGACGTGTTGCATATTTTTTGACTTCATATCTGGAATCAGCACCTCTCAATTGGGTAAAATCAGCAAAAATACCTAGGTCAGCAGAAATTTTTTTTAAAAATGTAGACCAGTGTTATTTTTCGTGGCATTTCGAAAACTCTAGAAAAATATTGAGACAGGATATATTGACCATTCTAGTACGGTTTGACTCAGCTAAGCTGGGGACACACGAAAATGTGGTTTTAATTTGTTTCAACACACTTCTGAATTTTGCATATCTATAGCCTACTGTAGCACTAATCCTTGCATTGATACACGAATGCTGCATCAATCGATGCATGACAATAAAGTCACCTGTCAAAGATCAGGTAGGCCTACAGTAGAAGTCAAAGGTATCAGTTAGATCGAATAAGTGAGAGGTGCAAAGATCAATAAGAATAAATGTGAATTAGCCAAAATTTTATTCCAGTTAAAAGTAAAATATTCTCAAACGAATAAACTTTTATTAGGCCGCTATAGGCTCCAGCCCAGACACTTTTTTGAAATGCCAAACTAGGGAAGGGTATAGACACAGGGAATGTGCCCCCACACTTTTTAACCAAGTTTACGCCTCTGTGTATTCTAAGGTCTAAAAGACCAAGGAGGAGAGTTTCTGATCTTCAAACCAGAAACAGTAAGCACTTATAAAGAAAAGGGAAATGATAAAATAAGTTAGTTTCATAAGCAATCGGCAGTTTTGCTCTAAAGCCGATCAGAAAGAGTTATAAACGTTGAAAAACGAAGAAGACAAAATCAAAATCGTTTATTTAATAAAGCATATCACAGACACAGAGGAAGGAGAGGACACTGCTGGATATAGGAACAAAAATAATTAATTGGCACTGCATTTTTAAAAAAATCACTTACAAATTAACTTTAGACGTAAAACTCTCTCAGTCAACATCTCAAAGTCAATTTCCAATACAAAGTACAGACTAGTATTCAGTAGATAATGATTGCTATACACCACACATGCCCTTCACAAAATTCCTCATCACGGGTTTAATAGGGTCTATTGATCAGGGACGTAGCGACGGAGGGTATATCGGTATATATACACCCACCCCTCCACCCCTCCCCCAAAAAAAATCAGACAACCTTAAAGTTTTAATGTGTTTTTAAGATTTTAAACGTTTTCAAAGATATATACCCCACCCCCAAAATCGCATTATACCCCAAATCAAATTCCTGGCGACGCCCCTGCTACTGATTTGCATGGAACAGAATCAACAACCATAGAATATATGTTAGAAAACGAAGCCGCGATATTTCCCTTACATTAGTAATATTAGTAATAGATCTTGCTATTCTATTCAACTGCGGTTATATATCATCTTTAATGAGCTTCAACTACACCCTCAAGTCAAATTTAATTTTAGTCTGTCCTTGCGGTATTTAGGCATATACAATGGCGTAGCCAAGGGTTAAACCCTTGTTTGTCCGACTAAAAATTTCTATTGCGTATTATTCTTATGTACCTATATAATTCACTTAATCAAACGCAAAATAATAGATGACGACCTTTTTTGCTTGTCAGAATTTTTCGAAGTTGAAAATCATGCGAACCATCACCCCCAGTAGCGGTTCCACCATGTTGATGACTGGGGATGCAGTCCCCAACCGGGGTTCCGGATGACCTTTTTTTGCTTCTCAACCTATTTTCCGGCGAGTTTTTAAAAACAATTCAGTGAAAATACTGCAAATGACCTTTTTCTTGCTTGTCGGCCTTTTTTGGCGAGGTTTCTTAACATTTAGTGAGAAAAACACTACTAACAATGACCTTTTCCTCTTTTTTTCTTGTTTTTCTTCTTCACTTTGCACTCCCCCCACCAACTTTCAATAAATTTTTTCATCCCCCCACCAAGAATTCCTGGAACCGCCACTGATCACCCCATCGAGAAATCCTGGCTACGCCACTGGACATATAATATCTTCTCGGATAAGCTATATAGTTGTATTTTATAAGTTAGTTTCGTAAGCAGTACAAAGCAGCTATAAGTCGTGTGAATTTAATTACACAGCCAATTGATTGCAGAGCCAGTAGTTAAGCACCATGCCGCCCCCATAATACAATCGGCCGCCCACTAACTAAGATACCATCTGAGGAACAGCGCCAGGACGATGGCAATGACGACGTAGTACAGATAGGGGTCGAACTTTCGCGACCATTTTTCCGATGGGGCTTTGGAACGGATAGGCAACTCGGTCCCAAGTGGTCAGAATCGCCTCGCGCGCCCCCGACCACTTGTTGGGCCCCGTCAGACGGTAATGGTACGGGGTCTTTGCTCCGAAAACCAGATGCCAGGCCAGTCTCGGATCCTTCTTTAGAATCTTGACTGCAAAAGACAGACAAGCAGTGTTTATTCTAGCCCTGCTTTTTTTTTGGGGGGGGATCCCCCCAGTTTTAAAATCCCCCCAAATTTTTATATGTTGGTTTGGAAATGGAAATTCCCCCCCCCCAAAAAAGCGTGGAGAGACAAATCTTGTCCCCCAAAACATTTCAAACCCCAATGTCAAGGTGGCTAGAATAAACACTGCAGACAAGGCACCTATAGAATAAAAACACAGCTCTCGTGCCTCCTGTATATCGACCTGTAGAGACGTGAAAGCCAAAGTGAATGAAGGAAAACTGAAATATTTAGGACACATATACAGTAGCAAGACAGGGAAAAGCCATGGAAAAGCCGATAATGCTTAAGAAGAACAGAGGCACAGAGGAAGACCAAGAACGTGGACGAAGTAGCCTATATCACGGAATGGACCTGTACGACAGTACCAGAAACACATCGAGCCGTACAAGACAGAATTTCGTGGAGACAATAAACTCATTTAATCGCCCCCAGCTCCGGTGTGGCGGAATGGCAGGATGATGATGATGATGATAAAAATGATGATGATGATGACAAGGATGATGATGATGATGATGATGATGACAATGATGATGGTGATGATAATAAGGATGATGATGATGATAAGAATGATGATAAGGATGATGATGATGATGATGATGATGATGATGATAAGAATGATGATAAGGATGATGATAAGGATGATGATAAGGATGATGATGATGATGATGATGATGATGATGATGATGATGATGATGATGGTGAAGATGATGATGATAGGGATGATGAATCGTTTTGACAATTCTGAAGAGCTAAACAAATTATTAATAAAAGGAAATAAACGCAACATTTAGCATTCAAACCGAAGAACGTATAGGCCTAGTTACGCCGGGTTTACCGAGGTCTGGCTTGCAACCGGTCAGTTCGGCCAGTTCGTCCATGAAGGTGGAGTAATCGACTTGGATCGTGTGCCTCAGACTCTCGACGTATCTACTCGACATCTCGCTCTTCTTCTTGCAGACGTCCTTCCACATATCTTCGGCGCTCGGCAACTTTCTCTCGCCCTTAGCACGACCAAACATCGGAATTCAAATGCTCGCCAAATACAACAACTACATTCTACGTTTATTTCTAGGATTATCAATTGGGGTGGGGTGGGGTGGGGTGTTGGGGACGAGGTAGGTTGCATGATTGAATAGAATATGTGATTGTGCAAAAAGAAGTTCCTTACCAGAACATCGTTTTTTGCTCGTAGGAGACTTTTACCGGAAAATTCCGATATCATGTGCCCCCCTATTCCGTAAGACCGGAACCCTAGCTACGTCACTGCTCTATCGATATATATATATATATATATATATCGGACAATCGTGTTTAGGTTGTAAATTCGGCCGCAGTCTAACAACGATCGATAGACAACTGTATTTGTAATTCATCAAGTATTTTCAGATCGAGACTAGAAACACATCTCTTTCAACAATCAGCTTTTCATCCATAGTCGGTCTTACTCTTTCCTTCTGACTGATCTCTGGAATGACCTGGTCTTTTGCAGATGGATTTGAAGTACCATCGATTGATACTCTTAGGTATTATAGCTGGTGCTATAGAAGTGCATTATTATTATTATTATTATTATTATTATTATTATTATTATTATTATTATTATTATTATTATTATTATTATTATTATTATTATATTTATTATTATATTTATTATTATATTTATTATTATATTTATTATTATATTTATTATTGGGAAAATTATAAGATTTATTATTATTGAGACAGATATTATTATTATCTATTACCATTATTATTATTAAGATTATTATTATTATTATTATGATGATTATGATTATTATTATTATTATTACCTTGAAAACCTTGACGGCCAGACGGCACTGAAGCTCCGAGATGGGCATGATCGCCCCGAGCGGCTGGATGCAACCGATGACGGCCAAAGTGGTCGGCTGGACGGACGGAGGAAAGACGTACTTGAAGAGGTTCACCTGGTTCTTCTTCACCTCCAGGGCCTTGTGCTCGACGAACGGAAACCCGAATTCGTACCCGGTGGCGTACAGTATGGCGTCGACGTCCTTCTCGACCGTACCGTCTTCGAACTCAACCGCCGTCTTCGTAATCCGGCGGATGTTCGGTCGGATCGACAGGGCCCCGGACGCTATCCGGTTCGGCAGTTCGTCGTTGATCATGACGTGCTGACTGTCGAAGCGATGTTTCGGCTCGAGGCCGTACAGCTTGTGGTCGAAACGCTGGTTCATCTTGCGCTCCGGCCCAGGAGTTTATCAGGTTACGAGGAATCAGGTTGCGCAGCTCGAATACGAAATGACGGATGTACAGGTAGTCGCTGGGGACGCCGTTGTCACCGACGCGGTGGGTGACCCACGAGCCGCGACGGGTGCTTAGAAAGACCTAGCACATATTTACGACACACACACAGTTTTCGGGTTAACTTTTTTTGTATTTGCAGCTACGTCATCCGTCCTTCGTGGCCCGAATATTTATTTTTTTCTAATGGGGCAGTTACATCCCTTCCCAGGTCAAATCATCCATTATCGATATTTTCTGCTGTTCTGGATAAGGATAATAAGAATCCCAAACTCTCTATCTTAACCATTTAGGTGACAATGATTCAAAACCTGTGTTGATAAACATAGGCGTAAACTTGCATTAACAAGTGAGGGGCCAACCCCTAAATCTTACCTTTTCTTCTGGTGTTCTCTCAAAAAGTGGGGGAGGAGTTTCGAACCTAAAGTTATGATTAGTTAGAAGCTCATGATTCTGTTTTGAAATTGTCTCCAAGATCAGACGATCTTTCTTATTAGTTACCACGGACAAAATGTCACGGATAAAATGTCACGGATAAAATGTCACGGATAAAATGTCACGGATAAAATGTCACGGATAAAATGTCACAAGACAAAATGTCACGGGTCGGGGTTAGGCTTAAGGTTACACTTTATCCCCATTACATCTTGTTCATGACATTTTGTCCCCATGACATTTTGTTCGTGACATTTTGTCCTAGCACCAGGCCTACAATTCGCAGCAATGTATCTTGTGTCTCTGGGTCCACTAGGCCTACCTGTTTACAGACTTTGCTCAGTTCCACAGCTGCGTCGCCTCCGGAATTTCCGATTCCGATGACGACGACGCGCTTGTCCTCGAAGCCTTTGGGGTCTCGGTAGTCGTGGGTGTGTATCCGTTGGCCTTCGAATTGGTCGTCTCCGTCGAAGTGGGGGATGTGCTTCTGCGCATGATGTCCCGTGCAGACGAGAACGCCGTCGAATGTCTCCGTTGTCACCGCTCCGGTCGTCAGGTCCTTTATCTCAACGTCCCACTGTCCCGTCTCACTGAAATCCTTGACCGGTTTGACCTACGACGATTAACCATATCCGACAAAGTCAGTGGCGGCTCCAGGATTTGGCAAGTGGGGGAAGGGGCTTTGGGTGGCAACTTCTAAAGCGTGGGACCAACTATTTTTTTATAAACCTGAACTAGTCTATAATGGATGCTTAGAATGAGTGCACTAAGTTAAGGGGGTCACTGGGGCCAGGGATTCGAAAGGGGGCACGGGGCCCCAGGACCTCTTGTGGAGCCGCCACTGGTCAACGTAAGAAGGATTTTGAAACTTCTGGGCGATAGTTTGCGTCTGTTAGTAGGAATGAAAACGCTCCAGGAGCCCAATATTAATGGACAATATTTGTGAGATACTCAACAAATTTTTAAAACATGCTCATTCATCAAGCACATCAAAAGATAAAAAAGGGTGCATGACATTATACAGGGTGGCCCAATAAAACCAGTACCAACCTGTTTCATTGTAAATATTTTCACAACCTCTGGGTCAAATTTCGGGGACTATACTGTGAATGCAGCCATTTGAACAAACCTTGAGAACCTCAGTCCGAAATCGAATGTGTTTGGCAAGGTTGAACTTCTCCACGTACAGTCTGAAGTACTCCATGACTTTGGTGTTGTGCATGAAGTTCGGGAATTCCTGTGGAATGGGAAAGTCGCTGTAGCACATCATCTCCTTGCTGGTGTTGATGATCGTGGACTTCATGACGCAGCCCTGTCCCTCGCACGTCTCTCGGAAGTTCCACAGTCCTCCGATGTCGTCCGTTCTCTCGAAGCAGACGGGAACCAGGTCGTCCTCGAGGCAGGTCTTGATGCTCGGCAGACCGCTGGCCCCAGCTCCGATTATGGCGATCCTCTTCATCGTGCGTCTACAGAGTATGGAGTTTGTGAACGCTGTATACGCATGCGTGTATCAATAAGGCTTCCGAGGGGGGTGATGACCATCGCGTGATCTCACAGCACACGAGATAAGCGTGCGTTGTGTACGAGACTCACGCCGAGTCACGTGCCCAAGCGAGATTTTAACGTTTAATTTTAAAATTCAAACGACTTTTGATGACGTAACACTATGATTGGCTGCACAAAACTCGGATTCAATTATAACTTCTATTAGGCCTCTATGTTCGAGGTCTCGATCCCTCACTTTTTGAGAGGCTACCATAGTGTATTAGGAAGGTCGAGAGGTTGGGCCCCCACTTTTTTCATTCAAGTTTGGCCGTGCACATTTCGGATTAGGTTTGTAGGTCTACTTATTATTATTATTATTATTTTATTTATTTATTTATTTATTATTATTATTATTATTATTATTATTATTTGCACGGCGACTTCTATAGCGCCGTGAGATAACGAATTCAAAGCCAAGGGCCTTATGGCCTATTTTTAAAACATCGATACGCTTATGCTACGATTAATATTTTGGGTGTTTAGCGAATATTGATGCATATTCGCTACAAAAATCCAAGAATGAAGAGAATTATCCTGTGCCGTCCGGATTTTAAAATGAAACTTCCATAATGTTGTGGTCATGGATTTATTATTAGAGGATACGGCATTACGTCATTTCTAACCAGGCTGCGTGAAGCCAGTAGCGCGTAGGCTAAAAATAGCACCTCCATTGTTAGCGGCCATTGTGGTTGAATCGGACGTGGGGGTAACTGAAAGTTGACAGTTGATGACAAGGAGGAGGGGCAGTGTTATTTCTAGATTTTGAATTTGGTGGGGTTCGGAAAATGGGGAGGGAAGTGTCGGAATTTTTAAGTCTCTTCCCGGAAAAGGCTGACAAAAAGGTCATCCGACAATAAAAGTTTGGGGAGGGGTGTCCTTCATTGGGGGAGGGGGTTTCAGAGCTAATTAGTATCCATTTTGCATTATCACATTACCAAATTTTGGGGGTGTCGACCTCAAATGGGGGTGGTGGTGTTGAGGAGTGTTAGGAGGGTGTAAAAATATCCCTGGAGGGGGTCGAAAATTGCCCAAAATTGTTTGACATAATTAATGGACAGCCCCATGCCTTATTGAAAACACGATTAATGTCATCCAATAGGCTGTCCACTTGCTATTTTTCAAACACAAATTTCGAACAATAGCATCTTAATCAGTGGCGGCTCAGTGGCGGCTCCACAGGGGGACCCCGGGGGGCGTGCCCCTATTGAGTACCTGGCCTCCCAGTGGCCCCCTGTTGGGACCCTATACCTAATACTACATACCTGACACCAAACGGTAGGCCCCCATGGTTAGAAGTTGCCACCCCAACTGCCCCCACTTGCCAAATCCTGAGCCGCCACTGGGCCCAGGGTGGGTCCGTGCCCCCTATTGAGTGCCTGGCCCCATTGGCCACCCGGTTGAACCCTATACTTAATACTACATACCTAACAACAAGCGGTAGGACCCCTGATTAGAAGTTGCCACCTCCAACACCCCCACCACTTGCCAAATCCTGGAGCCGCCACTGGGCCCAGGGTGGGTCAGTGCCCCAATTGGGTGTCTGGCCCCAGTGGCCTCCCTGTTGGGACCCTATACTTAATACTACATACCTAACAACAAGCGGTAGGCCCCTATGATTAGAAGTTGCCACCCCAACGCCCCCTCCCCACTTGCCAAATCTTGGAACTCCACTGATCTGAATCTCCATTTTCAATACATACTAATAAAAAGTTCTTAGATCATTGATAAAACATATCCGCAGCTATTCCCCATGGCTCAGCTGATGATTTTGGGTCTACTAATGTGGCTGCCGTTTGGGAATTTCCAAAAAGTTGGCTTCAGCCAAATGACGTAATGCCGTCTCCTCTAATAATAACTCCATGGTTGTGGTAGTAAAGTAAAGTAAAGTAAAATCTCGTGGATTTCTATAGCGCCTTGGAAAGCTGCACAACAGTAGCTTCTTGTTCTTAGGCGCTCAGCCTCTCTTAAAACAGCTATGGGGAAAATATATAGGGCTATAGGCTACGTCAGCGTTCAATGCAGTTTGAAATTAACTGAATTTTTAATTTTTTTTCGCTTCTGCCCTTTTGCTTTTGGAAACGTCAGCGGCACTACCAGTGTTGGAGTTGTAAAATTTGAGCTGGGGCGGGGGGGCTGAAATTCAATGAATGACAGAAACTGAATGTGCCTGATATGCGATTTTTGGGAGGGTTGCAAAGTTAGTTAGGGGTCACCCCAAACCCTCCCTGGCAACTCCAACACTGGGCACTACTACTATTCGTATTTAGTATTCATTCATTATTTCGCTTAGACAACGGAGGTCCGTAGCGTTGATCTACTATGGTTGCGATTTTGGGCTTCCTCCTCCCATTATTTTGCGATAGTATTCGTATTTAGGCCTGTCTAGAATAATGTTCTAATGAATGTAATCAATAAAATTCAATTATATATAAGTCCTATAGGGCTAGGGGCCTATCATCGCCTGTGTTACGCAAAGCTTACCTGATGGAATTATTGGGTTCGAATTGATGACAATCTTCAATTTGCCTTCAGACAGACAATCACCTCAACAGTGAGTGCAGACGGCAGAGAATCTCGGACGTCTTTGACGAACGCGTGGCCGGATAAGAGAGCAGATCTTAGACCGGCAGATAAAACGGCGACTCTCATAAGTCCGTTTTTTCTCACTTCAAAACGGTCTTCGTGCGCTGGGTTTCAACCTTTGAATAGGCCATATCGTGGATTTATCTCCCTCGAATAATATTCAGAGGTTAAAAATTGTAACCCGTGCAATGACGTTACGGGGAACGCTTTCTAGTAACAAGAGCACAACGTTCAAATCTTCATCTTAATCATCTAGACATGCACTCGACTGAAGTGTGCTGGCTTCTGAACCGAGCACCGCGCCATCACAAAACGTATCTCTATGAAACAAGCAGTCTTGTGCTGTGCTTCAACGCTTCAGACTAATAACACAGCGTGCGTAGGCCTAATTGGGTCATGGGCATTTTAGGGGAATGCGTGCATCGAGGCCTAATTAGCCAACCGCGCTGGGTAGTTGCTCCTAAAACAGGCCCCGGCGTTACGGTGTTTGCGCTGTCGGCAGATCGAATGGGCCGCTTGGCCTAGGTGGCGGTGTGCCTTGGTTGACAACGGATTATAGGCCGCCTTATCAGTCAAAACCTCAAGCTGAAGTCCTAATATCATGATGCGTCCAACAGGGGCGTAGACAGGAATTTGATTTGAGGGTATAATGCGATTTGGGGGGAGGGGGTATAAATCTTAAAACACTGAAAATCTTAATAAACACATTAAAAAGTTTAAGGTAGTCTGATTTTTTGGGGGGAGGGGTACTCCCCAGTCGCTACGCCCTTGGCTTCAAATGCTTGATTTTATGGACAGTTAGAGATCGGCCCTAACAGTCTAAAACTGGTGATGGCTTTTTTCTACGGCTTTGCGAGACCGATCGGAAATGTTGGGTTTTGAGCTTTCTGCGCTTGACTAAGCCTACATCTAAGCTTAGAGCACAACAATCTTAGCACCAGAAAACTGGAGGTCGACATATTGGGGCGTATTTCGGCGAAAAAACGCGTGACCCTCGTCACTTTTAAGTTTTAAAATCGAACACCGGTCGATCATTTGGAAACTACAAATTCGTGTAAGGCCAACGCCAAATTTCGAAATTCCAATGTCACGCCTGTCCATCTCTATTGGAAGAAACAACGCAAAAAAGGCGCGCTGTAAGGGTTTGAACTCTGGACGTCATGACTAACAGATCAGCCCGTTAACTACTTTGCCATACGCCATCCATCGTTCATAGTAACAAGAGTCCAACGTTGTTGGTTTGATCTTTCAGTACGATTTGATTTTCAGTCAATAGAATTGGATGACTGGAAACGATCAGTAACGAGAAACTATACAAGAAAATCCAGCCAATGGAAACCTTCATGCAAAAAGTGATACAGAGGAAACTGCGTCTCTTTGGACATATTTGTCGTATGAAAGATGATAGAAAGAGGATCAAAACTGCAATGCTGGGAGTAATGGATGGTTCCAAAAGAGAGAAAGGCACAGCCACAGGGAATGGTGTGATGACATTGGTGATTGGTGTGGAAAATGCAAGAACTACAGTGTATGTCGTAGCCTATGTCATATATAGCGGCAAACAGAAAAGATTGGGACAAAACTGTAATGATTGCATCATCAGGCACCAACGGGCGGGCATCTGAGCCAACGGTTGATGATGATGATGATGATGATGATGATGATGATGATGATGATGATGATGATGATGACGGTGACGATGATGATGAATAGGAAAATTTGTATTCTGTTTTAACCGTATTAATGAAAAACTTCAGTTTTGGTTTTTTCTTGTCAAACAACAACGAAAAATCTTTTAAAGAAGAGAAAAAAAGCTTCCACCCACACTTGACTATACAACTAGTTCAAAACCTTTGACAACAGAAAACGGTAAAAAAATAACTAATACTCTTGAAAAACTAAAATGTCCGCAACATTAAAAAAACACTCGCAAAAAAGTTACTATTGAAGTCACAACACACAAGTAATCCTAAAGAAGCTCTTCACGAAAACAGGATCATAACTACTAAAGTGTCTTAAATTCGTCTCTCATAGAAAACTACGGGAATACTAAAAATCACATAAAGACTATACCGCTAGTTCGATTCAATGACGTTTTTACTAACAACTCAAAACTAACGAAAATAAGTAAGATAATAACAAAGATAGATTGTCTAGAATGCCATCCATGCTGATGTTTAAAACACAGAAGAAACTGTAATAAATTTTTCCAGTCTTCAGCAAAAAATTGTTCTGCCCCTGCATAAGAAGGGAGAGAAATTCAAAAGCCAAACTTTCATTACATCTATTGATGAAAATCTAACGAGAGCATTTTGGAGTCCGCCTTAAAAGTCTCCGTTCTGCTCACAAATTATTCTGTCCTCTTCAAAATCAAGAAGTTTGGCCTGTTCGCTTCCGTGGAAGCTTCATTCCATCTTTGGCGAGGAAAGCGTTTCCTTCCTAAAGGAAAATTCAAACAGAACGCTGTCAGTGGAACGGCAACAGTGGCGTAGCCAAGGAGTTGGGGGTAGGAGTGGGGTGGGGTGGGGGTGGGGGGGTCAACCCTCCCATTTGGCTGCCGAAAACAAAATAGTTTTCATGAGTTTCCATGCATTTTTCATTTTTTGACGTGACTTGGGGGGGGGGGGTCAAAAACCCCCTTTGGGCATATAATGTAATGATGTTTAAGAGGGGAAGACGTGAAAAAATTGGAGTGGATTTTTTTCTTGTCAGGAAAAATTTGGAAATGATAACGTTTTCTTGCTTGTCAAGGATTTTTCAAAAGTTGGTGACGATGAAAACCAAAATCTAAACCCCTCTTCCGGAAATCCTGGCTACGCCACTGCACGCCCCGGCAATGTTACATAACAGAGAGAACATGTAAAATCGTTGAGAAATACACATTTTCAAACAGAGTTCAACTCTTCCAAGGAGCAGTGGCAATCAGCCTACTAAAAATATATGTTTAACCACGTGAAGTTTGGACAATCAGAACCCAGAAGTTTGCCTGTCAATATCCCCACATGTACACTGTACAGTGGCGTAGCCAGAATTTCCGGAAGAGGGTTTGCTTTTTGGTTTTGACAATTAGCGTCGCCACGGGGGGGGGCAATTGGGACAACTGCCCCCCCTAACCTGCCCCAAACCACCTACCAGATTCGCGCAAATCCGGTGAAACAGTTATTTATGGAGGGGTGGGAAGGTGGGAAAGGAATCTGACACACCAGCCCCCTTTTGCCTACCCCCAACCAAAACTTCGCGTCCAAATGCCCTCCACGTCCAAATGCCCACCGCGTTCAAATGCTCACCGCGTCCAAATGCCCACCGCGTTCAAATGCTCACCGCGTTCAAATGCCCTCCCTGTTCAGATGCCCACCGCGTTCAAATGCCCTCTCTGTTCAGATGCTCACCGCGTTCAAATGCACATATTTCGGAACCATTAGCGTCGCCAAGGGGGCAAATGGGGGAACCTCCCCAACCTGCCCTAGACCACCTACCAGATTCGCGAAAAGCCGGTGAGAAAGTTTTTTGTGGAGGGTGGTGGGTACAAAATCTGACACGCCAGCCCCCTTTTGCCCCCCCAACCAAAAACTCCTGGCGACGCCACTGGTTTTGACCATGACCAACTTCGCAAAAAATCTCGACAAGCAAAATAAGGTCGTCACCTGTTAAACCGTTACATTGTATAGCCAGGTATCCACGGGGGGGTTGACCACCAAAATCGCGTCCCAAAATTTAAAATGCATTAAAAAATTTTGTTTTCGGTAGTCAAAGAGGGGTTTTAACCCCAAACCCCCTTGGCTACGCTATTGACACTAGTACGTATGCACTGAGGGGGGATTTGGGACACAAAAACTGGACACGGTCTAAACTCTCGTGACATTTTAATGATAAGCTCAGATGACACGATGCATAAGATCCCCTTTGTCTATAATTTCCGAACCTTCGCTGTCTTCACCATAGTGTTTGCCTTCTTTAGGGGTGACTTCTTCTTGGGCGCTGCACGATTCTTGGCTTTTGTTTTGACAGACTTGCCTAAATTGGCAACAGAATGGTAATTGCATAACACGAAAATCGAAACAGACAATGACATAAAGAGAACAGTTTTCAAATATTTTGCCCACAAAACACTTATTAATCCATTTAAGGAATAACAAATGAATATACCTTCAACTAATTTCTACACATTCAAGTTTCTCTGTTTTATCAATTTAATTATTAGTAGTAGTAGTAGTAGTAGTAGTAGTAGTAGTAGTAGTAGTAGTAGTAGTAGTAGTAGTAGTAGTAGTAATAATAGTAGTATAGTATAATAATAATAATAATAATAATAATAATAATAATAATAATAATAATAATAATAATAATAATAATAATAATAAGGTTTAAAGTGGTTCAGTAGGGTCTGCCCTGTGTGAGAACCACTGTTGTACCCATGCATATGTATATATACCCCTGCATATACAGTGTATGTTGACTAACTGATTGTAATTGATGGCCTTTATACAAGAAATTGATGTGATTGATTTAGTTTATTCGAATTGAGGGAGAATCTCTCAACTTGCCAGCAACTTTTTTCGCCTTAGCGGTCTTCATCTGCCTTCTTTTTGAATTTGCCGCTTTCGTGTTTTTCTTCGTCATCTGTCGCGTGTCGCCGAGGACTTGATTTCCCAGTAACAGTGCACCTCCTCCTAAAAAAAACACATCCTACAGTATCAAAAACCACTAGAAAACAATAACTAAAATTTAAACAAAAATGCTGTAAAGATCTACTGAAAATTTTAATGGGAGATAGGGAAAATGTGCTTGCGTTTTTTCTTGGTATATGGATAAAAGTGAACGAGACACATATAATGGCTCTATATACATCCAAGCATCACACAACAATAATTGTCTTTGGGTGAAGCAGTTTTTTATATAGGCCAGTTAAGAGAGAGATTCCCTACAAAAAACTCAAAATTCCGCCCCCCCAAAAAAATTCACAGCACTAAATTTTTTGCATTTAACTGCGCCTCTTCCCACCCAGCCAAGTCAACTCCCCCTCCCCAAAGGCCTGAAGTCTAGGGGCGTAGCGACGAGTGGATGGGTATATCGGTATATATACCCCCCAAATCAGTCTACCTTAAATTTTTATGTGATTTATATGTGATTTATATGTGGTTATATGTAGTTTATATGGTTTATGGTTAAGGTTTATACCCCTCCCCCAAAACATTTACACCCTCCCAAATCAAATTCCTGGCTACGCCCCTGCTGGAGTCTGGATAAAACACAGGTGGCGATGTAACGATACCTGGGCTGTGGCTGCCATTGTCCTTGTCTTTGTCAGTCTGGGTTTCTTTGCTGCCGGCTGATTCTTCTTCTTCTTCTTAGAGTCGGTATTGGTGGTGTTGGCTGCTGGGCGCTTCTTTCCAGCTCCAGCGGTGGTGCTGTTTCCCTGCAGAGAGTTGGCCTCACTCTCCTCAAAGTGCACTTTCAACTGATTTATGTGCTTCCAGTGAGAAGGAAGATTCTTTTTCAAGTAGGACATGCCTTCCTATTGAAACAACATAGGTGCACGTGAACATTACAGCCCGCGCAGTGGCGGCTCCACCGGGGGGCAGGGGGGCCCGTGCCCCCTATTGAGTGCCTGGCCCCCAGTGGCCCCCAGTTGGGACACTATACTTAATGTTACATGCATTAAACAGCAAATTGTTGGCCCCCCATGATTAGAAGTTGCCACCCCAACGGCCCCCCACTTGCCAAATCCTAGAGTCGCCACTGAGCCCGCGTAAAAATAAAAATTTAAATTAAATAATAATAAATAAATTAATAATAATAATAATTGAAATAATCGAAATCATCAGCAAATTAATGATTATATTCTAAACACACACACACACACACACACACACACACACACACTCTTTCACAATTGGCGGGATCTTCCTAGAAATTCATTGCATCCCCCCTGCCAAGAGTTCTTGGAACCGCCACTGTCCATCACACACAAACTATAATGATTGAATCATAAAAGATATATGATAAGGATATATATATATATATATATATATATATATATATATATATATATAAGTCTTATAAGATGCAATAGACGATGATGGTTAGGCTATAGCCTATTAATCCTATATATATATATATATATATGACGATTATGCTGTGTCAACATTAAATTGGCTGACGTATGCCTTAAGCATGCCTAAACAAGTCCAACAGGCACATTGCCTTCTACGCTGGCCTAGACCGTTTGAGACGTGTTGAAACGCCCCCTTGTATTTCTGAATGCTTAGCAGATTTTCTTCTGAACACAAATCATGTCTTCTGCGGGCGTAAGAGGAAAACTTACCTTAGACGTGACCTGCATCGTTCCCAGCTCTCGTCATGTTCTTCTTCGCATCCGATGAAGAAGACATCTTAGAAGATCTCCTAGCAACTGTGCCACTCGCGATGCCACCTGTCACACTGTCTGTAAATCAATCGTCTCCAACCAAGCATGAATATTACATAGAAACGCTATGAACAAATATCTCTATGTTTAAATGGACAATCTTCTATGTTTAAACATCTCTATGTTTAAATGGCTGCATAGAATTTCTTTGGTATGGTTATCGATAGGTTCTCAATGTATAGCGCTAGATGTAAAGCAATAGTCAGCCTACATTTCGCGGTTCTAGATACAACTTCCACGGCCATTTGAGTCTATGCAAAATTGTCCTGGAGGTGCCAGAAGGTAATGAGTTGCAATAGTCATGCCATTAGACACTAGGGCTTTTGCAAACTGAAGAAATATAGAAATTTCAATTTCTACTTTACTTGAAGAGAGCTTTAACAAAAAGTACCCTAAATGATTTGATGTTTGCTCGTAAGTAAGTAAGTAAGTAAATACGAAATTTCTATAGTTGCAATAGCGTGAGAAAGACAGGCAGACAGATCATTCATCTTTTCCATAGCTATTTTAAGAAAGGATGAGCGCCTAAAAACAAGCAGCTACTGTTGTGCTGCTTTCAAGGTGCTATATAAATCCACGAGATATTACTTACTTGCTTACTTACAGAGATGCGAAAATAATTTTAAAACAGGACAAATTCAGAGAGAAAAAGAAAGAGAGGAGAAACATGACAATCGCAAAACGTTTTGTGCAGATCGAGGTAGTTGCTTGTCTGGAGTTCAAAATCTCTTAATGCTTCAGAACTGGAAGAATTACACATTAAAACTGCCTTTCTCTGTTCTTGAATCAGCATTTAACCACAGATTCGACTTATTCTCTGATGACTGACTCTTCGGACAGCGCAGGTTTTAGTGGAGACCGAAAGTCGGTTGTATATTACATTCTATGGTTAATATTGATTTTTTTAGGTGAGAAATTCCGCTTAAATTTCTGCTTTTTGAGCAGTTATTTCTACAAAAGTGAAAATGAAGTGGTTTGTTGTATTATTTGTAAATGATTTAAAATGTTTTTAAAATTTATTAAGGTCAGGAACAAATATGCATTATACACACCGGTTCTGCCGTATGGCAATACTGATGCTACTACTACTACTACTACTACTACTGCTACTACTATTACTACTACTACTGCTGCTACTTCTACTACTACTACTTATTTGAGAATTGATTGCCATTTGCTTAAAAATGGTCATGGAATGATTTGCATGCAATGATCATAGGTGAGCGCCTAAGAATAAGCAGCTACTGTTGTGCTGCTTTCCAAGGCGCTATAGAAATCCACGAGATTTTACTTACTTACTTACAGTGAGAACACTACTGCTATAAATATTCGTCTTGATGGGAATTTTTTTCAATCTTCTGATGCATTGTATAATTGATAATATTATGTAGTGCTTTATCGATGACTGAAAGTCAACATACCGTTCTTTTTCTGTTAATGCTTAATAATTAATTTAACTCTGTTAATTGTAGATGATTGTTAGAAATGACACCAGAACAGGAGAAAGTTAGTTCTCTGATAACCGATACCGTAATCCTTCTTTGCCGAACAGGCCTGGCTTTTGAAAGCGAAATCAAGCTTCAAGGCACGCTTGCTGTGACCGTCGATTCCAAACATTTCTTTGTGATTAAAATTGATGACGTCGTGAACGACAAATTCCCCAGCGACGTCTCCGAGTCTCGCGCACGTCCAAAGCAGCTCGGCACAATATCCTTTGGAGTAAAGCACGAAGCGGATTTTGCCGAAAAAGGGGGTCAGCATCACAAGAAGCCTCGGCTGTCATCGGCAGCTAGCACCAATTCATCGCATAGTACAAAAGCGTTTTCGCTGCAAAAGGTCGAACCGGACGATGCGTCGTACGTAAAGTTTTCCGAAGGTTTCCCGTCGTTAGCCGCAGCGCCGGTTAAAGCCGAGGACGACGATCTAATTTTGGTCAACATGTCGAGAAACCCAGATGTCGGTGACGCCTGCAACAACTACGGCGACGCTGGAGGAAGTTTCGAGCAGTTGGAAAACAGAGAGTTGTGCGATGGAAGCCAATTGGCAACGGCGTCTTCGAATACGAGTAACGCGAAGCAGCGCATTAAACTAAAAGAGAGCGTCTCAGGAGAATTTGTATTCGCAATGGGCCGGTCCAGATGAGTCGTCTTTTGCTGCGTACTATGGAATGACCGATTCGGAATACATGCAGGATCTCGAATCCGCGGATGATATCGCAGTAAGTTAGGATATCAAATGTTAAAATATCTGTGCAAGTTGTTTGCTTGTATCATTACGGGTATCTCAGAATGCAGTTTGCAAATTTACTGTATATATATATTTGAGTGGTAGGAACTTGTTAACTTGTTTACACTGTTTCTTAACCTAATGGCTTGGGGTCCATCCATATAGTACGTACGCACTGAGGGAGAGGAGGGTTGGATTTAAGAGATTCTGCGCATGTGCGGTGTGCAAACAGGGGGGTTGAAAATATGCCTTTCTTGTGTATGTACTATATGGATGATCCCTTAAGTCACTTGGTTAGTCTGTTAATAGAAAGCATAAATTGTACTGAATTTAGACATTTACTGGCACGCTTAGAAATACTCACAACTTCTCAACGTTATTTCTTTCACGCAGATTGGCGTATAAATACCATTTTGTTTGATAATTTTTGAATGATATTTTAACCCCTTAACCGTATGTTTGACTGTAACTCAATGTAAAATGGACGGACATATCCGGGATCCCTCAGTTAAGGGGTTAAGTGGTGGTTTACAGTCTAACAGCGAACTCTTGTTATCTTCAGTGTAATCATGTAATCATTTCTAATACTATTGCATTTATTGTTATAAGGCGGTGATCACTGCGACGCATTGTTTGGTTTTTGTCGGAAGGAAATCTCAGACGACGACAAGACCTGGAACTTCGAGGGAGCCGAGGGAGACAACTCGAGTGAGATGTCAGGCGGCGCCAGTTTCACCTGTCAGTACAGCGACTGCGGAAAGACCTTCAACTACAGCTACACGCTGCGGCGCCACCAGCGCCAGGTTCACGGCTGCGTCTTTGGCGCCGATCGAGAGGTCGTCTTCTTCTGCCACATCAGCGGCTGCAAGTCGACGTTCCGTTCTCAGGCGGCTCTCGGTCGGCACAGGAAGAAGATGCACGGAATTTCCGATTGACGCCGCTCGTGGGGGGGGGTGGTTGTGCAGTGGAATCTGTGGGGTTACGCTGCAGAGAAAAATGGCCGTCTAAACATGGATTGTTGCTTGTCTCGAGATTCGGTGTCCGTTTCCAAACTTAAACTTAAGCTGCGGTGGCATTTAACAGGTTGATTTTAATTACGCGCATTCGGTTTTCTCTGCTGGTTTCCTTAAAAGTTTTCTTGTTTGATGTTTTGATTGTAGATTTTTTGTCTTGGTTGTATTTTTTGTTGTTGTTGAGAATAATAATTTTCTATGCCAGGGAGATTTCTTCATATTAACCCCTTAATCGGGAACCCCGAATGTATCCGTCCAGTTTACATTGAGTTACAGTTAAATACATGGTAAAGGGGTTAACTTAATTGGATTCTGTGGAATTACTGCTATAAACCTAATGACTGTTATTAAAGTCTTACTTGTTTTAAAGAGGACAGTAACTTTTGCTTGCCATTACAGTTGGTGTACTTTAATTACAATATAAGTGGGGTTGTTGTAAACTTTTGTAATTGGAAATTTGTATTTTTTTATTGTTGGTTTTTGAAGTAAATTTTAACTTCTAAATATTATGTTTAAAGTTATCTGAAGACACTTTTTAAAAATAATTTGGCAACGAATGCTTTGAAGATGTTTAAGATATTATGGATGCCATACTGTATGTTAACTATTGAAGTGAATACTTTATTTGTATCAGTTGCACATTTTTCTTTGGGGTTTTTGTTGTGAATGTAGTGTCTTTATATGTTGACACGTGTTTAAAAATTTATTAGAGGGATTTTTAATTGATGATGGAAACTGTAACCAGATGAAGAGACACTGTTTGTCAGTATTACTTCTTTTGAAAGTTGAAATTAAAATTTCAGACCACGGTATTGCTTGCATCTATTTTAACATTTTATTGACATCATTAGTGTAGTTAGGTTAGATTGTTCTTTATAGTTGAATTTGTTGAGTTTCTTTAGTTTTTCTTTAGTCGTTTGGTACATTTTTTCAGTCTGATAGATCTTAAGAAGAATGGTCTTGCTATGATTTAAACATTGATTCAGAATTTTGTCTTCTTCTTTCCGTTGTCAGTCCAAGTAATTGAGTTTATATTGTTTTTGTCGTTTTGGTTCCCAATTGCATTCGATTAATTTCGTTTACGGTATTATTAAACGTTTAAAATATTAATTCTGTTTACGATATTATTAAACATTTAAATTACAAATAATTTTGTTTAATTTCGTTTAGTTCTTGTCACTTCTATACTCATTCCCCTCCCCTCACCCACAAAATGTTCTAGTAGAGATGAGAATACAGTGTAGTCCTGCCCCCACTGCATTTTTTGAAAAGAGGCAGCTGAGGAGAGGGAAGAGAAGGTGAAGACAAACTGATTTGAGCAATATGCAACAGTTATGTTGTCAGTCCACAATATTGAAGTTTTTTCCGTAGTTTAATTTATGGCACCCATTGACCATCTTCGTTGCTCGTCTTGACACTTTTTCTAAAGGCTCTATATCTTTTTCAAGAATGGATTCCATGCCGGAACACAGTATTCTAGATGGGGCCTCACTAATGATGACTATCTCTTTGTCTCGACTCACTATTGTCCTTTTCATCATTTCCAACATCCGGTAAAACATCCGGTCTCCCTTTTCTGCTGTCTTGATAGTCCATACATTGTTGAGATGGATTCAGACTTCTATGGATGATTACCCCCAAGTCTCCTTCTTCCTCTGTTGCGGCTAGAACCTTCTCCTAAAGCATATTCATTACCATTATTATAGTTTCGTTTGTAACGGACAACTGCTAACTTGCTAAGGGGCTTTCTATTAACCCCTTAACTGGGGATCCCAGATAAATCCGTCCATTTTACATTGAGTTACAGTTAAATACACGGTTAAGGGGTTAATTATGCCAACAAGTTTTGGGTACTTTTTGACCCCTCCCTTGTCAACAACTGTCAACTTTCAGTGACCCCTATAATTATATCAACAACTTTTGACCCCCCCTCTAAGATCATTGACGGGCCCCCTTAAAAAGTTTAGAAGGTTGATTATTTTTTGTGCGGTGATGACCTTTTCTACCATGTTTTGCTCACCAAGAGTCAAAATGATTAATTTTTTGCTTGTTAGGCTTTTCTTCGTTGTAATAAATAGTATTCCATGAAATTTCCTATTTTTTATTATTTGTAAAAAGTAAAATTGTTGACGTCAACTTCTCTTGACCTCACCCTGTCAACAACTGTCAGACTTTTTCAAACACTCCCACTAGCGTCGCCACGGGGGGCAAGTGCCCCCCCCCCAACTTGCCCCAGACCACTTACCAGATTCGCGCAAATCCGGTGAGAAAGTTTTCTGTGAAGGGGGGGCAAAGCTGGGTAAGGAATCTGACACGCTAGCCCCTTTTGCCCCCCCCCCAACCAAAAATTCCTGGCAACGCACTGCAAACAGGCTATCAATTATATAATATTTTTGTTTTCTATAGAACTAGTCATACAAGAAACCAGCTCTCTTAAACCCCTTCTTATCTCTCATTTCGATTTTTAGACATTAGACAGAAAACCGATTTCTGAAAGACTTTGTATAGTGTCGTTTCAAATGGCTCACCATTTTCGGGGCATTTCAAATGCTCTAGAATAAAATTGAGGCAGAATATATTGACAATTCTAGTACGGTTTGACTCAGCTAAGCTGGGGACACAAGAAAATGTGGTTTTAATTTGTTTCATCACTCTTCTGAATTTTGCATATCTATAGCCTACTGTAGCAATAATCCTTGCATTGTCCAATGTCAAACAGGCACTAGTGTCGCCACGGGGGGAGGGGCAAATGGGGGCAAGTGCTCCCCCAACCTGCCCCAGACCACCTACCAGATTTGCGCAAATCCGGTGAGAAAGTTTTCTGTGAAGGGGGGGGGTACAGCGGTGGGTAAGGAATCTGACACGCTAGCCCCTTTTGCCCCCCCCCCACAACCAAAAATTCCTGGCGACGCCACTGAACACTCCCCATATTTTGTTGACGTAATTTATGGACAGCCCCTGGTGCTAAATCTCGCCAGATAGATAAGGCTATCGCAGATACACGAATGCACGTCTCAGTTGATTAATCAATCAATCAATCAATCAATCAATCAAGAGTTAATCTTCTGCTAATCGTATGAATTCAGCTGAGCTCGTCTAATCTTCACAAAAAGTCCACATGAATATTTACATATAAATTAATTAAGTGAACAAACATCACGTGACTGCTCTTCTAACATCTGCGTCTCTCTGTATCGGTGTTTCTATCTCTCTCTTTCCCTATCTTTCACCTGTCTGTTTATCAGTTTCTGTCCTGTTAATTGTCTCTGCGTTCTCGTTTTGTCGCTAAGGAGCTAATGGGGCAAAGGTTGATGGTTTGAAAGCGCCTCAGCATTGCTACAGGCATTATAAATCTTGTTAAAGAACTATTGACAATCATGCTGCCCCACTATAGATAAGACAGTCTAACATACGAACATACGCTGTCGGTACCTGCGAACTTAGGTTGGTTTTCTGTTTGCTGAGTCAATCGGGCCGCACAACAGATTGGTTCTGATAAATTTAGTCCGTTAAGACTAGCTATCTGCATAAAGAAAGACAGCTTTCACGCTGATTTCACGCTGACCAAGATTTTCGACTCTTCTGGAAATTATAGAAATCTTCGGGAGAGGTGTTAAAATTTTCGAAAGAGAAGTTCGCCCGTCTACGACCGACACACATAATTTAAAAACGCAGTTGGGAGAATTCATGTTAGCCTATACTTTCTGTGGCATTACTAGTAAATTTCGAGAGACGATTAATATATAAACAGTAATATAAAATGAGTAATTGTAGAACCGGTCAGAAAAAGGTAATCGTATCAGCTGTTTTCCTTGCGGCCGCTATAATTCCTTTGATACTATGGACAAGACTTTCAGACAAAGAACTTTCTGCTCAAACGAAAGGTAAGTTCGTCTTTTCTATTCCACAATTTTTGAATGTCCATCATTTTCTGTACGGCTATGAAATAAGGTCAGTGGAGTGCAGAGGGTGGTGGCGCCCAGGGCCAAGTCGATAAAAAAAGTCTGACGAGCAAAAAGTCTCGCAGTCAATTTTGGCGCCCCCCATCTGGTCGGAGCCCGCGGCCACCGCCCCACCGGCCCCACTCTGCACGCTACCGAATAAGGTCCTTAGTAAAGTAACTCAAAATTTCTTTGGCTCTCAGATTCAGGGTCACAAAATTGGGGTCTAACAATGTTACAATGACGTCTACCCAGTTACAAAGGGAGGGACCTCAGTTTAGAGCTTTGACCAGGGATATTTCTAGGATTGTGAATTTGGGAGGGTGTCAACCTCAAATTGGGTGGGGGGGGGGTTGTCCGGAGCTAAGTAGTATGCATTTTGTATGCATACCATTGTCAAATTGCCAAATTTGGGGGTGTCTCCCCCACAAAAAGTGTGGAGGCTCAGACCTTGTCCCCCAAACATTTCAAAATCCCCCAATGTCAAGGTGGCTAGAATAAACACTGCTACACTACAATGACTAAATACAGGTAAGTACAAACTACAAGTTTACAAGTTGAATGTTTGTCGTTTTTTAGTATCTTCGCGGGCCATTTCACACCCCTTGGCGGGCCGGATCTGGTCCGCGGGCCGCCACGGGAATTTCTCTCCTCCACAGAGTCCGACGCCAAACGATTCGTCCAACGAAACAGACGACGACATCGAAAACGAGGCAGTCGACTTTCGCATCATCATACTTACCTACAACCGGGCGGCGTCTCTGGCGAAACTCCTCGAGTCCCTGAACGACCTTGAGCTCGACGGGGACACGGCGGTCGTCGAGATCTTCGTCGATCGGTCGAAGGCGACCAACCAGGTCGACGAAAAGACCGTCGCAACGGCGTCCGCTTTTCGTTGGTCGAAAGGAGGTCGGGTCAAAGTTCACGTCCACCGGACTCACGTCGGCATCATCGGTCAGTGGATCGACGCGTGGAAGGCGGAGGAGAGGAAGAAGAAGGGGCCTGGGGAGACGGGGAAAGGGAAGGGGAAGGAGGTGGTGCTGATCCTGGAAGACGACCTGAGCCTGTCGCCGTTCGCTTATCGCTGGCTGAAGGCCGCCCATCGCCACCACGGCGCCCGCGAGGACCTGGCGGGCATCACCCTGCAGAGCGAGGGCCTGATCGTCGCCACGACCGGGCGGTCGTTCCGGCCGCGGGCCGAGGACGGACCGGCCTACCTGTACGCCCTGGTCGGGTCGTGGGGCTACTCTCCGGTGCCGGCCCAGTGGGCCAGGTTCCGCCGGTGGTTCGTCGGCGCTCGATCGAACGCCACCTACCGACCGTACGTGAAGGATCTCATCATGACACGCTGGTACCGGGGGTTCGAATCGAAGGGCAGGCAGGACACCATGTGGACGATGTGGTTCATAGATTTCTGCCACCGGGAGCGACTCTACACGCTCTACAATAACCTGAACGCCCTGGAGAAGACGTCGAGAAACTGTCTGGCCGTTAATCGCAGGGAACCGGGGCTTCATTTCTCCGGCAGGGCGACGGATAACACTGGTTCTCTGCTTCGCGGCTGGAAAGAATCGTACGTCCAGCTGAACAGGACCGTTCTGTGCAAATATGCATTCGACGGAACACGGGAAATTGGCGCTACAAGACCTCCTACGTAGAAATTACGCAGCGGCGTCATCATTTCACACTTTCTTAGGGGGCGAGATAATTTTTGGGGGCCAATTTTGGCAAGTTTCGGGCAATTTCTCGGGCAAATTGTGGGCAATTTTTGGGCCTATTAGTTTGGCAAATTTGAAAATTCTCGACATTTCTTGGCAAATTTTTTGGCATTTTTTGCAAATTTCACATTTATTTATTTATTTATTTATTTAATACATTATGCATTATTTCTTCATTTCCTTGGGAGGCCACAGCCCCCCTTCCCTCCAAATGACGCCACTGAAATTATGATGTTCCTTTTATATAGAAGTTATAACTGCCTTAGGATGATGATGATGATGATGATGATGATGATGATGGTGTTGTTGTTGTTGACGATAAATTCTCCAGCGCACAACGACACGTAGAATATATACAGCTCCTGTCTCTCTTTCCCTCCCTCCCTGCCTGCCCCCCTCCCTGCGTCCTTCCCTCCCTCTTTATCTCTCTAGACTCTCTATTGTTCTCTCTCCTCTTTCCCTTCTGCTCTTTTCCAGTTGGCACCGGGTCCGCAGAATAGCTCTTATTCTTCCATCGGACGGTTGTAAACTTCCTCCGAAGAGCGCGCAATGACCTCACGTGTAACAGTTGATGCATCTATCATAGGAACACGAGGGAGGGCCGGAGGCAGACGGAATGATCTGGGGGGAGAGGGAAGGAGGGAAGGGGGGGTCCAGGCCTCCGCTTGGCTCCACTGTAAGGGCCTTCGGAGGTTCTTCAGTTTTACCTACTTGGAAGGAGTCTTCAAGACCATCAGTTAGCAAACAGAAGAACAGGAGGAAAGGAAAGAGGGGGAGGAGGAGGAGGAGGAGGAGGAGGAGGGGCAGAAGGTGCATGCTGCATAGGAGCCAAGAAGTTAAAGCCTCTGTTGATGGAATTCAGAAACTCTGTCTGTCTGTCTGTCTGTCTGGTTCTCTCTCTCTCTCTCTCTCTCTCTCTCTCCATCTCTCTCTCTGGTCACGTGATGTTCAAATATGGGCTGTAATGGAAGAGCAGATATCGGCTTTAAGATCTGCGTTCAATCGCTCCGTCCATCCATGCATCCATCTATTCGTACCATACATACATACATACATACATACATCCACCTATTCCAGGCTTGAGTTTTGCATTTCCTGTAAAGGTGATAGTAGCGTATAGCATACAAACGGACGTGACTTTCTGCTGACTGCCCTCGTTGCCTTCGGCTGCTGCTGCTGCTGCTGCCGTGCATGGAGCGCCCCTAGCGTCGACTGAGGGAAACAGGAGCTTTGGAACGCCGTTTTCTTCCGGCTTCTGCTTCCTCTCCCCCTCTCCCACATCTCCATCTCCCCATCCATCCATCCATCCATCCTGGAAGTCCTGCGCTTTCCTCTTCTGCCCGAGATGAAGATCTTGTCTTAAAGCCAAGCATCCATCGTTCTCAGTCTCCGCAACCGACAAGGCCCGAGGATAGCAGTCGAGCGGAAAACAGAGGACGTATCTCAGGTGAGCAGAAAGATACCGCGGTCTTCGAGGGTCAGGACCAAGGACCGGGCGACGCCGACTGCCTAGACAGTCGCAGTCGTTGCCCGCTGCCAATTGACACACGACAGATGAAACCAGCGGCGATTCCACGTTGTGGATGAGCAGTGTTTTATCCAGACTCCAGGTCTTTGGGGGGGGGGAAATTGAGGTTTTCTGGGGAATCGACTTAGTTGGAGGGGAAAAGACACAGTTCAATGCAAAATTTGTGTAAGTGCTGGGATTGTTTTTTTGGGGGGATTTTGAGGTTGTTTTTTTGGGGGGGGGGATCTCCCCCTAACAGGCCTGGATAAAACACTGGTGGATGAGTGGGGATGCATCCCCACCGGCGTTTTTTTTGCTCGTCAACCTATTTATTTTTCGGTAAAAGTGTAGTAAAATTAGAGATAAAATTCCCTTTTGTCAGCCTTTTCCGGCAAAGTTTATTGATCTTTTTCTCCTCCTATTTTCATTCCCTCACCCCACCCCCACCAACTTCCTATGAGTTCATTTCATCCCTCCCCACCCCCACTACCAAGAAATCCTGGAACCGCCACTGGATGAAACTTTTATTTGCGTTGAGTATGTTTCGAGGCCAGGGCGCTACTGTGGAAATCGGTCTTTGAGAGCAATAATTAATCAGTGACAGTCTTTAATCTAGATTCTTGGACTCCGGGGGAACTGAAAAAACCGGGGGGGGACTGACAAAGCCGGGGAAATTCTGCTAGGGGCTGCTGTTAGTCCATGTAGTATTCCAAAATTTCCGAGGGATTTGAAATTTCAGGGGGAAGGGCAATTCCCCCCCCCCGGGAAACGGCCTAGATTAAACACTGATCAGGGATATTCTGCGGTTATTTTTCGTTTGTGTTTTAATTCAGTTCGACTTCTTTTTCGGTTACCAGTTCAGACGGGCGTTTTCGCTCACCGCGGGGGGGGGGGGCTTTAGATTTCTAACGAAGATCGAATTTCTCTAAGTAAGTAAGTAAGTAAGTAAGTAAAATATCGTGAATTTCTATAGCGCAATTTCAAAAGCAGCACCGCAGTAGCTCCCTATTCTTAG
>CM030862.1:11117805-11360305 GCA_018105865.1 Metaphire vulgaris | reverse complement strand
AATAATAATAATAATAATAATAATAATAATAATAATAATAATAATAATAATAATAATAATAATAATTGTGGAATGACTAATGATATCGCAATTATCACCGGAGATAATTAATTAATTAATTATCCCAAAGAACTTCTTTAGCGACACTCGTTAATATGAGGCAGCATTTTCAAGGTTTCGAAAATGCTTTTATATACTAAGATATGCAGCTACTTCTATCTATTCGTTATCAATGTAGGTAAGTTTGAGTCACATTAACATACTATTAGTAGCCTACTGTTATTATTATTATTATTATTATTATTATTATTATTATTATTATTATTATTATTATTATTATTATTATTATTATTAGGCCTATTAAACAATGATTCCTAAACTCTGATATTTAAGTAATCTGCGAAATATCACATTTATTTCGATTGATTGATTGATTGATTGATTGATTGATTGATTGATTGATTGATTGATTGATTGATTGATTGATTGATTGATTGATTGATTGATTGATTGATTGATTGATTGATTGATTGATTGATTGATTGATTGATTGATTGATTGATTGATTGATTGATTGATTGATTGATTGATTGATTGATTGATTGATTGATTGATTGATTGATTGATTAATTGATTAATTAATTAATTAATTAATTAATTAATTAATTAATTAATTAATTGATTAATTGATTATTGATTGATTGATTGATTGATTAATTGATTGATTGATTGATTGATTGATTGATTGATTGATTGATTGATTGATTGATTGATTGATTGATTGATTGATTGATTGATTGATTGATTGATTGATTTTCTCTATATGTATCACATTCTATAGATGATACATGTAAATGGAATTAACTTCTGTTCTGCTTTTTAAACAATTCAAAGGAGAGGGAAGGAAGAAATCGCAGCTGACGGTTTCAACCCCCGGTGAATACATTCTCGGGGGTCAGGACGTAGACCTGACCGGAATGGTCGGCTGGATGAAGACCCCCATTTCGACCCTCGAACAATGTCTACTGAAGAAAATGCCAAACGGAAAACTAGGTCTGAAAATTGCCGGAAAATCTGCAGTTTATTCCACTAAACAGTCAACGAATTATTATCCTTTGGCGTGAACTTGGATGAAAAAGTGTGTGTGTGGGGGGGGGGGCACCCCTATGCCTTCCTCTTCCTTATGGTAAATTCTCAAAGAGTTGGGGGTGGGGGCCGGGGGGTCGAGCCTTGATGCCTAATACGCTTAGAAGTGTACGCCCGTGGAATTATCGATTACCGAATCAATGCCAATATCTGCAATAAATATTGATTCACATTTCTAGCTTCATTCGCCAGGTGGCCTCGTCCGTCGGTTATGACGTAATCGTCGTGACATTACCGTCGTGACGTAATCGTTTTGACGTAATCGTTGGGACGTTATCATTGTGACGTAATCATCGCGACGCAGTCGTTGTGACGTAATCGTTGTGACGTAATCGTTGTGACGTAATCGTTGTGACGTAATCGTTGTGACGTAATCGTTGTGACGTAATCGTTGTGACGCAATCGCTGTGACGTAATCGTTGTGACGTAATCGTTGTGACGTAATCGTTGTGACGTAATTCGTTTTAGCGATCGCCGCTTTTCAGCCGAAGAAGAAGGGGACATTCGTCGTTGACGTCACCCAGGACGGAATGAAATTTCCCGGAAGTCCTTTTCAGATCCAGGTGGGGGACTCGGAGCTCTGCAGCGCCGCCAAGGTCAAGGTCGAGGGAGCGGTGAAGGAAGGATTGGCGGGAAAATGGAACGAGATCATGATCAACATCGCTGGAGCAGGTGGGAATCGGTCGAGATAGAAAGAGAGAGAGAGAGAGAGAGAGGTGGTGACTGGTGACCAATAAATTGAAATGTTCAGGTCGGCTTCAAGGTCATCCGAATAAAAATAATCGATCTTTATCTGCCAAGGTCATGAACAGGGTTATTTTTAGGATTACCAATTTGGGGGGTATCGGCAAATTCTGGGGGTCCCATGTCAAAAAGGTCTGACAAGCTAAAAAATAGTTCATCCCAAAGCTAAAATTAGGGGGTGTTGGGGTGTCGGTCTGAAATTGGGAAGTGTTGAAGGGGTGTTAGGGGTTGGAAAAATTTCACTGGTCATGAATATCTTCGTCGATTATTATTATTATTATTATTAGTAGTAGTAGTAGTAGTAGTAGTAGTAGTAGTAGTAGTAGTAGCAGTAGCAGTAGCAGTAGCAGTAGTAGTAGTAGTAGTAGTTCATCATCATCGTTATCAGTCATCAAAACCAAAAGTTTCATCATCATCGTTATCATCATCATCATCATCATCATCATTATTATTATCGACAATTTATGAAGCGCAGTAACATAGCCATCAGCCAAAACCAAAAGCGCTGTGCAGTCAACAGTCAAATAATGCCATACGATCTTGTAAACAAGTACGTTTTTAGATTACTCCCCCCCCGCAAAGTTTAAATCCTCACTTGGGGCCGGTCTGCTAAAGCCCAACATTTCCAAATTACGCCACAGGAGTCGCCTCTCCCAATATGGGGTTAAAACACCCCCTCCTTGGTAAAGCACCCCATCCCCCCCCCAACGCCAATCAGATCAAACACTGCAGTCTATGACAGTACAAGCCAATAATAGTCAACGCTGAGGTAGTTTCACTAATAATATTATGTAGAAGTAAAGTAATTTAGCGTAATTATTGGTTATTATTATTTTTACTACTACTACTACTACTACTACTACTACTACTACTACTAGGCCTATTATTATTATTATTATTATTATTATTATTATTATTATTGTTGTTATTATCGAGGATTATTGAAGTACCTGTGATTACATAGGTTACGGTACTCTGGGTATTTCGATGGAGGGCAGCCATCGACCTGACCTGACCTGCAAGCAGGTCGACCTTCTGGCCCACAAGAACGACTACTCGCTTCAGTACCGACCTCCCGAACCTGGAATCTACCTTCTGAACATACACTTTGCCAACGACCACATCACAGGTATACCAGCCCCACTGCATCCTCAAACTATTTACAACAACAACAACAACAACAACAATAGTCAATCAGTCAATCAATCAATCAATCAATTTATTTCTCAAGAAAGATTAAACATACAAACATACAAAATTAATTCATTTATCATGTATCTCACCATCTTATAATAAAAATAATAACTTTTATTATTATTATTATTATTATTATTATTATTATTATTATTATTATTATTATTATTATTATCGGGTTTGCTTCATGATGAGAAATTGACAGACGAAATTCTTAATATGAATTTTATGATGGACGCATGTCCCCTGTCCACTCTATGCCCCCTGTGCCCCATGTGCCCTCGTGCCACCCTGTTTCACTGTATCCCCCCTCCCGTGTACCCCATGTAGATTGTCCTCTGCCTTGACCTTTGTTGGAATGTTTTGGTCTTGTTTGAAGGCAGTCCATTTGTGATCAGCGTTGGCGGAAAGCCTTCCGGAAACATCCGTGAGACGGTGACGAAGGACATCCAGGCGCCGAGGATCGTTCAGCCGGGACAGCAGTGCCAACTGATCATCAAGATCCCCGGTAGGTGGCGCGCACCGTCTCGGCACTCCTGCCGGAGTCATTCCTCCCACGCACTGATCGTCGTCACCTCCTGCACTCAATTAATCATTATCAATTGTCAAAATCGTCATTTGAATCATTGCACTTATTTTGATGACGACATTGATGAAGAAGAAGATGATGATGATGATGATGATGATGATGATGATGATGATGATGCTGTTGGTGATGATGATGATGACCTGATGATGATGATGATGATGATGATGATGATGATGATGATGATGATGATGATGATGATGATGATGATGATGATGATGATGATGATGACGATAATGATCACCAGGCGCTAGTCCACTGGATGTGGAGGCGACGTTTTCGTCTCCGAGTGGAGCTGGCGATGTCTGTGAGATTCGAGACGAACCGGACAACGTCTACGACATCAGATTCAATCCGACGGAGAAGGGATTGAACGTCGTCAGCGTCAAACAGAAGGGAATCCACATCGCAGGTAAGGAAACCGACTGCAGGGGACGACGACGACGACGACGACGACAAAGAGAGCGACAAAGAGAGAGACAAAGAGCAAAGAGACACGGAGAGGGCGACAGTGATCAAGAGAAAGACAGGGACAGAGTAACAGATAGAGAGAGAGAGAGAGAGAAAGAGAGAGAGAGAAATAAAGAGAGAGAGTCAGAGACAGACAGACAGAGACAGGGACAGTGACAGAGACAGAGAGAGACAGAGAGAGAGACAGGGAGAGACAGAGAGAGACAGAGAGAGACAGAGTCAGAGAGAGAGACAGACAGACAGAGACAGAGACAGATCCACAGAGAGAGACAGAGTGAGAGGGAGAGAGAGACAGACAGGCAGACAGACAGAGAGACAGACAGAGAGACTGAGAGAGACTAAGAGAGACTAAGAGAGAGGGAGTGAGGAAGAGAGAGGAGAGGTAGAGAGGTAAAGAAGGGCGGGACAGTTACTGCCCATTCTTCGTAACTCACATATCTATTCATTCCAATCCATAATATGCCTGTACTGAGCGTCATTTTAGTTGGCTTGCATTGTAGGGAGTCCTATGCAGTACAGCGGCTGCTGTCGGAGGCTTTCACAAAGTGGAATTTGGAGGCGCTGGGGCAGAGAGAGGAGCCTTTGGGGTGAAAAGTTAGTTCCTATGAGTTATTCACTTAATTATTTTTCATTTAATAACAAACATAATAACACAGTATAACTTCGTTATAACGGATTTGGTGGGTTTGTAAAATTTAATACATTATATCCTCCGAGGCACGTTATATCCAGTACCATCCAATACGGTAGCGCATCACACGGGACCGTACATTTCGGTACTTTTATAACCAGGGTGCGATTTGTGACTGGAGCAGTGGGGGATATTTGGGGGAAAGAGTTTGGGGCGATGTAGTTGTTGGAGAAATGTAGCAGTGGGGGGATGTAGTGGTGAAGGGATGTAACAGTAGGGGGGATGCAGTTGGGCAGTGAGGGGGGAATCCCCTCTTCCCCCTACAAATCGCGCCCTGTTTATAACTGAAACAGTTATAAGTTATAACGAATTTCTCCTGTGATAAAATAACGATATTAAAATTAGATTAATAGACGCACATATGCGTCCATTTTAATTTTAATAATAAATGGCAAGTAAAAGGGTTAATTATTATTATTATTTAAATATTATTATTATTATGCACTTCTATAGCACCAGTTCTAATACTCGAGGGTATCAATCGATGATACTTCAAAATCCATCCGCAGAAGACCAGGTCATTCCAGAGATCAGTCAGAGGGAAAGAGTAAGACCGACTATGGAGGAAATGCTAATAAGATCAATTCTTTACAACGGTCAGATTTTTAAAAGAAGTTAACATGCTCAGACTGACTGCTACCAAGGTTTTCGACCGCCAGTGGTTCGGAGGAGGGGGTGTCGTTCAGCCCTTTCCCCAAATTTATTCCACCCCACTTCAGGGTCGACCTCCACTAACAGCATTAGCATTATCATTATAGCATCATCATCATCATCATCATCATCCATCATGCATCATCATCATCATCATCATCATCATTTCATTATCATTATCATTATCATTATCATTATCATTATCATTATCATTATCATTATTATTATTATTATATTATTATTATTGGTAATGGGTGCTGGTTTGCATTGTTGGCTTGAATCTGTCTCTGTCTACAGATGAGTTCAACATTTACACCCGTGAGGCTGGTCCTGGGACCCTAAGCGTCACCATCGAGGGCCCCTCGAAGCCCAACATCGAACTCACCGACACCGACACCGGATTCATCAACGTCTCTTACGTTGTGCAGAGAGAAGGTTGGCGCTAAATAAATCAATATATATATACAGTGTTTATTCTAGCCACCTTGACATTGGGGGAGGGGAGTTTTACATGTTTGGGGGGGATATGGTTTGTCTGCCCAAAAACCTTGACGCAACATATAGAATTTTTTTTTGGGGATTTTCAAACTTTGGGAGGGGGAAATCCAAAAAAACAGGCCTAGAATAAACTCTGTATGTGTGTTTGTTGTGTGTGTGTGTGTGTGTGAAGCAGAATTTAAGTATAATATTCGGTTCGTATTTAAACTTTGAACCCTTTAAATATCTTTCAAACGCAGGTCTAAAATTTCATCAGCAGATTCTTTAATTTAGTCTAGTCATAATCATCTTCATCATCAACGACAACGACAACGACAATTACAGCGACAACGACTACAGCAGCAACAGCGACAGCATCTCAACGGCATCATAGGTCGTTGTCATCACTAACGCTGTTGTCGTTGTCGTCATCATCATAGGCGAGTATGTTATCGGAGTGAAATTCAACGACCAGCACGTTCCAAGATCTCCGTGCAAAGTCCAGGTTGATCCGGAATGCGAAAACGCAAAGCGAGTCTCGATCCACGGACTCAGGGACAGAGGACTCGAAGTGAGTACAGTCGCTCAAACGCTGAGCAACTTAGTTCATTGCTCAAGGCTCAAATAGCAACTCCTCACTGCTCAAAACTCAGAGAAACTCACCCAACGAGCGAATGGTAAGTTAGTTCCGAATTTGCGCACTTTCTACAGTCTTTTGAAAACTTGTTTTTATTTAGGCCTACGTAGTCATTTACAAACGAATCAATGTTTTTAAAATGTTATTTGTCTATCGACAAACTTACTAATTTCGGATACTTAGGCCTTTTTATTTACAAACAAGCGATTTTTGTATTATTTATATATGATCTATGCATAGCATATGATTTCAAAAACGAATTTATTTAATTATTTATTTATTTGTGCAACTATTAACTATAGAATTAGCGAAAGAGCGAATGAAAGAAAGAATGAATGAAAGAATGAATGAATGCATGAATGAAGTGAGTCAGTGAGTCAGTGAGTCAGTGAGCGAGTGAGTGAGTAAATGAATGAGTCAGTGAATGAGTGATTGAGTGATTGAGTGAGTGAGTGAGCGGGTCAGTCATTCAGTGATTGATTGATTGATTTTATCGATTTATTGATTGATTTTGATTGATTGATTGATTGATTCGATTAATAATAACCGTAGGATTTTCGAGAAGCCAGCAATCGATTGATTTATTGATTTATCGATTGATTTATTGATTTATCGATTGATCGATTGATTGTGTCAGGGTTCACCGTGCTGCGTGGTCAGGGTGTGCTGCGTGGTCACGTGAACGCCCCATCTGGCGCCGTTGAAGACCTCTTCATCCAGGAGCTGGACAACGAACTGAATTCGTGCCGCTTTCTGCCGAAAGAGAACGGAGTCTACTACGTCAACCTCAAGTTCAACGACGCCCACATCCCCGGAAGTCCTTTCCCGATGCTCATCGGAAAGCTAGGGGCCGATCCGGCACACGTCTCGGCCAAGGGCTCGGGGCTCGAGGCGGGCCAAGTCGGTCGGTACCAACTCCTCCTCCTTCCTCCTCCTTCCTCAGGGCTTAGATGGTTAGATGTGGACCGTCAGATGGGTTCGATCCCGAGGCATTCGTCTGTCCAACGGTCTGGTCTGCGTAGGGCTCGAGGCTGACGACACATAATAATAATAATAATAATAATAATAATAATAATAATAATAATAATAATAATAATAATAATAATACTATCGTAATCATTGCGTGGTCACGGGGTGGGGGAGGGGCTACGAGCCATATTTGGGCTGGAACCGGTCGTTTAGTTTGCGTGCAACCGTTGAGTGATTGGGGTTGGGGTTGGTAGGGGTTGGTAGTAATTAGAACGATCTAAAAAGAATGTGGTTGGCAAAGTTCAAAGTGTTTGACACGACGAATACATTTTGCTCGTCGAGACGTTTACACTAGAAAATGTCTATGTACCCCCACGCCCTATTCCGGAATCCTGGTTACGCCACTGATGATGTAATAATAACTGGGCTTGGAGTGATTTAGTGGGATCTCTGCTTTGTAGAAAACAGAAGACCCCTGTCGCTCATACAGTCCTCTATGACAATTTCCGTTTAACCCCTTAACCGCGTATTTAACTGTAACTCAATGTAAAATGGACGGATATATCCGGGATCCCCAGTTAAGGGGTTAATGAGACTTTTACAACTGTCATCTTTCATGTTGTTTATGATGATGATGATGATGATGATGATGATGATGATGATGATGATGATGATGATGATGATGATGATGATGATGATGATGATGATGATGATGATGATGATGATGATGATGATGATGATGATGATGATGATGATGATGATGATGATGATGATGATGATGATGATGATGATGACCAGGCGTCTTTGCTTGCAGGGTCTCCCTCGACGTTTCTGGTAACGACGCTGAACGCCGGCGCCGGGACCCTGGGCGTGATCGTCGAGGGACCGTCAAAGGTGGCGGTCGCCTGCACCGAGGTCGACGAAGGCTACGAGTTCGCCTACACCCCGTCCGCCCCCGGGGAGTACTTCGTCAACGTCAAGTACTGCAACGTCGGCGTAGCTGGAAGTCCCTTCAAGGTCATCGTCATGGGTCAGTTGCCCGACACCCCACCCCACCCCACCCCTCCCCCTACCCCTATTTCCACCTTCTCCCCATCCAAGAAATATCGAGCAATTAATTAATTATAATGTCGATTGAAACAGTTGACCATTTTTCGTGGCATTTCGAACGCTCTAGAATAAAATTGAGACAGAATATACTGATTATTCTAGTACGGTTTGATGCAATGAAGATGGGGACAGAAGAAAATGTGGATATAATTCGTTTCTTCACTCCTCTGAATTTTCCATATCTATAGCTTACTGCAGCAATAGTCCTTCTGAAGGCCAATGTCAAACATGGTATCATTTTTATAATATTTTTGTGGTCTGTAAAACCTGTGATACAAGAAACCAGCTATCTTAAGATCCCTCTTATCTCTCAATCGACTTTGTAACCATTTGACAGAGAATTGTTTACTGGAAGACTTTGTGTAGTGTTGTTTGACTCAATAGCTCACTATTTTTCGTGGCATTTGGAACGCTCTATAGTATAAAACTGATTTGATGCAATGAAGATGGGGACACAAGAAAATGTGGATTAAATTCGTTTCAACACTCTTTTGAATTTTTGCATATCTATAGCCTTCTGTACATCAATCGTAGAATAGTATCATTAACGAAAAAATACAGTAGAAAAATACCTTTTACTTCGAAATCCACGTGTGTTCACAAATTTTGGGCAGTACTGTACAGTGGTCATAGTCGTAAACTTCTCTTAGGCATCCCTACTATTTGAGAGGCTGGAAATTGGGAAATGTATATACTACTACTACTACTACTACTACTACTACTACTACTACTACTACTACTACTACTACTACTACTACTACTACTACTGCTGCTACTACTACTACTACTACTACTACTACTACTGCTGCTACTACTACTACTACTGCTGCTGCTGCGGTGGTACTACTACTACTGCTGGTAGTGGTGGTGGTTATACTCACCACTGCTACTGCCACTACTGCTGCTACTACTACTGCTGGTCCATTACAACTACTACTACTACTACTACTACTACTGCTACTGCGCAGTGTAGTACTACTACACTACTGGTAGTACTACTACTACTACTACTACTACTACTACTACTACTACTGTTAAACTTGTAGTGGATACGGTACTCCGTCTTCTGTCGTTAGGTTCCGGAAGAGGTTCCGCTATAAGAGAGACGTCCGGTCTGTACGTGGAGACGGTGGAAAAGAAGCCTGGAACTGCAAAGAGCCGAGTCTTCCACGGCGACGCCAGCAAGGTCGTCGTTCAGGGAACGGGGCTGAAGAAGGGGCTGCTCGGCCGACCAGGGACCTTCAACATCGAACTGAAAGAGGCCGGTGAGCTACTAACGACATCATCACCATCATCAATTTATCATCATCATCATCATCATCATCATCGTCATCATCATCAACTGCTTGTTGTTCTTCTTGTTCTTATTCTTGTTCTTTTCCATAAATGACGTCACGCACTTAGAGGGTTCAAACATTTGACGATGTGTGACGACGTTGGAAGGTTTCCAGAAATGTGACGTCACATAATACTAAATATTTTTATTAATGCCGCAATGCTATGTTACCGCAAAATTGAACGTATTTTACACTTAGAATTATTATATTTCATTTCTAAAAAATAATTTGAAAAACGTTTCTGAATATTGTTTCAACTATAATAATTACAATGAATATTTTCAAACGAAACATTAATTTTGACATTGGAAAGATGACGAGATGATGGAGGTCGGGGGTTAACGCGTTGTGACGTCATATTTGAGGGGGTCTGACTTTTTGTGACGACGTGTGACGAGGGAAGGGGATAAAAAAACCGACAAAATCGCGTGACATTTATGGATGGCCCCTAACGACATCATCATCAATTTATCATCATCAGTTTATCATCATCATCTTCATTTACTTCGTCTTCTTCATTATCATATTCTATTGCCGTCGTCATGGTGATACATTGCCTCCTTTGAGTCTTATGATAATGTCGTTGATGCACTCAGTTGTCGTTGTCTTCGTCGTTGTTGCTATAGGTCAGGGAGTCCTGGCAGTGGCCATGATATCGCCGACTGGCTATCCAGTCAAAGACCTCACCTACAAGAAGCAGAAAGGTACCGCGTATACCGTGTCCTACCTGGGCGAAGAGAAAGGTGATCATTACCTGTACATCAGGTGGGGAATCAACGACGTACCCTGGCAGTCCTTTTATCATCACTATGCAGTGAACAAATCATAGACACAACGACAACTACATCATCGTCAGCAACAACAACGACTTTAGTCATAATAAAGTGTTATTCCTCTACTCAGTCTCAGTACTAATGCCAATTAACATTATAGGCCCATATTATGAAATATTATAATAATATAATAATAATAATAAAATAATAAAATAATAATAATAAATTAATAATAATGTAATAAATTAACAATAATGTTGATGCTAATACTAATACTAATACTAATTCAAGCCTGGAATTATTCGCAAAGAAACTCAAAACTCACCTTTATCAGACATCGTGTGAATTGTAAAGCGCTCCTGACTTTGGCCTTCTGCCATGGGTTTTGCGCTATAGAAATTGACTTGACTACTACTACTTACTACTAACTACTACTAACTACTACTACTACTACTACTACTACTACTACTACTACTACTTTTACTACTACTACTGCTACCACTACTACTACTACTACTACTACTACTACTACTACTACTACTACTACTACTATTACTACTACTACTACTACTACTACTACTACTACTACTGCTGCTACTACTACTACTACTACTACTACTACTACTACTACTACTACTACTACTACTACTACTACTACTACTACTAATAATAATAATAATAATAATAATAATAATAATAATAGGGTTTAGAGTTGTTCAGCAGGATCTGCACTGTGTAAGAACCACTATATTTTACCTACAATCCAGTAAATTCACCTCTTTTTCTTTCTGCCTTGCTACTTTACTTCCCAATTAAATTCATTGAGTTTTTCTATAGGTCTGATTCATGGCATCATGTTCGAAATTTTCGGTTGTCGTTGTTTTTGAAGCGTGTTGTCATTAATGTCGAGAGGCCGACAGTTGAACTTGAATTAGGCCTAGTCAGAAGTTTCAAATCTCTCAGTAATCAAACAACTGTTGTGAAATTTCCGATTTCAATGGCGTTTCTTTAATCTTTCAACTGTTAGACAGTTATTCTAACTCTGTATACGAAGTTATTAGCCTAAAATGTCGTTGTAGGTCGCCAGCTGAAGCAGAATAGTCGAATTTATATAGCTCCTTCGTACCATCAATGGACTTTGGTTCGTCTGACTAAACTATAGTATCGTTACATCGCTTGTATGCTGCTTTCTGCAGTCTAGCTTCCTTTTCGAAATACTGTGAAAAAGTTTCTTGTTCTAAAACGGCGTAAAATATTCGGTTCAGTTGCTTTGCAGACGGTTATGGTTAACAGAGAGGATCGCTCTAGTTAGAAGCGACGAGCTTCTCAAAGCTACTGTAGATTATTTTGAAGATAGAAGCTGTTTTCAAATTTCTTTATAATAAATCAGAGATTTGTTTTAGAAAAGCACTGAAATAAAAACAGAAACACAATACATGACGAAACAAAACAACGGTCAAACAATCACTCTCGATCCGTCCAAGCTGTGTCTTCTGTCTGTCTATCTATCTGTCTGTTTGTCTGTATGCTTGTCTGTCTCGTTTGTCTGTCTGTCTGTCTGTCTGTCTGTCTGTCTGTCTGTCTGTCTTATAACGGATGTACTAGTTGACTCGATGTGTGATGTCAATTCGTTTCCAGTGTTTCGCTAATGTTTTATAATTATCTTCATAGCCAGTGTTTCCAAAGTTTTATATTCTTCATAGCCATCTTTTTAAAGAATATATTTTTACATTTTCTTTTTTTCTTTTTTTCTTTCTTTCTTTCTTTCTTTCTTTCTTTCTTTCTTTTCTTTCTTCTCTCTCTCTCTCTCTCTCTCTCTCTCTCTCTCTCTCTCTCTCTCTCTCTCTCTCTCTCTCTCTCTCCTCTCTCTCTCTCCTCAGAGGCGGAGCTAGGATGTCGGTCGCCCCCCCCTGTGGACAAAGCATACTGATGGCTTCCCCGCCCTCAACTTCACGAAAATCCTGACAAGTAAAAAAAAGGTCGTCACTCCACGTGGTTAAGCCAGTGACGCTCTGTTCCCCTCTCTTTTTGCTTTTTTTTGCTTCGTTAAACCCGATTTTTGCACCCATTCCCCCACCCACCCACCTCGGCGCCCGGGGACATATGTACCCCGTCCGCCAACCCGCCAACCCATCCTCCCCCCCACTAGATCCGCTCTCCCTCTATCGCCTTTCTTTCTTTCTTTGTCGTCGATCGATAGCATTTCAGGAAGCGACGCGCGTTTGCTCTATACGCGTCGTCCGCGTTTCCTGCCAACGGCAGACCCCCCCCCCGGTTTCTCTGGACGGCTCCAGAGCTCCTGCCCCACCGACGGGCCGCGCCGCTCGCCCGCCGCTGCAGCTGGACCGTCGGCGACGCCCGGTCGCGCGGCCACCGGCACCGAAGGCTCACCGGCCGCCCACTGGCATCGGTCGGGGGGCCGGGTAAGCCGCCGCCGTCTGCAGCCGCACGGAGACGGTGGACAAACGACGTCGTTAACGGTCCATGTCGTTGGGTTTTCCGTTGGATTTCGACGACTTCGATCCGTCTAAACCAACAAGAATCCGAACAAAGGAGCGTTCGATTTTCTCTCGATCTGAGACGACTCGCATTCGGTAATTTTAACTCGCGAGCAGAATTATTTCAGCTTCAGCGGACGGTCTCGGCGGATCTTGGAAATAGTCTTCGAGACAAAACACCATTTCTTCCGTCTGCTCTGATATTTATTATAATCATCGTCGTCGTTGTCGTCGTCGTCGTCAACAGCTGGTAACAACGACGACTATGATAAGAAATTTAGGATCTATGGCGGTAATGGAGAGAAGGAAGAACGGTGATTTGGAAATGTTTCGTGCTGAACGATAGAAGAAACAGGAAAGCTATTTTGTCATAGGACCTACTTTGTTTATACAGGCGCCGAGTTGACAGTTAACCCCTTAACCGTGTATTTAACTGTAACTCAATGTAAAATGGATGGATATATCCGGGGTACCCAGTTAAGGGGTTAATAAGACAGTCTCATCTTGTCTATGCGATAGAGAGGGAATCAGAGCTGATAAGATCTGCTTTCAGATCGGTCTATTTCTGATTCTGTTGCATACGTAAGAAGATACAGTTGTCACGTGATCAAATTGATTGATTGATTGATTGATTGATTGATTGATTGATTCCAATGACAGCTAGCGCAGTGACGTCATCCTAGGCTATAGAGAAGCGATTTCGATATATTGACGCTATGAACATCACTTGTTAGCTGCCATCCAATCGCCTGTCGTCTGCGATGTCTTCCGAGGCTCAGGCAGACGACGCGGACGACGTCAGGGCGCCTCTAATGCCTGGATCTGAGGGGAGTTGGAAGGGAAGACGGCGGGGGAGGTAGAGTCAAGTCACGTGGCAGACAGACGTTGCCAATGACGACGCCAATTACGATGCAAGAACAAGAAGAGGAGGAGGAGGAGGAGGAGGGGGAGGAGAGCGTTGGAAGAAATGACCTTCAAAACGACCTTCATCATGACGAAAGCGGAACAAATGGAACAACCGGATCAGACAACCCAGAATCCGGGACACTTGCTGGATGCGACGAAGCACAATTGATAACAGACGACACCGATAACAGTTATCATCATCATCATCATCATCATCATCATCATCATTGCCAGCAGCAGCAGCCTAAGAGACCAGCGAGCATTTCCACCACAAATGCCGGACTTGGACAGAAGGTCAAACGGCGGGAGGATGGCGCGGCAACCGAAGACGCGGTAGGGAAAGAGGACACGGTAGGTGCTGCCGCTGGGAACTTGTTGTCGAAAGACAGACCGGCGAAAGACAGAGGCGCGAAGACCGTCGTCATAAAAGACGATCGAGACGAAAAAAAGACCGAGGAAGAAGAAGAAGAAGAAGACGGCGGGAACGATGACGTCATCAGCATCAAGACGAGAGGATCGTCGGCGCTGAGGAATCCGAGAAAGTCGCTGCCTCTCCTGCCCCGGATCGACCAGTACGAGAAACATCCGCTGCTCCAGACCAAGTCCCGGACGGGGATCACAGAGTTCGAGATGCTGATGATCGAAAGGGAACTGCTCAAGAGGAGGAAGTCGATGGAGGAGAGAGGAGGAGGAGGAGGAGGAGGAGGAGAGAGTCCAGTGTCCTCCTCCTCCTCCGCCGCCGCCGCCTCCTCCTCGTCGGCTGGCGCTTCCGCCGCCGGCGGCGGCGGCGGCGGCGGCGGCAGGGGTAGGAGGGCGGGGGGAAGTCTTCGCCAGCCAACGAAGCTCATTCCGCGGAGCGCACACTACGAGCCTCATCCCCTCCTCAAGAAGACTTCCGACGGAGTCTACGAACTGGAACGCATCCTGCACGAGCGACATCAGCAGCAGCAGCTCCAGCAGCAGCAACAGCAGAGCGAAACGGCTCAGTACACGTGCACTCAGACGATTTCCGGTCACGTGGGTCAGCGGCGACACAACGGTGGCAGCTGCGCCGATCGAAGGAGCGGAAGTGACGTCATCGGCCCCGGCCCCGGCGAAGGTTCGAAAGGACTGCTGCTGGGAGATGACGACGACGACGACGACTCCGTTACCTTGGAGACGAGCGTCAGAGAGTCGTCGCAGACGAAGAGAGTTCGATTCCAGAGGCAGAAGAGTCACGTGATCGAAGATGACAAGCGATCGGCTGCTGCTGCGGCAGCAGTGGCAGTAGTAGCGGCGGTCGTCGACGAGTCAAACGGACGACGGAAACCGGAAGTGGAGGTCGGCGGGAAACCGTTGCGTCGGAACAACGAGATGACGTCATCGCCGTCTGCCGCCGAAGAATGCTGCGCGACGGTTGCCGTGGCAACCGACGACGGAAGTCGTCAGCAAAGAACCGAGAAAAGATCGGGAAAAATTCACTCGAACAATCGAACGGACTTCGTCGGCCGCAGCTGTTGTCTGTCGTGAGAAACAGACAGACAGAGAGAGAGACACCGATGCAGACAGAGGCACACTGGCGCGCGCACAGACAAAGACAAAGACATACAGACACACACACAAACAGACCATGAAGAAGACTTACAGAGACAGGCGTTGTGGACGCACAGAGACAGAGACACAAGCGCAGACACACTCAAAACACAGATGCAAACAAGAGATATACAGAGGGACAGAGAGGAGAGAGAGAGAAAAAAAAATAGAGAGAGAGAGAGAAAGAAAGAGACAGACAGACAGAGACAAAGACAGAGACAGACAGACAGAGACACAGACACGCAGAACCACTCAGAGAGAGAGAGAGAGAGAGAGAGAGAGAGAGAGAGAGAGAGAGAGAGAGAGAGAGAGAGAGAGAGAGAGAGAGAGAATCTTGCCCATACACTTTAAATATCGCTGCCTACTCAATAGTCAATACTCAGTGATGATGAAGACGACGAAATGATGATGACGACGACGACAACGACGAATGATAATACTCTGCGTGCATTTATTTTTGACCTGTCGAATGTGAGATTATCGGAGCTGTCCATGGGTCCATCCTCTTAGAACCCAAACCCAGCCCATCGAATCTCCAACCCAACCTCGTGCCTGCAATAGGGTTACTTGGCCTTGACCCAACAAAACCCAACCCACCGTAATACATTGCAATTTTTAAAACTGTGACTTGTTATTTTTACCCAACCCACCATTAATATGGAAAATTTTAACCCAGTCCAACCCATGGACATCTCTGTGCGAAATCCTTTTGCCTCGAAGTCTCTTTGAAAGACTAGTCCAATGGAGACTCTTATAGTTTAACAACAGCTAGTGAGACTTCAAACATGCTAGTAGCAGTTGTATTTTCCACGATATCTACTCCTACACTTCTTAAAACCAGTGGCGGCTCTAGGACTTGGCAAGTGGGGGGGGCGTTGGGGTGGCAACTTCTAATCATTGGGGGCCAACCATTTGTTGTTTAATGTATGTAGCATTAAGTATAGGGTCCCAACTGGGGGGGGGGCCACTGGGGGGGCCAGACACTCAATAGGGGGGCACGGGCCCCCTGGCTACCCCGGTGGAGCCGCCACTTCTTAAAACTCCTTAAAATTAAGGAAGACTTATGCTAAATCGTAACATTATTAGAAACATTTTTATTATAAGTCTATTTTTGGTATATAACATCGGTACGCAAACTGCAATTATCTACAAAGAGACAAATTTTGTGACATTTAAAAAATCCTTCTGCAGCTGCCATTGCTTGAGTATAAGATATCTAGGCCTAGGTGTTAAGCGCGTGTATTGTATTTTGATCATGCACTATTGTGAGCTTTCGCTCGTTTCAAATATTGGACAACTGCAGATATAAGATAGACAACGATGACTTCTGTTATTGTTTTATTCTAGTATCATGCTACGAACTATGGAACTTGGAATTATTGATTCTCTCTCAGGACAAAACTGGACTATCGTGCAATAATTGTGCTGGAACTGCGGACTGGGGAACCTTGTGACTTTTATAGGCGTAAGCTTCCATCAGGCCTCTAAACGCGAGCCCATATTTCCATTTTCTGAGAGGCTGCCATAATGACAGGGGGGACGTGTAGGGCATGCCCCTCACTGGTGCACTGAAAACGGAGGGGAAGATGAACTCTTACCCCAACTTTTCGCCAGTTTCCATACCTCTTTGCCAGCAGAGGAGTCGCAGGTGGAAGTGATAGTTTCCTCTTTGTTTCAGTTAACGTCAAAACATAATAAAGGAAAATGTTTGATTAATCTACAGAGAATGGTATTGGCAGACGTGTGAATGGCTAGCACTTTTGAAAGAGAAGTGAAGAGCACCTGCTAATCAAGTTTTTTCAAAAATTGGCCACTATCTCTTGTAAGTCAAAAGTTCTTGGCATTCAGAATTTTGCCTGTGGTAATCTTCATTGCGTAAATTGGACATTTCTAAGGACATTTTAAAATGTGAAACAAGAAAAATGTAGACACAAGCAATCGAAAATCTTGCGGAGATTTTAAAAAGCAAATGTTGAACTATGTCAAACAAGACATTCTCTAGGTTTTACTACTACTACTACTACTACTACTACTACTACTACTACTACTACTACTACTACTACTACTACTACTACTACTACTACTACTACTACTACTACTCCTACTACTACGACTGCTACTACTGCTACTACTACTACTACTACCACGACACCACCACTACTGGGCCTACTACTGCACTGCCACCACTGCCACCACCACCACCACTGCCACTACCACCACCACTGCTACACCACTACCACCACTGCTGTGCTGCTACCACCACTGCTGCCACTACCACTGCCACCACTACTACTACCACCACCACCACCACCACTACACACTATTGTTGTTACTACTACTACCACTACTACCACTACTACCTTTTACTATACCACTGTTATCAATAATGATGATGATGATAATGAAATAATACTAATACTAATAATAATACTAATAATACCACTAATAATAATACTAATAATACTAATAATACTAATAATAATGATAATGATAATACTAAACTAATACTAATACTAATAATAATAATAATACTAATAATAATAATAATAATAATAATAATAATAATAATAATAATAATAATAATAATAATAATAATAATAATAATAAAACGTCTTCTTCTTCTAGTTTCCGTTAATAAGCTAAAGGAATAGCTGAGAATTAAATGAGAAACTATAAAAAATCCTCCACGTTGTTCGACACTTTTCTCAGATAGGTAGATTCATTTATTACTCACGTCATTCGCTAGGTGGCGATGCTCTTGGCAAAAGAACAGTCATCACAGTCTTACGCTTAATAAGCAATAGCAACTAGAATAGTGTTTCCCCAAACTGTGGGTTGCGACCCAATAGCGGTTCGCAAGGGTCGCAGGGTAGCGCAAATTTAGATTCCAAAGTGTCATTTTCTAACCAATACCACAATGAAATGTATAATATGTCTGCAATCCTCCATGCACGGCTTGTAAATAGAATGATTAGTGTTTTATCCAACTTTAAGTTCACAATAAGTTTGCAGGATCACGGCATGCTACAAAGCCGCTGAAGTGAGTCACACGGTTCCAAAAAGTTTGGAATATTATTCACCGACCGATAGTGCTGTTAAAAATTAACCTTATTTCCCAATAACGCAAGTAAAGCGTATTCCGACCATTTTGCTGTGAGACTCCGCTAACAATAGAGAATGATCGGACAAGAATCTAGCGGTTAAAGCGATTACGCCATACTCATAGGATTGTTAAGACGCTTAACAAAGGTGTGTTCCCGGCAACATTTTAAAAATATAATTGTTCCTAATGTCAAAATTAATGTTTCAATGCACTTATTTCTTGAATGAAGCGGGCATTGCAATGAATTCGTTTGAAGATACTCATTATAATTATTATCGTATTTGAAGCGATATTCAGAGACTTCTTCAAATTCTTTTTTAAAATGAATTATAAGTGTAAAATACGCCCAGCTTTGCGGTAACATATATAGCATTGCGGTATTAATAGCAATATTTAATTTTATGTGACGTCACATTTCTGAAAACACCCTCCACCCCCGTCGTCACACATCGTCACAAATGTTTGAACCCCCTATTAAAACGCGCAACGTGATTTATGGATGGTCCCTTAGGCTGTCTGTATACTTTATTCGTTGTCTTCCTCTTGCCCTCCTACCCTCCATTTATCCTGCTGTGGTCAGATTTTCCAATCCATTCTTTCTAATTAGATGTCCGACAGATTCCAACTGTTGCTTTCTTATGGTTTGGATTTTTAGAGTGCACCAGGGGCGTAGCAACGGAGGGGGTATATCGGTATATATACGTCCCACCCCCAATCAGTCTACCTTAACGTTTTTTTATCAGTTTTTTTATCAGATTTACATGTGGTTATGTGTGGTTTATATGGTTTATATGGTTTATAGTTAAGATTTATACCCACCCAAAATATTTATTCCCTCAGAAATCAAATTCCTGGCTACGCCCCTGTGGAGTGCACCTGATGTTGAGATGTTACGAGATCTGGAAAATGTTCAATTCTCAATCCATGTTAGCGGAGAAAGGAATGATCCGTCATCGGTTGTTGAGTGACAGAGAAGAGAGGAGCGGGCGACGAATGATTGACAGGAGTGAACAGCCAATGACGGGTCGTCGCCGTCGCGTCGTCGTCGTCAACTGCGGCGCTGTGCTCTGCACTTCGAGTCTCAAGAGTGAAGTGCAGTGGAATGAATGACGTCTGTTGGTCTTAAGGTATGTCACAATAATTCACCTGTGGCATGTTGTGGATGCATCCAGTGGTAACTCCGATGGTCACCTGGAGAATAGACATCCGCATGGAACGTCTGGACCGTTGCCATGACTACCTGCACATACACTACACTGTATTCCGATAGTGGAAGAGAATTGGGGTAGAGCGGGACAAGACCGTGCCCTCGTTTCGGACGGCTGAAGTGGGGTAGAGCGGGGTTGGATGGTAACACCAGTCGATTTGCAAAGTTACATTTTTAAACGTTGATTAAAGAACTCTGATAGCTGGCTATAGTTGATCTCGTGCAAGCAGATCATTTGCGCCATATAAATCGGTGGATAGTATCCCATCCAAATCGGAGGATAGTATCCCATCCAATCGGTCGCCATGATCGTCTTGTGCGCAGGATGCGAAGCTCCGATCATGGATCAGTTCTTGTTGACGGTTCTCGATCGCACCTGGCACGACACCTGTGTGAAGTGCTCCGACTGTCAGCGCCAGATGACTGACAGGTGCTTCTCACGTGACGGAACCCTCTACTGCAAGGAGGACTTCTTCAGGTGAGACCAACGACCTTGAATTTCACCATACTAAGACTCAAGGTCATTCCACGGTTAGAGAAATAATAGAGGCGCTACACAAACGTTTGCTCTTTCTAAAATACCTAGGCTGTATTACAATATAAATGTTTGGGTTCTATATTAAAGTTGAGACTATAATTATAGATGCTTATGTTCTACACACATCAAAGATGTCGATGTCCATGAGTCCATATTTTAGGACCCACTCCAACCAACCCATCAAATCTCCAACCCAACCCATGCCGGTAATAGGGTTACTTGACCCAATCCAATCCATTGAAACACATTACAATTTCTTTAACCATGACTTATTTTCTGACCCAACCCACCATTATTATAGAAAAGTCTGACCCAATTCAACCAATCCAACCTGACCCACGGGTTAACCCAACCCATGGACATCTCTGATATACATGCATGTTTAGAATCTATATAAATTTCAGATAAATTGATTGATAATATAAATTGATTTTATTGATGCTTAGGTTCTATGTAAATGTTCAGGCTCTATATAAATGTTTTATTGTGCGCTGCGTTTCTTTTTTTCAGACGCTTCGGTTCGAAGTGCTTCCGGTGCAATCGGGGCATCGCACCGACTGACCTCGTGCGCAGAGCACGTGACCGCGTGTACCACGTGACGTGTTTCGCCTGCGTCATCTGCAGACGACAGCTGATGACGGGCGATCAGATGATCATCTTGGACGATGATTCATTCGTCTGCAAAGACGACTTCTGCCGAGGCCGAAAGAAGGACGCCGGTAGACGAAAGAAGGAGGACGCCAGGATCGTAGATCCATCAATGATATAATGTAATGAATGTAATGTAATCGGCGGTAGGTGGAAAAATCATTCAGGGCTCCGCTGCGATTTCAGGTAATGATGATAGATGATGATGATAATAATAATAATAATAATAATAATAATAATAATAATAATAATAATAATAATAATAATAATAATAATAATAATAATAATATACATACATAATACATAATAATAACATACATACATACATACATACATACATACATAATCGAATACATACAGGGTAGCGAAATTTTAGGTGTTATTTTCTAACCAATACCACCTCGTCTTGAAAAAATCAGGTTTTAAGAAATTTATATGCCTGCTACACGGCTTATATTGCTTATATTAAAATGATTATTTTTTCTCTGCATATAAATAATTAATAGAATAATAGTAATTGTTTTGTCAGTTCTGGGTGACAATACGTTTGATGCAAATGAGTTGAGGAAATCCTGGTCTATGGCACTTTTTAAAATAATCTTATTTAATAATAGCGCATTCCGACCAATCTGAAACTACTAACAATAGGAAATAATAATACTGCCAATACATTTTGCCGTACTCATATGATTATTAAGACGTAATAAAGGTGTGTTCTGGCAAAATTTTAAAAAGATAATTTTCAAGAAATTTCAACATCTGTTTGGAAAATATTTAGGTACTAATGTAACAATGAATAATTCTGCCTGATATATTTGTCATAATTATATTCGAATTGAATCAGAGCTTTTGTTTGGCATTTATTCAAAACTCAGAAGATTCGTTTCAACTAACGTTCGCCAGATGGCCTAATGCATTTTAAACAAAATATTACATGCTATTAATTATTAGTCGCTGTTCCAAAATGTTTGGAAAACTCTGGCTTTTGGGTCGATAGATTGGTAGCAGCGTTAAGCTGCGAAGGTAAAACGCTGGTCGTGAGAACGCGATCAGCGCCGGACCCATCTGCGTCGCTTCTTGCCTAGTTCACGGAGATCAGCGCCGGACCCCGGGCTCGTTCGAGTACGGGACTACCTTTACCGTTTATACCTGTGGAATATTTTTGTTCTCATTTTGGATTTCAATCTTCGATTTCACCAGACAATTATTTCGCATAAGATTAGTTCAGATAAATATATAGGGTCTATAAGAGATTTCCATTAAGAAACGATGACTTTATTGTGTGACCGAGAAAGTCATCAAAACCGCATGATGCCGATTTCGGTTGAAAGTACAATTTAATTCGATTTAATTTAATTGCAATTTCATCGCTGGCTACAAAACCCCTTCTAGTGAATAGGCCTATATTCAAATTTAGTTACTGAATTACAGATGAAGACGTCGATCGAAATAATTGCAAAAGGAGCAGCAATAAACCCCCTCCTCCTCCTCCTCCTCCTCTCCTCCTCCTCCTCCTCCTCCTCCTCCTCCTCATCCTCTTCCTCATTTACATTCGAATAGTTCTGACAGCAAGAACTCTAGCTCTGCGAAAGCGGAATTCCCTAACGGTGATGATAACAACGGCGACTACTGCTGCTACTACTACTACTACGACGACGACGTCGACGACAACGACGACGACAATGATAATAGTCTGTTTCGTTGTTGCGTCAACAACGACGACCGGATCAGTGCAGACGGAGACGAATCTCGACAGAACACCGCCGGAAGTCATTCGGCGGCCATCTTGTCTTCTTCTTCTACTTCCGGTGGTCAGGTGACTTCGGCTGTTTCTTCTTCTTCTTCTTCTTCCATCCGAAGAGAATCCGCGACGGTTCGCGATCCGAGACCGGGGGAAGTGGGTTCCGCGTTTCCGGAAGTGACGTCGTCTCCGCCTCGCCGGAACCGGAAGCACGACGCGGGTCGCCTGCTGACGTCACCGTCGAACGGCCTCGTTTTCGATTCGATTTACGGCGACGACGATCGTTCGAACGACGCCGGCGCCGATAACACACAGACGGACAACGAGAGAGACAACAAGGAGAACGGGTGTTCGAAGGACGACCCCCCGGCGACCCCTGGGGGCCAAGGGGCGACGAAGAGGAGGGGGCCCCGGACTACGATCAAGGCCAAACAGCTGGAAACGCTCAAGTCCGCATTCGCTGCCACCCCTAAACCGACAAGACACATCCGGGAACAGCTGGCTCAAGAGACAGGACTCAACATGAGGGTCATCCAGGTAAATAACACGATTTATCTATCTATATTTCCATTTATTCATCTGTATTTTAATTATTTATCTATCTATATTTCCATTTATTCATCTGTATTTTAATTATTTATCTATCTATACTTTCATTCTTTTATCTATATTTTCATTTATTTATATTTCCATTTATTTAGTTATATATATTTTTTCATTTTTTATCTATGCTTTCATTTGCTTATCTATGCTTTCATTAATTAAAAGAAATTCCATGTACATATTTTTATTTTCATCTATTTGGTTATTTCCTTTTCCATTTATTCGTTTATTTTCATTGGAGTAAACTTGGATGCAAAAGTGGGAATCCTTCCCTTCTCTTTCCTTCCTTTCCAACGCTTAGCCCCTCAAGAAGTGTGTGTGTGTGGGGGGGGGTCGAGTCTAGCGGCCAAATGGAAGTTTTGCCCGTGTTTATCTTTATTTAACCCCTTAACTGGGGATCCCGGATATATCCATCCATTTTACATTGAGTTTCCAGTTAAATACACGGTTAAGGGGTTAATTAGATGTTTTTTCGTGTGTGTGTGTGTGTGTGTGTGTATACCGTTTTTTTGCTTTGGGTTTCTGTTTCTCTTTGTAGGTTTGGTTCCAGAATCGGCGATCGAAAGAACGAAGGATGAAACAGTTGAACGCATTGGGGTCCAGGCGGCACTTCTACCGCAGTCCCCGGCGGTTCAGAGGCCCCCGCTCAGGGGAAGTGGAATTCTCAACGGACGCCGCCAGCCACCTGATGAACGCAACCATAACGGTGGCTGCCTCTGTAGCAGCACCTGGCATTACCTTCTTCTCAGGTAAGACGTCTTATATACACAGTGCCAAACTTGTCTTCTGAATTTTTGCATATCTATGGCCTACTTAGCACTAGCATTGTCCAATTTCAAACAATCAATTTTTAAATTCGTTTCATGTGGTCTTCTGAAACCTGACAGAGAATAGATTTCTGAAAGACTTTGTATAGCCGTTTCAAATGGCTCATTATTTTTCGTGGCATTTCGAAAGCTCAAGAAAGCATTGAGACAGAATATATTGTCCAATGGTTTTCAAATGGGGGCCAAGAATGTTGGCGTTTCATCACCTTCTGAATTTTGGCTTGTAGTACTAGTCCTCATTTCATTTCAAACAAGCCCAATATTTTTGTGGCGCCCTTCATGGAAGGATCGGAATATTTTGCATCTTAAAATGCAATTCATGTCAAAGGTCAAATGGGTCATTGACCCATGACCTATTAATTAAATTTTAAATCTGTTGGTGCAGTTATGTACCGCATGAAATGTTGAGTTCTCGTTCATTGACAGATAAATACAGTAGAACTTTGTTATAACGTCCCTAACGGGGTCTGTAAAATTTAGTACGTTATATTAGAGGTACGTTATATCCAGTACCATTCAATACGCTAGCGCATCACACGGGAACGTACATTTCGGTACTTTTATAACCCAGTATTCGTTATAGCCGAGTCCGTTATAACGAAGTTCTACTGTATTAGGCTTAGCAATGCAATCTTTGCATCAATCCAACTATATACCAAAGGTAATGACGCTAGATTGTTTAGTTGTGTGATATTTTACTGTAGCATAAATTAGATATGTGTTTTATTCTTGATTGGTGACAAGCATTAGCTTATATATGGCTTAACGGCTTTGGCAATATATCATAGATACAGTATCTAATTGCCAAGGGTTAAGAGTTCAATGGGACATTCCGGGTAATTTTGAGTGACCCATTGCCATTTGAAGGGGTCAAATATGATGACATCGGGTCATACAGTAGCAATACAAGTAGACATCCGCAGGGAGGGACAGATGGATTGAAGATGAAAAGACGCATATGTGGATGGATTGATCGATGGATGGATGCATGGATAGATGATAGAGGCTGTAATGGAATTTGGATTTTGCACAGGGCTACATAATGACTGATTTCCGATCCTCATTACTGCAGTCATAGGATGATAACGCAATTGAGAGAGAGAGAGAGAGAGAGAGAGAGAGAGAGAGAGAGAGAGAGAGAGAGAGAGAGAGAGAGAGAGACAGACAGACAGACAGACAGACAGACAGACAGACAGACAGACAGACAGAGAGCCAAACAGACAGAGACAGAGATAGTCAAACAGACAGAGACAGAGACAGAGACAGAGAGTCACAGGCGTACATTTAAACAGACACTCACACAACAGAGGAACGGGAATATTACCAGACAAACGATGTCGACAGCTGACCGCCCCATTACACAGCAGAGGAACAATTGTCGGAGATGCAGCGGCGAGAGAAGAAGAATTTTCAGCGATTTCAAGTCATTAAGTCATCTATTTAGCACCGGTTCTGATCGGCGGTGATTCCAAAAGCTGCAGTGGCGGGGACCCACCCACCCAGGCACCCCGCCCCCCGCCCAATCGAGGCGTCAGATAGTGTTCGTCATCTCAAAAAAGGGGCTTACGTCACACTTTGAAAGAGCAAACACGATAAGAGACATCGGACGATAAAAGAAACGATAGCGAAAGACTGATTAGTAAAAACCATGGACAAAAAGCACGGTAATCCATTTCGAATTCGTCTAATATTTGCTGAAATTACAGTAGAACTTCGTTATAACGGACTCGATTATAACGTATTCTCGGTTATAACGCGCTACAATGTATACAGTTCCGCGTGGTTCGCTACCGTATTGATTGAATGGAATTGGATATAACGTAGGTTAGGATATATAACGTGCTAAATTTTACGCGGACCCGTTAAGTACGTCATAACGGGGTTACACTGTATTATAATTCTTGCACTTTAAACGCTTGCTGCTCTTGTTTATGTTCTTCCTTTACAGAGAATAGCGACTTTTATTCCACTTATTCGGGTAGTTTCCAAGAGTTCTTTCCACTTCCGGTTCCACCTACCGCCGCAGGGGCAGAGGTGGTTGAGGCTCTGCCATTCATGGCAGGGACACTGGCCGATCCATTGGCAGGTGACCCGACGACAGGTGAGATATTGTGGCACACCTGTAGTAGCTCACCTCGATAGACATGTATAGGTGTTTCCTTTTTGTGCCGTATACGTCCTTTGAAAGTCGATTTTTGATTTAATTTAATTATAATTTAAGAATAAAACCAAGAAACCTTTACGCACTCAACGTGGACAGGAATTGAAGTTAAAATTAATATTGCGCTATTACCCGTCGTTTTAATTCTTGGCGCTAAAACGACGCTTCACTGTAGCCTCACTGTAGAGGAAAAACATTATAGGCCTCTACAGTAAAACCTCACTGAATATTTCAATCGATTGCGAGTTTAGAAATCTCACATACCTTACAAGCAGGAACCACAAAATCTCATGTTCGATTGATTAATTGACCAATCGATCGATTTACTTACATACTTACTTATGATTGTTTGCTAGTCTGATTGGTTGATTGGTTGGTCGATCGATTGATTGATCGATCGATCGACTTACTTAATGATTGATTGATTGATTGATTGATTGATTGATTGATTGCATATTATAATAAACTGTTAAAAGGTTTTTGTCTCTTCAGATGTCTATGGAGGCAGGCATCGGCTGCTGCTCCCCTCATCCATTCCTGGCGCCATCTTTCTTCAGCAGCAGCAGCAGCATCATCAACTGTCACCGGACCCAGTCAGAGAACAGTGGCTATAGGCTATTTACCTTCAGCATTGGCACGGCCAACTGGGGGGGGCAACGGGGGGCTGGTGCTTCAGCCGCCCTCCTGAGGCTCAGTCCCCCAGTACAAAGGACCTCTTCGCTGGCAACTAATCTAATATAATGCGAATCATCCACAAAATTCCCTGAGTCAGAGATTGTTTAACAGAATACAGAGGCGTAGCCAGGATTTTGGAATAGGGGGGGGGGCACATCGACAATTTCTGGCGAAAAAAAACCTTATAGGGGGTCGCCGTCCCCCACATGTCGACTCTTGAGTCTTGACTACGTCAATAACAGGAGATAAGGATTTTAAAAACTTCGAATGCAGTTTTAGGATTAGGGGCCTAAGGGCAATAACAATAAGTGGTCAAATGAAAGAGGTTCTGAGCTAGTTTCAGTTTAGTAGTTATGAAGATCTAAAATGGAATGAATCAAGATACAGTATCAGATCATTCGGATGTCAGAGTCCTTCATTTTGCCCGATTTTGTATTTTCGTGTGACATTTTGTAATCGTTGATAGTCTGAAAGTGAAATATTCTAATCAAAGTGAGTTATTTCTCTTCTATAGAAAATAACAGAATTCTTGTTTCATCATGGCTTCATTCGTCACCGTCGTCGTCGTCATCATCATCATCATCATCGATTGTTGATGCGTTACAACTGATTTGTTTGATAAAAATCACCAAAAAATGTCATTCAAAATGGCGTCCTTTGAAGATGGATCGCAAAATACGGGAACATTACATACGTGTCTTTATAATCATTGAAGCGTATTTCTATGTTTTGTTATTAAATATTTGTGACATTCTCTATGCTGTGATTTCGCATTTATTGCGATTATTTACAAAACGGCGTCGGATGAATCTCTGTAGGAACTATTGGGCAGAGCTGTACGGAAGAACCGACGTTCCTGGGGTGATGCGTGATGCACCCGAGGGAATTGGAGGAGGGAGGAGAGGGGGCGGTTTGACGCGGCGGCGGGAGCGAGTGCCAAGCGTTAGTCACGTTCGGCTGCTAATATTTCGTCTAAGTGATGATAATGACGACGACGACCGGTCGTCGTAATCTCGGAAATATGATTATCGTAGTCGTCGGATGTTGTCTCGTCTTCCGATCGAGCACACAGACCGACAACCGGACAATCACCGGTCCAGGACCAGTGGCACGCCCCAGACACAGAGACAGACAGACAGACAGACAGAAAGACAAATGGACAGACAGGCAGACAGAAGACAAATGGACAGACAGACAGGCAGGCAGATAGACAGACAGACAGACAGAGACATATAGATAGATAGGCAGTCAAGCAAAGAGGCAGATAGACAGACAGATAGACCGGTCAGGCAGACGGTCAGAAACACACACAGACAGACGGATAGACAGGCAGACAGACAGACGGTCAGTCAGAAAACACACACACACAGACAGACTGGTAGACAGGCGGTTCAGACGGTCAGAAAGACAGAGGGGCCGCGGCTTCTTCGAGACCGGAGACAGATGTGAGCGACCGAAGATGGAATGAAAGGAGGATGGAAGGAGGGGAAGGTGAACGGACGGCGTCGCCATGGCAACATAATCTCCTGACTTGACAACGTTATCACGGACGGGGAATCGGTGGACGATGATACGAGTCTAAATACAATGCTTTTAATTCCCTCACATATGACCCCGCACGACCCGATGCGTGTCCCACTCTTCCCCCTTCCTTCCCTCCCTCCCTCCCTTCCTTATTCCCTCCCTCTTTTCCCATCTGCCTCCACCGTGTTCCTCCTCGCTTACCGAAGTGGCCAGTAGGGCCGGCCCCAACCCGCCCCGACGGGGCCGTTTGCAACATTTCAAGCAGTAAAATTCATTGCGACGCACGATCGTTGAAACATTGGACCAACAGTGTTTTAACCCCTTAACTGGGGATCCCGGATATATCCGTCCATTTGACAATGAGTTACAGTTAAATACACGGTTAAGGGGTTAATGTAAACAGACTGCAGTCTGAGATTACGTAAGATCTTTACCATTACCAAAGGCTTCTCGATTGTTGCAAGCGTTAATCGAAGCCAAGAGGGGTACAGTGACCGCCACCCCCTATTCGAGCTAGGACCAGTCGTTAACTTTGTGCAAAGCCGACGAATAATTCCATTGGGGGTAAATATCGACGCAATCGATAAATTTAGTTGTAGCGAAGTATTTGGCAACTCTATAACAAACATGAAATCTTTTAAAGTGGGAATTTAAATCGTTAAAGTGGGCATCAGATGATCAGAGCCCACGGTTTAAGTGCAATGCTACTCAAAAGGTTCTGCGACGGACCCCACGGGGGGGGGCGGGGCGGGGCGGAGTAGAGCTGAATTCGACGAGTTTTTGTTTAGCTTTCTGGTGTGCCTCTATTCTGAAATCCTGGTCCAAACGTTCCCATCGCAGTGACATCGATACAAATTCCTTTATACAGATCCATCTTCATTTTCCGTGATGGGTTGATAACGCATTTGTCGCATAGGACTATACTAAGACATGCATAACGGGACGAATTGGTTTCTCAAAGATTCTTCATCTCAACTTTTAAAATGAGTGTAGAATTTACAAATGGGCTTTGGAAATGAAACCACTTCCCGGACTTCCGATTTATATTACACAAAAGCCCTGACCGTCAAACTTCTAAGTCTCGCCGATGAAACAATAACGAAAAATTAACGTCAAGAACAGGAAAAAGTCTTGTTTCGCCAATATCATTTAGCACAGTGGCAACTTTGCACCTCGGGGATACCAGAAACAAACGAAAAATTTCTATTAGACAGGTTGGCCGAATAAAGTGAAAACAAAGGCCTACGAATAAATTCTAAAGCAACGCACTGAACGCTCAAAATTTTTAGACACATCATAGAAAAAGTATGGGCTGGAAAAATCTAGTAATAATAAGAAAATTAGAAGGAGGGACAAAGAGCAAGATGACGACAAATAATAAAACTCACACACAGATAGACTAAGAAAAGAAACAGGAATCAGAGAGAAAACATTGCAATGATAAGAACAGCCAGGAAACAGTGGCGGCTCCAGGATTTGGCAAGTGGGGGGGCGTTGGGGTGGCAACTTCTAATCATGGGGCAACCATTTGTTGTTAGGTATGTAGTATTAAGTATAGGGTCCCAACAGGGGGGCCACTGGGGGGCAGGCACTCAATAGGGTGGCACGGGTCCCCCCGGTCCCCCCTGTGGAGCCGCCACTGCCGGGAAAGGAGCAGAGTTGGAAATCCATGGTCGCTGACGTAGCGATACACAGCACACGAAAAACGAAGGCGAGAGAGAGAGAGAGCGACAGAGACAGAGACAGAGACAGACAGACAGAGACAGACAAAGACAGAGACACAGACAGAGATAGACAGACAGTCAAGCAAGCAGTCAGGTAGGCAGTCATCAGGAGATTGAAGGCATCCCGAAGTCTGTCGTCGTAGATTGAAATTTCTTTGCGATAAATTCGCAGGAATTGTGCGTCTTTAGGTTTTAAAGAGCCTACAGCGGCAACATCGTAGCCTCAACTTCCGCTTCGATTGACAGAAATCGCCTAATTAAGATGGCGAATCGCAGTAGACGACTTTCGAATCTGGAAGAGGAGGAGGAGGAGTCGCCTGCACGGAATGGGGATTCCGGTCGAAGCAGGGAAAGGGGAAAGAGGGCGTAAGGAAACGAGTCATCCGAGAAGGAAGACAGAAGGAATGCGACGGACGAGCGGAGCTGCGATTTCCTCTAATTCGATTCGATACTCGAACAACAGAAATCGAAGATGCCGAAGACAGGATATCGAAGACGTAACAATCTGATTATAAAGGACTTAATGGAAGCAGATTGAAATGAGAAAGAAAGGAGAGTGAGAGAGACAGAGAGACAGAGAGACAGACAGAGAGAGAGAGAGAGATAGAGAGAGAGAGTGAGAGAGACAGAGAGACAGAGAGACAGAGAGAGAGAGACAGACATACAGACAGAGAGTGAGAGAGACAGACAGACAGACAGACGGACAGACAGACAGACAGAGAGAGATAGAGAGAGAGAGAGAGAGAGAGAGAGAGAGAGAGAGAATTAAGTAAAAGCTCTATCATATCGATGCTTAGTGGACTGAAGGAATAAATTGACAGACTAAACTTTTTAAACTATAGGAGATGGAAAATTAATCGTCTCTTTTGTCGAAGGAGATTCAAATTAGAACAGCGCTAGGTCCAGTTTATGTGGGAAGAGAAGATGCGAGGAGCAGGGGCGTAGCGACGGGGGGTATATCGGTATATATACTCCCCAAATCAGGCAACCTAAACGTTTTTAATGTGTTTTTTAAGACTTTCAACGTTTTTCAAGATTTATACCCCCCCCCCCCAATTGCATTATACTCCCAAAATCAAATTCCTGGCTACGCCCCTGGCGAGGAGATGGAGAGGGAGAGGAACAGGAAGAGGAGAGAGGGTGGTTAAGTGTGAGCTAAAGTAACCGCTGTGGATTGCTGGGGTGAAATTTCAGGCCATATGCTGTAGAAGGGATTTCTAGCTCTTGTCTTGAAGGTCAGAATTCACACACGACAGCTGAGTCCACCGCAGAGAGAAGTCAAGTCCAAATGGAAAGAAAAGCCGAAGGAAAAGAAACGGAAGGAGAATAATAAAGAGGAAATGGCCCATTTGCTCTGTCCACTGCTACCACCACCACCATCATCATCATCATCATCACCGCCGCTGCCAGCACAACTAGACTCATTCGGGGCAAGAGAGACGCATGTTTGAAAAAAATAGGAACAGAGACAGACAGAGACAGAGAGAGAGAGAGAGAGAGAGAGAGAGAGAGAGAGAGAGAGAGAGAGAGAGAGAGAGAGAGAGAGAGAGGAGAGCAAATAGAATGAAAACAGAATCCGAAAGAAAATGGAAAGAAACTAAACAGAGGAGACTCCTTTGTCGCGAAAGCAAATATTGCAAGTGGCTGGTTGACTGGATATATATATATATATATATATATATATATATATATATATATATATGTGTGTGTGTGTGTGCCTGTGTGTGCCTGTGTGTGTCTCTGTGTGTGCCTAATAAGCATGCATGGAGACCGAAAGGAAAACATAGAGACGAAGATGAGTAGCAAGAGGAAGATGCGCAAATATGCAGATACATATCTGCTGTTTCTACCTTTCTCTAGCGCCTTTCTTTCGTCTCTGTTTCTGTCTGTTCTGTCTGTCTCTCTCTCTCTCTCCTCTCCCTCTCTCTCTCTCTCTCTCTCTCTCTCTCTCTCTCTCTCTCTCTCTCTCCGATTGAGGTTAATTCGCACAAGCGGGTACTTAAGACAACACACGAACGAAAAGTCAGAAAGACAGACAGACCGCCTTTCTACCTTCTTCTTCTTCTTCTTCTTCTTCTTCTTCTTCTTCTTCTTCTTCTTCTTCTTCTTCTTCTTCTTCTTCTTTTTCTTCTTTTTCTTCTTCTTCTTCTTCTTCTTCCTCCTCCTCCTCCTCCTCCTCCTCCTGTTCCCTGCCTCCTCTTGCTTTCCCTACTCCTCTCCTCCCTCCCCTCTGTCACCCTGCTTAGATGCAGCAACTGATAATAAGTGGCAACATATCCTTGCAAAGTTGCAACCAAACTGCTCTCCCAGTAACCGTTTTCATAGATTTACTTCGGTTCTGCACTTTTCGCCTGGCGCTTTTAAAACGTTTCCAAATTGGCAAGGCAGAGTTTTCTCGAGCATTAATGTAGCGCCTAATTACAGTATAATCGACCACTTTGTTTAGGTAGGTCCACCTATCTTACTTACTCCAGGAACGACTGTGAAATCGGAAGTAGCACCCGTCGTTCGACGGAGCCGTTGCGCCATCTTGCGAATGACAGAGGCACCATCGCTACTGAAATTTGATAACATTGAAATTATTTAAATGGGTAAGTAAGCAGGGTGGTTTTGAGAGTCAGGTTAGTGGGGGAGGGGTGATATCAGGCGGATGCAATAAACAGACCATTTTTAAAAGATTTTTTTTTAATACCCCATTATGCTAAATAAGTTAACGACAGCGTGAAACTATGAAACTTCCCCTTACTGTGTATAAAGAGCAGACCAGTAGAGAAAGTCAGAAAGCAGTGAGATCAATTTCCTCCTACAAACATCCAGTGGCGGCTCTAGGATTTGGCAAGTGGGGGGCGTTGAGGTGGCAACTTCTAATCATGGGGGGTCAACCATTTGTTGTTTAATGTATGTATCATTAAGTATAGGGTCCCAACTGGGGGCCACTGGGGGAGCCGCCACTGCAAACATCCCACTGAAAATAAATAAAATATCAACGTACTGTATATTATAGAGGCTTTTGCGTATGGTTATAAAGCATATTAAGCTGGTAAATAGGGGGTGCAAGGGGTGCAATTACACCCCCCAAGTTGTCAAATGCTAAAAAAATTTTGATACCATTATTTGAGCACTGGCATTGCAATGTAGGCTACAATGCAATTCTTACTTATTTAAGTTTTGTTATCATTATTTTGTTTCCGGTATTTGTTAACATAAACATAATTGTCCATCGTGTACAGAGGCGTAGCGAAGGGGGGTGAGGTGGGGGCACATGTCCCCGGGCGCCGAAGTGAGGGGCCGCCAAAAACGGGTTTTTGGGGGTAAGTTAAACAGTTAAATACATTATAAATTAGAAGAAACAAGTGCGGCGACCTGTTATTTTTGCTCGTCAGGAGTATAAGGAGAGGGACGCCGTAGAGAGTTGAGGAGAGGGGCGCCGAGAGAACGATGCGATGACCTTTTTTGCTCGTCAGCAGTGTGTTGAGGGCGCCAACTGTACAGTGTACACTTTGCCCCGCGGGGGCCGGATACCCTCGCTACGCCATTGATCGTGTTTCGTTATATATCTTTTCTTCAAATGTAAATACAAAATTAACGAATGAAATATATCACTTTGTTCGCGATGCTGCAAATGCAATGCTGACCAGTCGGAGACTCAGAATGCGTTGCCAGTGGCCATACCGATTTAGCATTAGCACGTCGACGCTGCTTTAACCCCTTAACGTCAGAGGATCCCGGATATATCCGTCCATTTTTACATTGAGTTACAGTTAAATACACGGTTAAGGGGTTAATTCGCGTTTTACTACAGAATACTCAATAAGTTAACCAATGATAACCAATAATTAATAATCCCTTACGCCTGCATGGGGGTTCGGACGTTTGAGTTCCCAGTTAGTGAGCATATCATGTAGCTCCAGAAAATAGATTTGTTACTACCTACTTGTTAAATTCTAGACTGCAGTACACTTGATGTAATTTTTTGAGAGTAGGTAAATATTGAATGCAGTGGCGGCTCCACCGAGGGGGCCAGGGGACCCTATACTTAATGCTACATACATTAAACAACAAATGGTTGGCCCCCATGATTAGAAGTTGCCACCCCAACGCCCCCCCCCACTTGCCAAATCCTAGAGCCGCCACTGATTGAATGTGAGGACATGTTTAAAAGGCAGAAATACGTTGTATGTAAGCGTGTATGCATGAAGTCAATTTTCATACGTGGCATTTATTTATTTATTTATTATTATTTTTTAAATTATTATTATTTCATACGGATCGTTGCAATGACAGATCAGACAGAACCATGCAAACCAAAGAAAAAGCAGCGAAATTAATGGCAGATTTCTTTCGGTCAAACCTGGACTCTCAAATTGCCGGCCATCAGTAGCAGGCGATAGGCTTTTAACAAATGAACACGCTTAAAGCCAAATTGAATCAAGTTTGCACGAGTTGATTATTATCGATACGCGTGTTCGTCTTTCTAAATATAAGAATTGCACCCCCCAAAAAAAAACTAATTCCTAGCTACGCCACTGAATGTTATAACGCTATAAATTTACATGGTTATGTATAGGCCTAAGCATTAGTCTTATTTCGCACTTGCTGCAGTAAAATATATCTAATAATCGATTACGCAAAACGCAAATAAGAAAAGAGAAACAAAACACGATGGAAGCCGAACTATTAGGCCTAACCACAGAGACATAAAGAAGGAAGGAAGGAAACCACTTGTAGACTTACTTTACTTAAGCATACAGCCTACGTTTTTTGGCAAACTTACAATATCCATTATAATAGTAGTCTACAGTACTCAGTACTCCATACTATATCAATAAAGCTATAAAATAATGAAGCATTTTTACATAAGTGATTATTACTCAGAATCATCCCTATCACTTTACCCAAGAATCCGGGTATGTTTGTGATTAACCCATTAACCGTGTATTTAACTGTAACTCACAATGTAAAATGGACAGATATATATCCGGGGTCCCCAGTTAAGGGGTTAATTAATAAACAGTTTCAGGAGCATCCTGTAACGTAAATTTGCTGGCACACAATTCTGACTCGATTAGCTGCAGCTCACTACGATGTGACTGTGAATCACTCCTCGACCAGTCAGTCAGTCAGTCAGTCAGTCAACCGAGCCAGCCAGCCAGTCGCCCTAGTCCCTCCCCACCCTCCCCTGCCGTCGTCAACCGCGTGGGCCGCAGTCAGAGCGAAGGCCGCCTGGCGCCTTCAGTCGGAACCCGAACGGCGGTAGAAAAAGTTCTGGAAAGTTCTTTCTGCTCGTTATCTCTTGGAACTCGCTCGATCGAAATGGCGGTGGAAGGCTCAGCGCGTGTTCTTAAATATCTCCTCTTCATTTTCAATCTCCTGTTTCTGGTAAGACTGTTAGCAGCAATCCGATGAATGGATAAGTATTGTAAAGTATATAATCAATTTTGAGCGCAGTAAAACGTCGTTTTGATATAATTTTTTATTCGCAAACGCAGACACCACCACGCAAAACAGACACACAACGCTTAACCCCTTAACTGGGCACCCCGAGTCATGCTCATCCATTTTACATTGAGTTACAAATAGCTGCCCAGTTAAGGGGTTAATTAACCAACAGCTACACATCCTCCGCTGTTATACAGTTGACAAATATAACGTAGTGTTTTTATCGGGTCTGTAAAAATGAATACTTTATATTCGAGGTATAAAATCCATTATGTATCCATTACTGTCCAACACGGTAGCGCATCACCATCACACGGGACCGACAGGCCCCTTCAGAGGCTGAAGGAGGCCCGGGCCAGTTGGAATAGGCTAGCCTTCCCAAAAGTTAAAATTTTGACAAACGTAAACAGGTTCGCACCAATTTTGAGGACCGCAGGGTGCCTTTCTAGTTTCTAGCTTTCCCAAAATCCCAAAATTGTCGACAAGCAAAAAAGGTCGTCACCAAATTTCGAGGCCCCTCCTAGTAGTAGCTATCAAGCTTTCTAGCTCTCCCTAAATCCTAGATAAAAAAAATGGAGGCCCCCAAAAGATGGAGGCCCGGGCCAAATGGCCCCCTGGCCCCCCTCTGAATGGGCCTGGGGACCGGATATTACGGTACTTTTATAACCGAGTATACGTTATAACGGAGTCCATTATATTGAGGTTCTTCTGTACAGTTCAGAAAGAAATTTGCACCAAAATTTTTCCTTGCAGTCATATTTGTCTGAATTGTCATTTACAATCAATAATTATAGATTTCTCAATAAAAGCAGCGTTAATCGCACTGATATAATTCAAAATTCATTTCGATTTCTGGCGGTGTAATGGACAGATAGAATGCTTGACCCACGCTGAGAGTATAGAACCCTCAACCCCTCAGCAATAATTATATCTTTTGCACTATATCTGGGGTATGAAAGAAACATTTCAAATACAAACACAATAATGAACATGAAAAACACAAGTAAGATAGGTAGAATTTGATTACGGTTGTAAAGCTGTTTTAGCAACGAAAGGATCTCTGCCTTTAAACTATGGACCCGTACCTGGGTCCACACCTGTCGACTGACGTCACCATACAGTACACCTTGTGCCGTATTTAGTGGTACGTGCGTACACAAGGCAATTAAATAGGTGCGTACTGTACATACTTCGTAGCCGCTCAGCCGTTGAGTATCCACTGGGCCAATCGCGCATATCGTAAACATACATTGATATGCATGGCTGGGTAGCAGCACTTCGTATACATAACATCAAGCATTCGGTCCCCCACACCTCGTCACCTGGCAAATTACCATGCAAACGACCCCGCGGCTAGAACCAGCCAACGGGTGGGCCTAGCGGTGCACAGGATCTCGTATTCTCGGTATTTCTGAGGGGCCGGGGTGGGGTGGGGGCTGTTCTGGGGGTGGTGGGGACGTCTGTAGCCGCGCTGTAGTTGTCGTTTTAACGACAGAGTGTACGCAGTTTTTTCGTGCATTTCAGTTGGCCGGTCTAGCGCTGATCATCATCGGAGCTGTGGCAACTGCCAAGCTGACCCCCTACTCGACGGTCGCCGGAGTTCACTTCAATGGAGTCGGCGTCTTCCTCATCGTCATCGGCTTCGTCGTGTTCTTGATCTCGTTCTTTGGATGCCTCGGAGCCTACAAGGAGAACTACTGTCTCCTCATTGTCGTAAGTCTATCTGCATGTCCCGGTCTATCTTGCAATCTCTCCTCTTTGTCTGTCTGTCTCTCTCTCTCTCTCTGTCTGTCTCGCTCTCTTTCTTTCTGTCTCTGTCTCTCCCCTCTCAGCCTCCATTTTTCTTCATTAGTATCTCAGATCACCCATCATCATCATCATCATCATCATCATCATCATCATCATCATCATCATCATCATCATCATCATCATCATGTTCTCTGTCCTGGGACAGGTTTATTGGCAGTGTTTAATCTAGGCCGTTTCCGGGGGAAAATTGCCCTTCTCCCCCGGAAATTTCAAATTCCCCTCGGAAATTTTGAAATACTACATGGACTAACAGCGGCCCCTAGCAGAATTCCCCCCGGCTTTGTCAATTTTCACCCCGGCTTTTTCAGCCCCCCCCGGAGTCCAGGAGTCTAGATTAAAGACTGGGTTTAGGGTTCCATTGTTTCCATTCCTCTCTGCATCTTGCCTCTTCTTCGATTTCTGCACAAGTTTTTTGCCGCTGTGCGTCTGTTTTCATCATCCAGTCCAATAGCATTCTCCTCAATTGGTCTTCCTTTAATCTTTCTTCCTTATATGCTTCCTTCAATTGCTGTTCTAAGCTATGTTTCTCCTCTTAGCACGTGTCCAATCTCTCAGATATTTTTAAAAGTTAAAGAAATCTCTCTTACTCTCTCTTCTGTCAAAGCCCTATTTCCTCATTTTGTTTTGCAGTTCATTGTCCTGATGGTCGTCACTCTGCTGCTGCTCATCGCTGCCGTCATCACCGCCTTCGTCATGAGGAACCAGGTTGGTTGTCACGTCTAATATCTAATATACCGGAATCTTGACTGTGTCACTGACCGATATTTATTGTCGATACTCGATTCCATTGATAATTACAGTTGTATAACATCAAATTAACCCCTTAACCGTGTATTTAACTGTAACTCAATGTAAAATGGACGGATATATCCGAGATCCCCAGTTAAGGGGTTAAGAAACTTCGAGCGCTCTTTTTTTATTTAAATTCACAGCAGTGACGACACCTTTCGGTTTAATTCTGTGCCCAACCGATTCGCCTGTATTATGGAGATTTGGATTAAATAAATTTTTTTGTCTCTAGGTGACCGGATGGATCACAGACGGATTTGACGGAATGATCAAAGAATACAAAAAGCCGGATAATAAGCCAATCACTGACCTGTGGGACACCATTCAGAAAGATGTAAGTATCCGTGCGTGGCCACGGGGTGGGGGTGGGGGGTGGGGTGGGGTCCTCCGATTTTGGTTGGGATCAGTCGTGGGATTTGTTTAAAACCGTTGATAACTGTTTCGAGGGTGGGGTAGCAGTGGCGGCTCCACCGGGGGGCAGGGGCCCGTGCCCCCTATTGACTGCCTGGCCCCCAGTGGCCCCCAGTTGGGACCCTATACTTAATGCTACATACATTAAACAACAAATGGTTGGCCCCCATGATTAGAAGTTGCCCCCAACGGCCCCCACTTGCCAAATCCTAGAGCCGCCACTGGGGGTAGGCACGGTGCACTTGAACCAATAACCAGTGGCGGCTCCACGTAGGGGTCCCTGGGTGCCCCCTATTGAATGCGCCTGCCCACCCAGTGGTACCCCTGTTGGGACCTATACTTACTACTACATACCTATCAACAAATGGTTGACCCCTCTGCTTAGAAGTTGCCACCCCTACGCTCCCCCACTTGCCAAATCCTGGAGCCGCCACGCCAGTGCCAATAACCCGGTGGCGACCTGTTCTGCTTGTAGATTTGTTTCATTTCAACTCGAAATTGTTGATGTGCCCCCCCTCCCCTTTCCACCCCGTATTCGGGAATCTTGACTATGTCACTGATTGATATTGTCGATAATCGATTCCATTGATAATTATCGTTGTATAACATCAAATTAACCCCTTAACCGTGTATTTGACTGTAACTCAATGTAAACTGGACGGATATATCCGGGGTTCCCAGTAAAGGGGTTAATGACTTTGCGTATTTCGTTATATTTTTACGGCAGTGTTTATTCTAGGCCTGTTTTTTGGGGGGGATTCCCCCACCCTCCCGAAAGTTTTAAAATTCCCCCAAAATTTGTATATGTTGGCTTGGGATGGAAATCAAAAAAAAAAAAAGCGTGGAAAGACGAATCTTGTCCCCACCAAACATTTCAAACTCCCCCCTCCAATGTCAAGGCGGCTAGAATAAACACTGTTTTTATACGGCAATGTGCGTGTAGGGTTTGGGCTTTCTGATGTGTTTCCTCGAACGTTCTCTTTCAGATGGAATGCTGTGGATCGAGAAACAACACCGATTGGCTGCGTAACGAATATCTTAACCAAAATTCCTCTACGCCCGACAGTTGTTGCAAGACGGTCGTACCCGCATGCGGATATCACCAAGCAAATCCCATTCCAGCAGATAAAGTCTACACACAGGTCAGGCTTAACGTTTTGAAAACCCAATACCATCACTATACGTAATTGCTTGCAATGTTGAATTTCACGAAGCTTACAGCAGATGCGTAGCGAAGGAGGGCAGGTGGGGAGCCTATGCCCCCGGGCGCCGAGGTGAGGGGGCGCCAAAATGGTGTTTTGGGGGTAAGTTAAACAGTCAAATACATACCGGTAATATAATAAATAAGAAGAAAGAAGTGCGGCGACCATTTTTTTTGTTCGTCAGGAGTATAAGGAGAGGGGCGCCGTAGAGAGTTGAGGGGGGGAGGGGCGCCGAGAGAACGATGCGATGACCTTTTTGCTCGTCAGCAGTGTTGGGGGCGCCAACGGTACAGTTTGCCTCCCCCCCGGGCGCCGGGTACCCTCGCTACGTCTCTGGACTACAGTTGTTAGATGTTTTCTCTGTTCTTAGACAGTGTTTAATCTAGAATCCTGGACTCGGGGGGGGGGAACTGACAAAGCCGGGGGATGGGGAAACTGGCAAAGCCGGGGGAGGGGAATTCTGCTAGGGGGCTGCTGTTAGTCCATGTAGTATGCCAAAATTTTCGGGGGGTAGTTTGAAATTTCGGGGGGAAAGGGCAATTCCCCCCCCCAGGAAACGACCTAGATTAAACACTGGTTCTTAGATTGCTTTAAGTTTCGTAGTCATTGTTCTTTCTAAAGTAGGCCTATGGCTTCTGGTCCGTTTGATTGTTAGGCCTACAACTCTTAAGTCGAGATTTAGGCTATTCTGACATGTATCTGGAAGCCATATATTATGACCCATAGGTAGGCCGTCTCTGGTCTTAAAAGCTTTTTGATTTATTTCTTTGTTTATGGATCTGTTGTCTTATAGGGTTGCTCTGGGAAAGTCAGCGATAGCGTCTTCAGCAACGTCGTTGCCGTTGGAGGTGCTGCGGTTGCCATTGGCATTCTCATGGTAACGCTCCTGGCAACGCCTTCGTTAGCAATAATTAGTGAACAAATCGATTTGTAGCGACAACTCGGCATTGTTTTCACACTCTTTGGTGGTCCCGACTGTTGTGGAATTGAATGTTGTCCGGAGATATTTTGACACCACCACCTTACACCCTCCGTAGACCCATTTGAAGTCCAAATCATTATCATGCGCTGTTGAAATATTTGAATTTCAAAAAAGTCGACACGAATGAAGGCGATAGTTACTCAGATGCCCTTGTGTGTGTGTTTTTTTTAAAATAGCTGATTGGCATCATCTTCGCGTCGTGTTTGGCAACGGCCATCCGCAAAGACTACGGGAGCGTTTAGAAACACGAATTCGAATCTCAAACAGTGAGTGCCAAACGCCTAGCAACTTCACCGATGCGATTCATAGCATCGACGGTCGATTTTCAAACAGCAATAGGGGGCAGGGAGGCAGGGAGGGGTCAGACCAGACCAGACCAGACCAAAATTTACAAGTTGGGGTCTAACCGCCAGCACCAAAAGTTTTCAACCCCAATATAGAATCCTTCTTAACCAACCAACAATAATTAGGCGTGCTCAAAATGCGCCCCCTTAGCCATTAGACCGCTATGCTAGAGCTCTCCCTTTGTGAGAGACTAAGGATAGGGGAGAAGGTATAAGGTTGGACACCCCACTTTTGCTTTGTCATCCAAGGTCTCTGCTCTCTGCTTCCGTCCAAGACCTCTAAGGAAACCCGCTTAGTCGGCTCAGACAAGGTTCGCCTTATGGGCGATGGTACCCCACCCCTATTCCGGAACTCTGGTTACCAGTGGCGGCTACCACAGGGGGCCCGGGGGCCCGTGCCCCCTATTGAGTGCCTGCCCCCAGTAACCCCCTGTTGGGACCCTATACTTAATACTACATACCTAACAACAAATGGTTGGATCCCTCATGATTAGAAGTTGCCACCCCAACGGTCCCCCCACTTGCCAAATCCTGGAGCCGCCACTACTGGTTGATATTAATAGGCCCACAAGTGACCTTCTATAGCGCCATTTAGTAATGCACTTGGCGTCATTCGATGGTCGCTCCGGATCTGAATCGCCATGCCCGTTGCCTAATCCAATAAATGGCGCCTCTAGGGAGTCTAGGCCCTACTAGGCCCTACTATGAAACCTAGCTACACTACTTGTTACTACCACGATTTTTCGGTTGAAACTCGGCGTTTGAGAATTCGTATGTTATTATATCTGTATACATTCAGTCCGTTTGATTGTTAGCTGTATGTTTCTGGCAGAGCCGTAACTGGGGGGCAGGGGGCAATATACCCCGGGCGCCGTCTTGGGGGCGCCAGAATCCATGCCTTGATTTTATTCCCGACGGGGTTGTTACAGTTAAGAAGTAGGCCTATGAAAAGCGAAAAAAGGTCATCGCTGCTAATTTCTTCTTTAGTTCTTCATTTAGGCTTACTCCCCTCATATCCTCAAACTCAAGGTGGTGAAAAATTTCAAAAGCAAATGAAGGTATTCGCCATTTTTCAAACTAAAGTAGGGGCGAAAATTCATACCTTGCCCTGGATGCCAAATATTCTCGCTACGGCTCTGGTTTTGGGAGGAAATTTCTACCAACAACGACTTTATACTCTTGTTTTTATTTTCAGAATTATGATAATAGAATTTCGCTACAGTCGCCCAAAAGAAATGGATTATTTTTTTACGCTGCAAACATTTTAATTTACAATCGGAGAAGAAACCTTCGTAAAATTCTCGTCTTTCACTTTACGTTTCAAGGAAGATTTCTTTCACTTTCCTTTTCAAAGAAGATTCAGTAAAGTGAACGATGCATTGAATATTGTAAGCTATTCTGACATTGGCAATGACAATGCTATGCCTTAATCGAATAATCGATAGAGCTCTAGTTTTTCCTCGGAATTAGATGCAATGGTTTTGCAGATCAATGCTGATCATTATCATTTTCCGTCTTTTCATTTTGCTGCTAACTATAATATTCTGCAAGAGTTTATGCTTTGCTGCTTAGATAAGTTCGCTACTAACCATGTAAGACTTGACGAAATAAACGATTGTTCTGTATCTTTTAAATCGATTCATTAGAGTTATTGAAAGTGGAATGTCGATGTTAACCCCTTAACTGGGGATCCCGGATATATCCATCCATTTTACATTGAGTTACAGTTAAATACCCAGTTAAGGGGTTAATTAAGAAAGAGGCTGTTGCAGAAAATGGCAAAATAACTGCGTATTAACTTACACAGGGAAGAATGATCAGAGACCCTGAGAAATGCGATAGCATTAGCGAGTGGCGTTAGTGTCGTTTAGTTAACCCCTTAACTGGGAATTATCCGTCAGTTTTACATTGAGTTACAGTTAAATACACGGTTAAGGGGTTAAGCCATGGCGCTCTCATTAGGAACGATCGCTTGCTGTCAGAGGCGTCACTAGAGTTGGCGTCACACAGTTCGGTTAAGCCATATGGTGTTACCTTCCCCTGTCCTCCCCTCTCAAAAAGAAAGATTACACCATGAACCTTATTCTTCCGTACCAGCCCAAACATCGGCTTAAAATTTGAAAAACCCGCCTTCATTTAACATTTGATAGCTTTGGATGGGGGGGGGCGTAAATAACTAATAAATGCGCCACGGCTCATGATGAAACCTCAATTGGTCAATATTACAGGGCTTTTTTGTGCCGGAGCGAGGCGGAGCGGCGCTCCGGAAAATCCGGACCGCGTTCCGGAAAATCCGAAGACTTTCGCAAAATTATATTAGGCCTATTAGGCCTAAATAAAAAATTTAGAACTATATCTATTGTCCGTATCATTTATCAAATTTCTGATTAGAAATGTGGCATGACTGAAGATTTAGTTAATTTGTTATGGATGATCGCGGGCCTTCTCGGCGATCTCCGCATAGATAGGTGCGTCTAAATAGTATAGGCCTATTTATGTGTTTCGATGATCGCCGCCATTTGCTGAGTTTTCTTCAGCATGCTAATTAAAAACACATACTGGTAATACACTGTTGTATTGATTATAATTATATTATATATATGTATATATATATATATATATATGTATATATATGTATATATATAATGATTATAATCAATACAACAATGTTGTATTACGTTGTCATTACGAGGATCGACTACTGCAACAGCATCCTCCTTGGCCTACCAGATGCCCAATTGAGCCGTCTGCAGATGATCCTCAATGCTTCTGCCCGCATGATCTACGGTGCCAGATGGGGCGAGCACGTCACCCCCTTACTCAAGGACAAGCTGCATTGGCTGCGCATCCCTGAGCGCATCATCTACAAGAGATGCTGCCTGACATTCCGGGCCCTCAATGATCCCGCCTGCCCAGTCTACTTGGCTGAACTTGTGCATAGGCCATCGCTTACTGACTGTCGACGGCAGCTTCGTTCCTGTAATCGGGTCCAATTGGTTGTACCCCCTCCATCTAAGACAGTGACATTTGGGGAGAGGTCTTTCACCCGGGGGAATCCCCTCCTCTGGAATTCGCTGCCCGACATTGTGACTAACGCGACTAGTCTAGAAATGTTTGCTACCAGACTAAAGACGCACTTGTTTAACATCTCATTTAAGTGCAATCTGTAAAGCGCTCTTGATCTTGGTCTGCTGTGACTATAGCGCTATATAAGTTGGCATATTAACTAACTAACTAACTAACTAATGTATTAGGCTACCAGTGTATGTATGTATATATATATATATATATATATATATATATATATATATATATATATATATATATATATATATAGCTGTGACTACGTCATGTTGACGAGTGACTTCCGACTGTTGCGCTCCGGAAAATATTTTTTTACAAAAAGCCCTGGATCTATATGTCCTTTAAACAATCTGTAATGCATGTCGGTCGATGGTCTGCTGTTGCAGAATGAAAGCTTAGACAGTTTTGGTTGAGAAAATCTTAATCAGGTTAAATGCCTCGACGTATTGGAATGTCAGCTTAACAGCTTCGTGTTTTGTCTGTCAGTCATGATGTCTGCTACTGCAGTTGAGTCAGAATTCTCTGTCTGTTTCCGTGTCTGTCTGTCTATCTGTCTGTCTGTCTGGCTCTCTCCCTCTCTCAGAACCGATACCATTTGTGACGTCACACTTACTAAAATGAAATTACGTAATTTTCGACATCCAATCAAAGACGTTCTTAACTCGGTATCCAAGGTAACTTTCTTAACGCTTTTTTCCAATCTGGATATATGAGTAATTTCTAGAAATTTCTAGGAATTTGAATTTATAGAAACATCCTTCCTGATCCATCGTATTTGTTACTGCAACAGGATTACAGAAAGCTTATTTCGGTAGAATTTGCGTCGAAACTTTGTAGGTCTAAATCTTATTAAAACATCGCCCGCCTCAAACGCAGCTGTCGTTGAACAATGACTCGTTTTAACAGTCCGACCACTCAGCGAGCAACTACATCAAAGACGTGTTCGGCTGGTCAGAGGATCTTAGCATCGGCGTCGATGATTCGGTCGGCACGCTCTGGCAGAAGGAGGACTCCGGCTGCTGCCTCCCGTAGCCGTTCGATGGCCGGTAAGAGGAAGGGGCAGTTATACAGAAAACAGGCGCGTTTAATATTCAACTATTTTATACTATATTATTCTACCCCATAACCCGGCCTATTTGGCGTTGTGCGACCGGTTCACGTCAGAACACCGAAGTTAAGCAACGTCGAGCGCGGTTAGTACTTGGATGGGTCACGGGTGACCATCCCGGGATCTAATCGTGGTGCCGGCGGCCAACCAAGCCGTTCATCGCTTAGGCGTCGATAAATTGGTAGCAGCGCTGAGCTGCGATGGTAAAACGCAGGTCTAGAGAAAGTAATGGCAACCTACTCTAGATTAATGGCGTAGGCCACCTGCGTCGCTGCTTGCCTATTACACGGAGATCAGCGCCGGAAACCCTACGCTCGTTCGAGTATGGGACTACCTTTACCTTTATTCTACCCCATACAATGTGCATAGCATATGAACTCTCTTAATAAACAAGGGAAAATAAATGCAATTTTTCTTTTATAAATGTCTTTATGTACATAATTATTGTGCCATATTGCAGCTACAATGTCGCAGTCAGCGGATGCTAACCTTGCTGCCGTAGGCCTATATAAACAAATAGTTGCTGGAGGAAATGTATTTACGTCGCCACATGAACTTTAAGAAAAATCTAAAGACTTATTTGTTTAGAAAATCTTATTCTCTTCTGCCTTAGATTGTTTTCCATTCATATTTTTTGTTGATGACTGTTATTTTATTTGTTTTTATTGGACTCTGTAATGTGCCCTTGCTCCTGACATTTTGGTAATATGGTGCACAAGAAATTGTCAGTTTAATAATAATAATAATAATAATAATAATAATAATAATAATAATAATAATAATAATAATAATAATAATAATAAATCACTTAGCATGTACGTGCTAAGCAGATGTCCATGCGTTCCCTAACGCCTTTTGTGAGCCTGTTTATTTACATGAATTAATCAGTAATCACTGGGCAATGACCTTTTTGCTTGTCAGCCATTTTCGCCAGGGGACCCCCAGAATATACCAATACCCCCAAATTGATAATCCTTGAAATAACCCTGACTGTAATGCAATAATTTTTTCTGCGATGCAATAAATCTCATTTACCCACGTGTCATGATGTTAAAAGTGGTGGATAGTGTAGGGCGTAGGATAGCCTATAGTCAGATATATAGTTGAATACTAAACGCGCCTGTTTTCGCTTAAGAGCCGAACAAGACTCCGTCGCGTTCTGCGGCGAAGTCCCGCGCTTTCCGGGATTCCCGGTCGAGGTCAACTCGACGAAGGACCTCAGCGTCGGTGCCGAGGAGCCGGTCGACGGTGCGTTCCGGCCGGTTGAAGACATCGGATGCTGTATCCCGCGGTCGTACGGCGGCCGGTAAGAGGAAGACTCCGTCGCGTTCTGCGGCGAAGTCCCGCGCTTTCCGGGATTCCCTGTCCAGGTCAACTGGACGAAGGACCTCAGCGTCGGTGCCGAGGAGCCGGTCGACGGTGCGTTCCGGCCGGTTGAAGACATCGGATGCTGTATCCCGCGGTCGTACGGCGGCCGGTAAGAGGAAGACTCCGTCGCGTTCTGCGGCGAAATCCCGCGCTTCCAGAGGAGGAGGAGGAGGAGGAGGAGGAGGAGGCGGCGGATGCAGATCTACTCCTGCTGGTCACGCGAAACCAAAGCGCGCAGTAAACGCATGGAACATTTTCTTTCAAAGAAACTACCATAACGTGAAATACCTGCACCTTTCATTTGGAGAAAAGAGTACCCGTCTAGCAGCTGCCTATAGACAGCTTTCTCAGGAGCAAAAGAACGCGCTGAAAAGTAAAAAAGGAAAATTCATAATAGTTCAGTCTGTCTAACAAAACGCATGACAAATGAGCCAAAAATAACAATCAATCAACTTGAGCAGGATTTTAAAAAACTTCTATGGTGCCGTTTTAGCGATGCACTTGGCATCAGTTGGTGGTCACTCTGAAATAGAATAAGTGTAATCTCCCCACAGTCAGATGGGCCCTAGAGGCAAAACATTTCCAGGACCTCATTTCACACATATATAGCTTGATAAGCCATTGGGCATTGGTAGCACTGTTCATGAAATTCATAAACATCAGAGTGATGGCAGCTCACTTGATTCCTATCTTTTATGAATCCCCCAAAGATTCCTTATAATGTGGAATGCTCAAGTACCTGTCCTATATATTTGCTTAACTACTAAATCATTTATCCATAAAAGTGTACGTTACTTGGTAAATGAACTGTCACTTAGACGACCTAAGGCACAGGATCCCAAACCACGGCCCGCGGGCCACTTGTGGCCGTCGGCTCTCATAAAGTGGCCCGCGAGGCCTCCTCAATTTCTGATACAATGTATTTTTATTAATTTCAAAAATGCATTGACGTTCAAATAAATAATGACTAAACGAAAGTTGAAATAATGTGCGATGTACAGTCCAAGGTCAACGACCTGAACCAGTCCGAGTTTCCGGCCGTCATGAAGGACCTGAGCAGCCAATGGCGGGGCATGACGGATGCACCACAGACGGCCAACACAAGACACTCGACCAAGGCCAAAGGAGCGTCTCGCAGAACCAGCAGGGTAGCTAGAGTCTAGTTCTATAGAGTCTGGATTTTGTCGTTTCTACAAAGTAGAATTTTGTTCGAGTACCGAGAGAGCCCCGTTGGCTTTTTCGTTTATTCACTGCACGTAGTTGTGCTCGGATACATAGTCTAAAATTCTCCGAATAATCGAATATACGAATTTTAACGTACGGTTATGGTCCGCTTAGTTGCCGAAAATAGTAGATATGGCCCGCCACGTGAAAAGCCTGGAAACCACTAACCTACAGTAAGGTATGACCCACTTAAACGTGTATTATTGCATGTTGTGCACAATGGCATTCAAAAACGCATAGATACATAGACCTATAGGCCACTCTTAACCCCTTAACTGTGTATTTAACTGTAACTCAATGTAAAATGGACGGATATATCCGGGGTCCCCAGTTAAGGGGTTAACTGAATTCCTCATGTGCAAGATCACAAACTCGGTTTCCTCGCTGGCTCAGTTAGTGAAGCATCAGCCATGCCAGCCGTCAACCTGGGTTCAATACCCGGACATTCACTTGCCCACCAGCAGAGAGTGGAAATTAATATGGTCTATGGAAAGCTTTTAAAACCGATGACTAATATTCGTTATTATGAAACCGCTTTTTCCTACTGCTCTTTGATTTGGAACATTTTGGGGTTATTCTCAGCTAGTAGTCCAGGAGAGGTTCATGGGCGCCCGCACATTGGGGCAAGAGGGGGCACTTGCCCCCTCCTGGAAAATAAAAATGCCAATATTTCCCATTACAATTTGAAAACCTTGCTAAAATATATACCGTGACCATCGTGTTAAGATGTGTTTTGCCCCCTCTTGGAAAAATTTATGTGGCATAGCCATGACCATTATGTTTTGCCCCTCCTGGAAAAATTTCTGTGGGTTAATTTTGTTGCTTTTTTTGAATTATACAGCAACTGAAGAGACTGAAGCAGCGTTCTCGGAACCAGCTGTTTCTGAAGCGTCAATCAGTTCTGGTTTTGATACTACTACTCAATTAATTGTCGAGTCTGATTCTACCGACGCATTTCGCTGTGCGGTCTGTGGCATCTGTTTTATGGATTTTGGACCGTGTTTTTGTCACGCTCTGCGACACTTCCAGGACAGGACTCGTCGGAACGGTGAGTCATTCCTTTTCGTTATTGTCATGTCTGAAGTTCCATTGTGAAACCTGAATATTACTTGCTGAATGTGAAACCTGAATATTACTTGCTGAATGTGAAACCTGAATATTACTTGCTGAATGTGAAACCTGAATATTACTTGCTGAATGTGAAACCTGAATATTACTTGCTGAATGTGAAACCTGAATATTACTTGCTGAATGTGAAACCTGAATATTACTTGTTGGCTTCAAAAGTCCTTAACCCCTTAACTGGGGATCCTGGGTATATCCGTCCATTTTACATTGAGTTACAGTTAAATACACAGTTAAGGGGTTAATTGGTATCAATTAGGGCTCTACCGAATTTCAATTTCGACCGGACGGATTTACAAATAAACGGCGTTGAACTGCAAAACTTGACTGGTACCGTAATGGTACATAGCTAAGTTGACTGTTCAATTGAGCACTAACCCCACTAATAAATTAGGCCCTATTGTATTTGTTATTATACTTATTTCAACCAGAAATGTATTCATTGCTCCTTAATTAATGTAATTGCATGTTGAAACTTATAACTGCACTTATTACTTAGGGTGAATCTGTAAATAAAATTCCTGTGTTTAGAAAGTGAGCTCCGGTTTTGTGAAAATGGCCGGAATTCGGCTTTGCTGAAGTTGGAGCTGAAATTCGGTACAGCCCTACCTATAACTGATAGAACGTTACAATTTGAATTTTTTATTATAATGTTTGCTTGCTGTAGACCTCGCTTGTTTACATCTGGTGTGCCACGCAAAAACCTTTTACAGGCCCATGAATAGGTAAACAATTAGGTAGGCCTATCATGTGAATACACTGTATGGCAAAATGTCCCGTGATTTCCCTGAAATTGCCTATCGGCAGTATGGTTGCTGGTAAAAGGATTAATGCATTAATGTGCGTGCGATGACTTGTACAGTACTAAAACATTAATTGATTAGTGACTCATTTAGTGTTTACCGTTCAGATGATATAAACAAATTATAATTTCCATCAGTTCAACAAAGAACTGTTAGAAGTTTTAAAAAATTCCTCTGTGTAATTTTTTTAATTCAATGAACTGAATTCTGATACAATTCTGCAGTTTCGAGTCAGTAAAGCAACCAGTGTTTATTCTAGGCCTGTTTTGAGGGGATTACCCCCATGTTTGAAAATCCCCCCCCCCCAAATTTCTATATGTTGCGTCAAGGTTTTCGGGCAGACAAACCATCTCCTCCCCAAACATGTAAAACTCCCCCAATGTCAAGGTGGCTAGAATAAACACTGAAAGCAACAGGTAATGTTGTTTGATTTATGGTGTTACAATGTGCTTGAAACTAATTGTTTCAACGGTTTCTGCAGTTAGAGCATTGTTGTCGATGCTCTCTTTTTGCATAAATTTACTGAGTTAGGTCAAATGTATTTGTGCTGGGGATCGACTTAATGATTTTTCACAATTTAAACACAGCTGGAAAAGAAGAACGTGGTCGCGTACGAGGTGACGATCCCCTGCAGACAACAAACCCTGTAAGTGGATATTTCGAGGCTTTAATAGTTATTGAGTTTACCTTTTATGCGTTCACTGTTGCATTTTTTTCACATCGGGCAAATACAGCCAACAATTAACATGGTTTGACACTGCATGTTTAATCGGTGTTTATACACTGTCTTTTACTATTTCGTGTATGTAAAAACTATTACATTTGTTAAGGGCCAATCAGAGGGTGGCAGCAGGGTCATTTGGCCCGGGTCTCCAATTCATGGTGCCTCTTTTTAAGCTAATGTCTAATCTTGTGAATTGAAACCAAGTTGCCAGCTCTTCAAAAGACACTGCAAAATGAGATATTGAGGCACTTGTTTAAACTTTTTGTCTCTTGCTTTGATTGGCCTGATGAGTTTATTCAGAGTCGAGATGCGTTAAATATCCTTTTCACGTTGCAATATTGAATTTTCGAGTCACTTGTAAATCGTAAGAGTGATTTTTCAATGAATCATACCGATACTACAGTGTATATTCTATTCGGCTGAATTTTAATATAATATACTATTTATGTTTGCAATCAGTCAGAAGGCCTACTAAATAGGCCTATTCTGATTTGGAGTTTGCCAAATAGCTTTCGACATTTCGCGCATCTCTAATGGGCATAACCTTAATTTCCGGTCTAGTTAGAGCCTGTGAAGGGGTCTGCACTTGTTGTAAAGATCTATGACTGTTGCATTTGTAATTACTGTAGATTTGGATTGCTAATAGATTTTTTATCAGCTTTCAGATAATATTATATGGGAGAATGATAGACTTGCTTAGTCCTTCCTATTTAAGCATTAAGATATTATTTAATAGGTTTTAAATTTTATTTATATAGGTCTTTATTTGAGGCGCTGAGAACCAGAGTGGCCTAACCAGAAAAAGTAACATTTTGAGAAAAACGCATTTGAAGTTTTGAAGGAACCTGTAAAATCACCAAGTTGTAATCTATTAGCTTTGACCAAATATAAGTGGAATATCATCTAGTACCTACAAAATTTTCCAATAGGCTTTTGCCAGTTTTCAATTTGCTAAGTTGGTCATGCTAAAAATTTTTTGCTTGTCATGCTATTTTGGGGAGTTGCTAACGTTTTTTGCTTGTCAGGTTTTTCGGAGACTTGGTAAATTTTTTTCAAGTTGCACCCCCAAGACAAATTCCTAGCTACGCCCCTGTCTAATACATAATTAGTCTAATACATAATTACATGAGTATTGCATTAGAATGTTAAATATTAGGCCTAGTTATTCTGTGATAATTCTGCTTTAGAAGCAGTTAGGTCAGTTAAATGACTTTGAATTTCACCAAGCTTAAGATTTTGTATGTGATATGACACAATACAATCATAAACGTTTTTAGCGCTATTATAATATCGCACTAATGCGTTTATCATTAGTTGATGGTCACTGCATGCAGAGTGGGAAGCATGGTCAAATCATGTCTGTGTTATTTCGCAGTTGAAAGTTGAAACTCCCTAGGCTAGTTTAGCACTCGAAACAGGTGCAGACAATAAATTGCTCTTAGACAATCAAATCATGTTAATGATAAAATTTTAGTCTACGGATGTTTTTGGAATACCTGGTTCATCAAACTTGAACTCGCCGAGCAATCCTAATAGCCCGACGTCCGCCCGAACGTTGGATGCTCAGGATTCAGTTTCCTCACAGTTAGACGATAAGAGTTCTGCGACTTTTGGTTAGAATCTTCTAAAAAAATTATGAAACTGTGTAAATACTGTGAAACTTTGGCAGTAGAATACTAGAAGTCTTTCAATATAACTGGGTCAAAAATATTAAATTCAATTATATTAAAGGACTGTATTTAGTGGCGGCTCCGCCGGGGGGTCAGGGGGGCCGTGCCTCCTATTGGGTGCCTGGCCCCTCCAGTGGCCCCCAGTGCCCCCCAGTTGGGACCCTATACTTAATGCTACATACATTAAACAACAAATGGTTGGCCCCCACGATTAGAAGTTGGCACCGCAACGGCCCCCCACTTGCCAAATCCTAGAGCCGCCACTGACTGTATTGGCTAAACAATATAAAACATTGTATTGAACTTAACACATATTAACACACACACGTGCACGCGCGCACACACACATACACACAAACGCACACACACACACACACACACACACATATATATATATATATGTGCTGCATATGCTGTATATATACTGTACTGTATAGGACTATACAATTTTATGTTCAGGTTGCCTAAAAGTGTGAGATTTTCTTTTTCAAATAAAGTTGTGACATTCTGGAATCTGTACAAGATTTTTTTAAAACATTGAACGGCGCTGCTTTGAACGGTGATTGACGAATAAATCTATTTAGTTGCATTCAATCTTAGCAGATAATTTTTTAAATGTTTTCAGGTGTCGTCGAGAAGATGATGAAGCATATGGAGTCGAAAAAACTTGCTTCTAATGCATGGTTTTGCTCACCTGTCGTACATTTTGCAGCAGCTCACGACAGGGGATGGGGGTGCGGTTATCGGACGTGTCAGATGCTTATGTCGTCACTTCTAACCTGTTCTGAATATCGCCAGCATGTGGACCGGATGCACGGTGAGAGTCTTGTTTGTGCATACAACGCGCTAATAATTTGGCCCAAGGGCTCATGGGTTAGCTAGTGCATCGTAATAGCAATTCCACAGCAGCTAGTAATTTGTGTCTTGTTAATTACAGATATTGATTTCCATCATGTTTGCTATAGCCTTATTTGCGGCGCGATTTGTCACTTAGAAGCCATGCCTCAAGCAATAGCTAAGCGACCGAATAGCGGCGCTGCAGTAGAGCCTTAGAATTAAGTCATATATGCTATCGAGTAGAATTAAGTTAGTTGTCAGTGACAGTCAGTCGCTACTTAGATGTCAACAGCAATGAGCTAACACGAAGTCTTCATCTCTCCGAGTCTGTTTGTCATAGTCTAAACTACTGTAAGCTAACCAAAGTCAAGAGCGTTTTACAGATTTTCGTAAGATATGCGAAATAAATAAATAAATATACTGTGTATATATACCGCATCAATGTTATCGGCTTAAAAGCCAGAATAAGCTTAGTAGGCCTACTTTATTTTAACAGATTCCAAAACTATCTGTTAGTCAGAATGTGCAATAATTGCATTAGACACCATTAGCGTCGCCACGGGGGGCAAATGGGAACAACTGCCCCCAACCTACCCCAAGATCACCTACCAGATTCGCGCAAATCCGGTGAGAAAGTTTTTTGTTGAGGATTTATAGAGGATTTATGGTATTCAGGATCTCTGATGTAACATGGTTTTCATTTTGACAGAGAGTCTTATCATTCTGGCATAAATAGCTAGAGTGTCCTACAATTTATTCAGTTGAAGAATTTGCTGAAGAATTAACTACCTGTGTAGTTTTCACTTTTTGTCAGCAGCATTGTCTGTCTCTATGCTTCTCAGGATCCACAGACATTCCATCTGTTAAAGGCATCCAGCACATGCTTGAGAAAGCATGGGCATTGGGATTCGACGCGGACGGATGCAAGCATTTCGGAGGAAGTATTGTTGAGACAAAAAAATGGGTTGGTGCGACAGACATTGCCGCCCTCTTATCGTCGATTGGATTCAGGTCTGTTTTCATTTTATGGCCATTTCATTTAAGTAGTTTGATTTTTTTATTGCCAGTACAGTAGTAATAGTCAGTTTTTTCAAAACTAGAAACTTTGCGGACAACTCCCATGCCAAAGTTTTCAACATCTAATGGGGTCTGATGCAACATTTTTGCTTCCACCTGAGGGGCTAACCTCAACTGATGGAGTTAAGCTTTCGTGTCACCTACCCAGAAAATCGAACACTGTTTATTGTATAATTCCTAGAGATTAATAAGACCATGAGAGTTGTGTTTGACAGTTAGCCTATGCTCTTTCTTGCTGAGAAATTTTGCATTTTTAATATTGCTTTTGTGTGGGCATTCACATGAGGAAGCTGATCTCCAAATTGATTTTCAAGCTCATCAAATTTAATCGTCTGTGTTAGAGATTTGTTATTGAATGTCAGTCATAAGTTTGCATCAACATTCAAATTCCGATTGTACTGTATATCTAATCACAAAGTTGGTTGACAATATTGAATGGTCAGAGGTAAACTGTGGTAATTGGTCAAAATGTTGACAGATAGGCCTACATTTTTCTTAGAAGCATTTTTGCATCATTTAAAACTTCAGAATAAGCCTATTTGTGCAACTTGCACATGTGTTGTAGATATGAATCTTGATGCTTAAGTAAAATGAAATCTCTGATATAGGCTAAGTCTCCAAATACTCGTAACATTAATAGCACATCGATTTGCATTGCATATATAACTCCTTAGCTGGAGGAAGAAATTATGGATTGACCTCGGGACTTTTAACTAAGAATTACCACAAACATGATTTGTTTAACTATAATCCTTACTCGGAGCGACCACTAACTGATGCAGGTGCAATAATATAATGGCTATAGGCCCTAAAGAAGTTTTATGATTGATTGATTGATTCTAGATTGCCATAGATTTATATTTCGATTAACCTTTTAAAGGGGGAATTAAATTTTTAAAGTCATCCCCCCACGGGGGAATTAATTTACGGAAAAGGCGTTCATATGAAAACGTGAACATATACGTTATAAACTTACTATATTTCAGGCTATATACGTCATAATTTGGTGATTTTTGTAGCCGATAGCAAAATACATGAAGTTTATTGTTGTGCTTCTATTTGTCAGATGCAAGGTCATAGATTTCCGGGCGCCATCTGGACCAAACAGTACTCATCCCGCTCTCTTTCAATGGGTTCAGAATTACTTTGTGACTCCTTCATCCTTTGCAAATTCCTTCAAACCGGCTTTATATTTACAGCACAGAGGTATACAGTATATATATATATATATATATATATATATATATATATATATATATATATATATATATATATATATAATCAAGTATATATATGCATGCCTGAACAAAACAAAATATCACATATATAATTTGACTTTTGTAATGCACCTGCTAACATTATTGGCACAGGCGCACTATAAATACCTATGAATGAATGAATACATAATATATATATATATATATATCACATAAATATCACGTATATCACAGAACAAATAATTTCACATTGATGTTGCAAGTTCTTGAGATTTCTAGAAAACTTATTGAGCAGCTAGACTTCAATGAACCAATTAAAATTAGGCCTACATATGCGCGAGCCTATCTGATGGATTCAGTGATTCACTGTGTTCGAATGCGTCTTGTGGTTCGTCTTCTTCATTGTAATATTTTGTGTACAATCTGTGACTTGGCAGGGCATAGTCGATTGATCATTGGATTCAAGGAAGATCATGACGATCCTCCGGAACTCATCCTGCTGGATTCATCAGTTACACGATGCGAAATGCAGAGCGCTGTGCGTTCAGACGATGCAAGTTGTTTGGAAAGTATTCTCTGCTTTCCACTGAATGTTGTGACTCATCAGCAATATCAACTCCTGGTCATTGACGGACTTATGAGTGCCCCTGAAATAGAGGTAAGAGTCAGTTATCACTAAGTGACAGTGGCGTAGCGAGGCAAGGTGCCGCCCGGGGCGAGAAAAAGTGCCGCTTCCGAAATTTTCTGGAAAAAACGTCATCAATTCCCTAAATTTCCTGACAAGCAAAAGAAACGTTATCAACTTCCCTAAATTTAAATTCAAAAATCTCGAAAATGCCGCCCCTGGGCAAGTGCCGCCCGGGGCGGTTCGCCCTCACTGTCCCTCGCTACGCCACTGCTAAGTGATAAGTTCACTTATCATTTAGCAAAGAAAGATACGTTTCTTAGTTTTTCGTAACCAAAGCATTGTTATTGATGCATCCTTCAACGTACGGAGCAGATCGGTTCAGTTCGATGCCAGCTATTTTTGTTTGTTAACTGTTGCACCGTTTAAGATATTTGCCAGAGGGATTAGGCCTAATTACGACAATTGTGTAACGAAGACGCCGGACGGATGCTGTCAATCCGCAGTAGATAGGTCACATAGTGTGGGCTGATGGAAGGCTTTATACTTCCGACTGTAATCGGTTAGCTGATGATCAGTGAAAGCTGTTGACAGAATCGGATACGTTAATATTTACTGTTGATTTCTAACCTATTTACACCATCTGAATTCTTAAAATAACAGTTATACTGTAGGCCTATAGTTAATAATCACTACAGTATCTAGACATAATATTTGTAGCCTAATTCGTTACAATCAAAAATAAGTTGACGTCGAACTGAACCGGTGTCTAAACGATATGATGTTGACGACGACGATGATATTAATGATGATATCAGCGACGACGATAACTATGATCACAGCAGCAATCAATCAGTAGGCTAAATTTTATGGAATGTTAAAATAAGACTGCTACAGAATACCGTAGGCCTTACTAATTGACTCGGTATTTGACCTTGTTTTGTTTGCAAACACTGTCTTGTACCTTTGTGGAGGTTCCAACAATCCTGCATGTGACAATTGACAAATATAGCAATCAAAGTGAAATTTTGTATGGTTTTTTGTAGCTTTTTGATTTTTCACTGTAGTCCAGTTAAAACTAATTTTGGCAATAGGCTCTCTCTCTCTCTCTCTCTCTCTCTCTCTCTCTCTCTCTCTCTCTCTCTCTATATATATATATATATATATATATATATATATATATATATATATTGGGGCAGGAAGTTAGCAGAGTGGTAACAGCGCTGAACGATGGAGCAGAAGGTCGCGGTCGCGGGTTCGAGACCCTCAGGAGCCCTAAGGTCGACTCAGCCTTACTCGCTAGAGGACGGTGGTAAAGTGAGGAGCAGTGGTAAAATGCTGCGATAAGTCAAACAGGTACGCTAGGCGATGCACTATCCCCGTATTCGAGCCCTACTTAATCACCAAATAGTTGGGTAGGGGAGTCGTATTAAATCGATGAAATCGCACAAGACGATAACTATGATCACAGCAACAATCAACAAGTAGATTTTATGGGATATTAAAATAAGATTGCCACGGTTAAACTTTTTATCGCTATAAACTTGTCGAGACCTAATGATCAACAGTTTAATATTTTCAGGCCAGCAAGACCATTGTCAACGAAATACTCTGAATCCTGCTTTTTTATGGAAACGAACACTTCTGTATTCTACAGCTATAATCGTATACAACCGGAATGACATTTAAAAGCGTTTGATAATTATTTTTGATGATTTTTTTGAGAGAAATAATGTAATTTTACGAATTTGTTTGGATAGAATTTCGCTAAAGTTGCCCGAAAGAAATAAATTCCTGATTATCCTGCAGACATTTAAACCGACATTTGGAAATAATCGTTTGCAAAATTCTAACCTTTATCATTTCTCGTTTCAAGATTTAATAAAATGAACTATACTTCAAAGATTGTAAGCGAGTCTTACATTGGCAATGGCTCTTATACATTAGCGTGCATAGGGGCGGGCGGGGCGGTGACCCCGGGCGCAGACCAGGGGAAGCATACAAAAGGTTGACCCGTCGATTTCTTTGCTCGTCAACATTTTTGCTACATTTTACTACTGCTGTTGTAGGCCTACCATCTAAAATTTCGCTGTTATGCATGCTCAAATATTAAGACCTATCATCTACATAAGCAAAATATTAAAATAATAAGATCTATCTACTGTATAGATTTCAGCCACATGTGAAAAGCTGTTTGCTTCCGTTCCTTGACATTAAATCGGTCACACCGTCACACTGTCTGTCACTCGACAAAGCGAAACTTCACAAGTAAGCCTAATGCGGTCAGTCTTGGCCTACTACAGCGGCTGCCAGCCATCGAGACATCAGTGCTCGGCTAGCAGCGAATTTGCCTGATGAACATGTAACCTAAACAAAGTCCAGTAATTAAAGTTTCTACTGTACAGCATATTGCTTCCAAGAGGTCTAGATTTAAGGATTAGGTGAGCGAAAGCTGGCTATTACCCAGGAGTTTGCGTTCGGAAGGGGGATGCCCCTAATTGCAGAGAGCCCCCTAATTGCAGGGGATGTCAATGCCCAGTGTTTCGTCTATACTCCTTGTAGACTTGGACCCAGGGAAATAGAAATGGGCTGGGGATGGTGGCGGGAGTTCGATGTTTGGCCCCCGGAAAGAAGGAAAATACAAGTCAAAATATGATTTCGGCTATCATCTCTTCCGTTTTCATGCGATCCACTCTAATTTTTGTGGTCAGTTACAGTATAGTGCTCAAATTTCAATTTCCAGAGGTGAATTTCCCCATTTAGAATTCTAAGTGAATAGTCTTAGACATCAGTCTGCGTTGGTGATTACCAACACTATCCCTGAAAAGAGGAGTATGAGCAGGAGTGTCTGTCACAAATCGAGGGATGTAACACCCCGCTGGGGAATAATAAAATCCCTGAGAGAAACCCACTACTGCAGTTTATTTGATGATTTGTACATCCAGCGGTCAGTAGCAGGCTCAAAGGAGTAAGGATGCAGGGCGCTGTTCGTTTCAAACTTAATAAGAGCGGGAAGATGCTAGTAGCCTAATGCCGTATAAACAAACTGCCGTCGACCAAAGTCAAATATTTAGGCCTACATTATAATTCAGTTAAATCGAAGCGCAAGGCATCGTGTTACTGTAACTTCGATATATCCGACAGGCTTCTGACAAACAGCTAGATACAATAAGCGAGATTTCGAAATGAGCGAGACTTCGCCTAAATTTCGATATACCGGTAATCGGAATTTCTATATACACTGTAGGCCTAAGCGACAGGATTCGACTGTAACAGGTACAGAGGCGTAGCGTGCCAATAGCTATTGTGGCTTTAGCCATGAGCGACACACATTACGGGGGCGGCAAATTTTGGAAGCGACGACCTTTTTTCGCTTGTCAGAGAGTTTTCAGTGAAGGCGGGAAATTTTAGAAGGGGGCGGCAAATTTTAAATTTAAAATTGTTGGAAGCGACGACATGTGTCATCAGGGACGTCATTTGGGGGCAGGGGGCATTTGCCCCAGGGGGGCATTTGCCCCCTGATTTTTAGGGGAAAATTTTTTTCCGCCAATGTTTGTGTTATTTAGTTTTTACATGCCAATTGGCTGGCTAAATAGGTAAAAAATACTCTGAAAGCAAAAAGGTCAGCAGCCCCTAAAGGAGTGCTTGATGTCGAGTAATCTGAAGTAACTAATCGTAAAAAACGACCGACAAGCAAAAAAAGGTCGTCAACTTTTTTCTCGCAAACTTGTCAGGTCAAAAGTGTTTTGTCCCCCCCCCTGAAAAACAGAAAAACAGTGAAATGACGTCTCTGTGTGTCATGGGCGGCATGAGTGCACGCTACGCCTCTGATGCCAAACGCCCTAGAACTGCATCTGATATGAATGAATTTGGGGCGGCGGATTAGCCATGAGCCAGACGCGGCAAAAGTGCACGCTACGCCACTGAACAGGTAAGACAATATAACCTACAAAGATTCGCAATAAGTTCATAAATCTGTTTGTAATCGAGTATCAGTGGTGTAGCTATTTCTGGTGACATATATGCATGCTTTTTTAATGAAATATAGTTCAAAAATGACGTGAAAGAGTGGCTACTTCCTACCCCGATTTATTGCAAAAGTTTAAATTATTACATATAAATATTTCTAAAATCTGAAAATGTTAAGTCAACTTATGTGAATGCGTGATAATCACCTACAATTTTTCCAACGGCCTCACAGGGTAGTCTTGCCCCACCACAGCAGAAAGCACACCATAACGGAACTTACGGCCATGGTTTGGGCAAAGGGCATCTGGTCCCCCACGGGGAGTACGGCCCAGTGGGGCCTTCGGACTCTTTTGGGCATGCGGCTCCTTTTGAGTTTACGGCCCCAAAGGGGCTTGGTCTCCACGGGTGGCTGGCCTTGGTCTCCCACGGGGCTGTGTCCCAGTGAGGCCTAAAGGGTCGTCCATAAATGACGTAACGCGATTTTGGCACTTTTTTACCCCCTCCCCTCGTAACAAAAAGCCAGATCCCTCTAAAATATGACGTAACAACGGGCCGACTCCCCTTTCGTCTTCCGAAAGGTTTTGACAAGCAAAAAGGGTAATTCATTCTTCTATTTTTCCCTCTTTAAACATACTGACAAGGAAAAAAGGTCATCTTTGTATTTTCCCTCTCCAAATACCATGACAAGCAAAAAAAGAAAAAGGTCGTCACTTAAAAATTGTGTTGCGTTACGTCACATTTACGGAACCCCCTCCCCCACGTCACACTTCGTAACAAATGTCCGGACCCCCTCCCTAGGCGCGTTACGTCATTTATGGACGACCCCTAAGGCTCCCATGGGGGGCTTGGTCCATGACAGGAGGCTGCACCCCATTAAGGCTTACGGTCCCACACGGGAGGTTACGCCCCCAGTAGGGCCTACGGCCCCACACGAGGAGCTACGGCCCCACACGGGTGCTGGAGGCGCATCCTTCCGTCTCCGACGGAAGGATGCACTCCCCCAGAAGAGCCTAAGACCCAACACTGCCCCCAGTAGGGCCTACTGTCCCACACTGGGGACTGCGCCCCAGTAGTGCCGTACAACGTGGAACCAATCGGGACGTATCCCCGTGGGGTCAATCAGACAATGAGGACGCTTCGTCAAAAGCTTCGCCGATTTCTTGGTGTGGGGAAGCAATGAATTTCTAGGAAGTTGGTGGAGGATGCAGTGATGCAATGATTTTTTTCTAAGAGGATGGCACGACTTGTAGGAGGCACGGTCGCGGTAAACCGTGTGCAATAAATTACCCCATTAGCAGAATTTTTCCGTTTTACCGACTATATCCTGTTCGAAAAGACTGACAAGCAAAAAAGGCTGGTGGGGGATGCATCCCCAGTCATCCCCAACGTGGAACCGCCACTGGCCCGGGAAGAAGATAGCCGGCAAAGGGGCATTGGGTCTGTGGATAAGGAGAACCAAGGAAGAAGCAGGGGAGCATGAGGAAGTGGAAGATGGTGAGCCAGATGTGGATACGGGAATGGAAAATTCTTGCGACACGGAATCGATTCGATCTGAGCATGCTACAACTTCAGAACTTCTGTTGAGTCTGAGACGCTTTCAACGCTTCGTAACAATGGAGACTCCTTAGAAAATGTAACGAGAACCAGGATGTTGTAAATATTTGCAACGGAACAATTTTGGCTACTTGAAAAAAAACCAGTTCACCAGTTCCAGATAAGCTGAAGATGGAAACTGTTCAGCATGGCCCAGAAAAGGCTCAATATAAGAGAGGCGACCATTTTTTGCTCTTCAACCAGACAGATGGGGCGTCAAATAATGTTTGGCTCCGGGGCGCCCACCACTCTCTGCACGCCACTGCCTTTATAGGCCTTAATCGATAGAGCTCTAGTTTTTCCTCGGCATTAGATGCAATGGTTTCGCAGATCAATGTTGATCATATTCATTCTTCATAATAAAATAGACTTAGCTTCCGAAAAAATTGGAAGTCGGATAACAGCATAATAAGCATTCTATTTTAACGCGTCAAAATATTTTGTGGAACTTTTCAACATAAACTTTTAGTTTACAAGCATACTCGTTTTCTGAAACTAGGCGCAAGAAGCTCACATATGCCATTTCAAAATGTTTTTATGGTGTTATAACGAAATGTATTGTATTTTTTGTTCTTATTCTAGTCAAATTGTTTCGTTACAACGTCAGGAGTACTTTTGAAGCTTTGTCATCCATGCATTTAAGAAATCTCTTATCCTGGCTCCTGTCTGCCTCCATGCTTTCCCAGTTGATGTGGTTGAATTTATCCGCCATTATAGGCCTAGTGAATGAATGAATGAATGAATGAATGAATGAATGACATAAAATGATTAGTCAAAGAACCTTCCTAGTGGCGTCACTAGGGTTGGTGTCACCCAGTGCGGTAAAATCGTGGTGTCACCCATTTAGACATTTAGACTTGGGACCTCTTCTAAATCTTTCTTTATTTCCTTCTCAAATACCGTGACAAGCAAAAAAGGTCATCCGGACAATTCGGAGCAAAGAGCAAAGTTTCACTGAGTTTAAATAAATGCGAATATCGCCCCGACAGAAGAATTAATAATAAGTAATGCCACGAAAGTTGTAAAACGTTGTAAAACTGTTTCAAAATATGACTGTCCGTTTGCAGTATGACAGCGTCCTTTACAGGTCCGATCACAGCATCTCCATATCTCCTTCCCCGCTATTTCTTATCTATGTGATACAGATAACCTACGTAGGCAAGAATTCTTTTTTCGTTTTCTGATTCCAAAAATTGCAGCGCCATATGTCTTGGCTTTCTTATATTTTACGTAAACTTTCAGTTACAGTTAACTGATTTGTTATTTTTCAGTTAACTGATATTTCAGTTACAGTTAAAGTTAACTGAGACAACACTGTGTAAAGGAAAGAGCTAGGAAGGAAAGGGACGGAGAAGGGATGATTGGAACAAATGAGGGACAAAGACACGCATACAAAGTTAGAAAGCTATAGGATATAGAGTGCAGTGTTCAGCCGAACAACTATGAAACGACGTCGTCGTGTTTTATCAAGCTCCGCCCACTGTTAAGTTTGACGTTGCCTTAGCAATTAATTAATTAATTAATTGGCTTAGAAATTTCAACAAAAAATATAGCCCCTGAAATGACTAATGTCATAAAGCGAGTTTATTCCCCGATGTGATCATAATATTAAATGAACAAGAAGAATTGAACATACAGGACACATATGCCACTTCGTAGGCCTATTTTAAATACAAATTTTTCAATTGATCGTTATTAATAATAAATTTATTAATAATTAATTAATATTTGTTTATTTATTATTAATCGTGAGATAATAGGTTTGTAATGCTTTGCGCGTCATCACTTGACATTGTTCCAGCAGCAGCCGCTGAAGCATCATTATAGTTACTCTTTCCTCCAATCGCAAGAATGACATTTGAATAAGAGCACACACTTTCCACCCATTATTTGGGTAACCCCCATTCTCATCGCTTGACTGCAGGCGGCGCTTGGATTTAGATATCTGTTGCAACGAGAACTTGTGTAGGTGCTAGGGACACAATGTTGCAGAGCAGCTGTCAGATGTCTAGGTTGTGCGGGATAACGGCGTGGGTAGCTTAGTGGGCGAAGTCATCGGTGTCGAGCTGAAGGAGAGTGGATATAAGCCCCATGGACTTGCACTCATGCATCAAATCTAATTAACTTACTGACAAGGAGGAGTATACAATCGCCTTAAAATTGTTGACATAAAATAGGCTATTTTGACGCGTCAAAATATTCTGTGGAACTTTTTAAACACAAATAGGCATAGAAACTTTTTGGTTTGCAGCCTTTCTGTTTACTGAAACTATGCGGAACAAGCTCACATATATACCATTTTTCAAAATTTCAAAAAATATCATAACATTTTATATAAATATTTTCATTCATTCATTCAACCAACCACCACGAAATGCTGAGAAATTTGCGTACTCCAGATACGCTTCCATACATTCAAAATGTCGCAGAAGAGGGGAGGTCGGTCTTCTACACTTTGGTTGGCTTAGAAGCCGCGGCAAAAAATATATCCCATGAAATGACTAATTTCAAAAGTGAGTTCATTGCCCGATGTGATCATATAAGTGACTGAACAAGTAGAATTGAACAAATAGGGCACATATATGTGGGTACATCAATGTCTCTCCGTAGGCCTATTCTAAATACAAATTTTAAAATTTATCGTTATTATTTATTATTAATTAATTAATAATTAATTAATAATCGTGAGATAATAGGTTTGTAATGCTTTGCGCGTCACCCGACATTGTTCCAGCAGCAGCCGCTGAAGCATCATTATAGTTACTCTTTCCTCCAATCGCAAGAATGACATGTGAATAAGAGCACACACTTTTCACCCATTATTTGGGTAACCCCCATTCTCATCGCTTGACTGCAGGCTGCGCTTTGATTTAGATATCTGTTGCAACGAGGACTTGTATAGGTGCTAGGGATACAATGTTGCAGAGCGGCTGTTCAGCTGCAAGATGTCTAGGTTGTACGGGATAACGGCGTGGGTAGCCTAGTGAGCGAAGTCATCAGGTGTCGAGCTGAGGGAGTGGAGATAAATCGCATAGGCCTGCACCATACACCATTTCATTATTATTATTATTAATTGCATATCTGGTGATAACAGTTGGAGGCATACTTAGTAGGGTTTTGTTGTAAGTTCCGGCTCTTGATAATCACTTATGGTTTGAAGTTGAAAATATATGCTATTGTGAAACATAAACCTCCTTAGATTTGAACCAGTTACCCTCTAATTGCATCGCAGGCACCCTGCCACCTCGGCCACTGCACTCTCAGAACAAGGATACGTTTAGTCAACAATTTACTGTCTCATTAAAAAATACACAATTAACAACAGACACATCAGTTACACAGGCTCAAGGATATTTCTAGGATTGTGAATGGGGGGGGAGTGTCGACCTCAAATTGGGAAATGGAGGGGGGTCCGGAGCTAATTAGTATGCGCTTTGTATGCTTACCATTGTCACATTACCAAATTTTGGGGGTGTCGACCTCAAATTGGAGGGTGTTGGGCGGTGTTAGGGGGTTGTAAAAATATCCCTGCACAGGCTGAGTCATAAAATCTGATAATTTAGTACTTCAAATATAAGAGAATATTCAGTTGAAAGCAACCAACTAAATTTTAATCAGGCAAATTAATAGTGTGGTAAAGTAAAAGAATATTTGGCTGAAGGCAACAGACTGCATGGTGGCATGCACATGTAACGTAATGTAATGTAACGAAGCTCTCGTTAGATGGCTCCAATCATCAAGCATTGAGCGACCTGGCCCTTTCTAAGAACACTGCATTCTTGCGAACGGGGTGGCAGCAGTAGCATGCCATTGGCCGCTTTCATGCTCAGCAGTCTGCTGCTAATCTGGTTCCCCGTGCTCTCAGCAACGGGCACGCCATCCGGTGTGTTCCAAGAGAGGGTGCATCGGTGGTATTCGGGGCGTGGATCCAGTTCAACGTCACTGCTGAGCTGAAATTATGTATACTGTAACATAACATTTCAATCAAATCCAATTCATTTATTAGTATCGAATAACAACACAAATAATTGCAAGCAATAAAATCCGAATGATAATTTTATTACAGAAACATGGCACAGAGCAAGGAATTAACACTGAAAGGGAGATAATGAAAAGTGAAGCAGTTGGTAATTATTTATCTTTTAAAAAGTCTGCCTTCAAATAAAAGAAATTTTGAGAATCTGAGATTAGCACATATTACCTGTTCTGTTTATTATATTAAGTCTAATGGTGGCATACACTAAATTTTAAGGTAGATAAGTAGGCAATTGTGAGAAAAGTTAACAGTGCAAACTCCAAATCGGTTGTAATATAACAAACTATAATGGTGGATAAGTGCAGAAGTGCAAGAGAGAGAAACAGAGGGGGCCAGTGGACTGGTTAGTATGTGAAGAAAATGGATGCCACTTTTTTAAATGTAAGAAGAGAATGAATTTGCTGAGTAGTTCTGGGTATGGTGTTCCACATCCATACAGTAAATATTGAGTTTTAAAACCTGATAATGAAGAATATTTCTAATGTAATGGCTGCTACAAATTCTAGACCAAATTTCAGCTTTCTTGAAATAGAAGAGGCATTGCATAGAAAAAAACAACTTAAGGACATACTCTGACAGTGATTCTCGTCTTCATTGCGTTGGGATCGGCACACATTTTCCGCATAGACGGCACCACATACAGATTAAAAGTAACAATAGCCGAAACAGGATTTCCAGGAAGACCAAAGAACAACTTTTCCCCATTTTTCCCCATTGTAAAATATAAAACATATTTGTCACTTCAAATTAACTTCAAATGATCTTAACAAAGAGACTTCCCAAAAAAGCACTCTACACATACAAGGAAGGTAAAAAAGAAAGAGGCAGGCCCAGAAAAAAATGGATGGACATTAGACAACATAAAAGAAGATTTTAAAGAAAGACAACTGACAATAATTGCAGAAGGAGGAACATTGACTTTTGACAAAAAGCCTGGAAATGTTTTCTGACTTGCTATTTCCACTAATGAGTTGGCAGAGAGCAATGATGATGATGATGATGATGATGATGAAGACCTTAACAAAATGGTTAACCTAGTAGGCTCTAATTTCAGTATTCTACTGAATTAAGCTTTCTGGATTCTTAACACTGTCACTCTCAATTCCAACCAGCAACATTGTGATATAAAATTGAGGTGGCAAAATGTACCCAGGTTTCATGAAGACACGTGCAAAATGCAGTTTTGCACCCAGGTCAACAGTTAACACATCCTTAATAAGATCCTGTGAAAACACAAAACAAGATTATCTGTGACGATGACTACGGTAAATTTTTCCCACGCATCAGCAAATTGTGTGCTAAGTTTTGTAACAGTTAATAAACTTATTAAGAGGTGAATTTTACGACAATGAACAACAATTGTACATCTATGACCCTCCCGATTTGATCTTTAGCAAAAACATTTAAACCTGCTAATAAATGTCTGCCAAAAAAGTAGGCGCATTGAAACGTTCACCTTTTCGCCCATTGAAACTCCGCCAGATGTCACAATTACGTCAACTTTTTCCAGTGCTGAAATAATCTGCAGTAACAGTGACTTGGCACTGAGATAAAAAGAAAACAGTCAATAATAATAATAATAATAATAATAATAATAAAAATAATAATAATCATCATCATCATCGTCGTCGTCATCATCATCATCATCATCATCACCCAGTACAACATACAATCTCCAAATTATTTATAATAATATAATATCTTCTACGGTAACAACATTAAAAGAACCCGTGATCGATTGGTAACAATAGGTTCTAAGATTCCAAAAAATCTGCTGGGTGAGTACAGTACAAAAATCTGGCTACCTTAAAATAATAAATATATTGACACAAAACAGCCTGAATGGCCTTAATTAAGCTCACGTGTCTTCAGCAATTCCAAGATCCACCGGATGAAGATTTTGTTCTCGTAACGCTGACAGTAACATCACTCGGTTGCTGTCGCGTATTTTTCCTGGTCTAAGCGGCTCTTCGGGCTCCACTAACTGCAACCAAAGAACGCGGAAAAACTGGTTCTGTTTCATAAATTAACCCCTTAACTGGGTGCTCCGAGTAACGCTCGTCCATTTTACATTGAGTTACAAATAGTTGCCCAGTTAAAGGGTTAAACAGAATTTGCCTAACAGAATTTTCTTAAAACCAACCAAAAGAACTATATTAAATCAAAATGCACAGTAGATGCGCATAACTGCAAAGACTTTCGGAATCCTACAGAAGACAAACAGCAAACTATAAATGGAATATTTACTTGCTTTATACAATGCTTATCATGTCAATGGTGATCAATAGAAATATGACACAAACCTCATTTCCCGTTGACATGACTCCAACCCTCGGCTGTGCATGAACCCGAATCTTCGTCACTCCGACGGTGGCCAACAGGCCAACTTCCGACGGTCCGAGCTTTGTACCGGCAGCCAAGATCTTCTCTCCCTTCTGAATGTCCGATCCAATTTCTCTGGCAACAGAGAAATTTGAAACTGCCCGACAGTGAATTTTCAGAGAAGCATCTCTCAAGATCTAAGTCCCAGTTTTGCGACCCGGTCTTTAAAATGCTTGTCTTGGGATGTCACAGTCTTTGTCTCGATCTGGATTTTGTTTTAAGCCTTGACTTGGATTATGAAAATTGTCTTCAGGTATTGTTATTATTATTATTATTATTATTATTACAACTAAGCAAACTTTATTATTATTATTATTGTTCAGGTATTATTATTATTATTATTATTATTATTGTTGTTGTTGTTGTTGTTCTGGTATTTTTCATCTTAAAATTCAAAAACCTACCTAATATCTTGACCGGAAGAGGGCTGGACAAGGATTTCAATTTCCAGTTCCTCCTTTCCATCTTCCGATTCCTTGAGTAACACCGTGTCCTCCACCTGCACAACAGCATCGGCACCAGGTGGCAGCGGGGCACCAGTGCTAATACGCATGCACCAACCGCTCGAAACCTCCAGACAGGGCTTTTAACAAAACAGGACAACAACATTCAGTTCCCATCATACAATTAATATGAAAACAAGTGACAAACATCTATTATAATTTTTGGCACCTGTCCAATGTTTCATCTGCTAACCATTGATTTAAATCTTGGTGAGAAAAATCAACATAAAAATCGGCCAAATGAAAATCAATCAATCAATCAATCAATCAGACAGTGGTTTCAGTAGGTCAGTAGGTCACTTCTAACTGCAGATGACAATAGCATATGCAGCATACAGCACTGAAGATGTCTTCTGTTCATGCACTGATACTCTCTGTCTGCGCACCTCCAAGAATTACGAAGCCATAAAAAGAGCAACAGAAGAAAGAGAAAATTGCAAGAAAATTACTATGTCAACCTCTCTGCTAGGGGAGACACATAAAGATGAATAATAACACTAAGCACTTATAAGTGACTCATCTGTAAAGCGCTCTTGACTTTAGCTCCAGTTATGTTACTGCGCTATATAAATTGTCGTAGATAATAACAATAATAATAATAAGCATACCACGGTCCCAGCAGTCGAATCTCCGATAACAGAACGCTTTCCGACACCATCGCTGGCTTTGAACACACAAAATTTAAAACCAGAATTAAAACATCTTTGCAATTCTAAATCTTTATCTCAGGACAAATGGCTTATAATTTCCACAATTATTATGCACAAATGGCAGCTACAAAAGAATGTGTTTGCTGTTAGGTTAGCTATTAAAATAAATCAAAATGTCCTTAAAATTTAATCCTCTGCATCTATCAATAAATCGTTAGAGTTAATTCCACTCAATACAACGTAATTATAGCAGTATGCTAATGTGACCAAAGGCACAAAAACACAGCATATGTAAATTCAACCTGTCAGCTCAAAAGGCTTTTACCCAACACTGCATATCCATCCTTGATTGACGCTCGAAATGGAGGCAGAGGCTCCACGGCGTAAACATCATCAGTCAAAACTCTGTGCAATCCATCTACCAACAAAATAAAATAAAAAGAAGAATTAGCAGTAGAAAAAGTAAAGTCTTTCCCGAGCTCTCAAGGCTCATAGGGCGGCGCTGATCTCCGTTTCCAAGGCCCTCAGCCAGGCGACTGGTGCAAGGTTACACGATACGGGGCCAGTGTTTTCGTGTCGTGCAACGTGCCTGTTTACTATGCGGATTATTCCGCTAACTCAGTTGCCAACGCCATCTGGTGAGAGAAGGCTGAGTCAACCTTAGGGCTCCTGGGGGAGTCGAACCACGCGACCTTCGGCTCAATTAAACTAATAGTAATTTAAATTAATTAATTTAGACCAACTGTCTAAGCAGGGGGGCCAGTTTTTTTTTATTTTTCCACAAATGTATGTGAAGTAAATGCAAAGTTACTTTAACTGTTAACTACATTACAGTTACAACATTAAAAAATAATTAGCAATAAGGCGATTATTGAAGTCGATACCCAAATAACTGATGGTTTCCGCTCCACAGACATCGGTTTCATGCATCACAATCTTAAGAGCTTCCTCAACACTAATTATCGGAAAAGGCGACTTCCTCATTCTCCTTGCCACATGACTTTCATCCACAGAACCTCAAAACAGACACATTCCAGACATCTGAAATCAGATCATAAGCCAATTAATTATCAGAAAACAATGACAATGCTACGATACAGCAAAGTCAAATTCATTTCATGCCACATTGTAATGTCATGCACTATGTAATAGAGAATTTATATAGCGCCTACTCAGTCTTAATATTAAAAGTCACTCAGAATCGCTCCCACTGAGATTAGCGCTGTAGACATGGCAAAGACAACGTCAGAAGCACTGTTGTTGACAGTATTGACGTCTCTGCAGATCAGAGGATGATCTTTAAGGTCCACTTATATGGCAAAAGGGAGTTTAATTCCCGAGAAAGCGGCCTTCTGTAGATTACTTTCCCAACAAAGACATGACGGAAGATGTTGTTGTGGGTCCACATGACAGTAGACGGAAGTCATGATGGCGTCGAATACCCACAAGGCGGTCTTTTGTGAGAAGCAACAGTCGATCAAGTCGCGCAAGCACAGCAACAATCCAGACACACCAACATGTGCTGGTAATGACGGCCATTATGGAAAAATAGGCGACGACAACCAACTGAAAAATTCCAGGCAATCGGAAAAATACAGAGGACAGAGTAAAGCTTCTTGGAAACTGACCGAGGAAGAACTCGTTCTTCTCCGAGAAAGAACTCGTTCTTCTCGTTTGGCACAAAAACCAAACTCAGAATGTTGAAGACTGCTAAGAACGGTGACAAAATCCAAACATGCAAATGCGCGCTGGCAAATGGAAATTTACTGGAAATGCGAAAAAATCAAAATCATTCAACCGATACCTCGTCTAAAGCTAATGCTAAAACACCATAATAATGTCTCTAAAGATATTTCATCTTTTAATAATTGATTCAAAACTTGTACAAAACTTTCCAAATATTGATAATAATCGGAAAATATGAATTTCAATATATTTTTGATCCTTACTGGTACATATATTGTCTGCATCATTTGAAACTGAATTTCCATGGCCACTATGATGATGATGATGATGATGACTGTGATGATGGTGGTGGTGGTGGCCGACATGGTGACTATGATCACCATGATGATGACTGCCAGAATCGTGCTGATGATGCAGATGTCTTGACTGAGTTTCATAACCAATAATGTGTGGAACGTGCTAAAAAAAGTACAAAAACAGCAAACAGTAAAAGAGTTCCCATTAAAATACACACAGTCTCATAAAAAGACCAAGCAAGTTTCAAATGTGCATTAATTTGCATTTTTTATAGGCCAGGAATGCAAGATCATCGATCGTTGTCGTACAGATCGTACCATGTCTGAACGCAAGTGATGCGGTTCTGCTTCCAAATCTCGCAATACCGTCTTCTCCGCTGGAACAGAACGCGAATCTTCTGTCTGGATACGATGGTGAACCGTGCGAATTGCGGGCTTCCTATCGTGAATTAGATCGACCGCATGACAGATTGCTGGAGCAATTATCTCTAGGCACTCCTAGAAAACAAAGCAGCAATTCAACTAAGCAAACTGCATCACCTTTGGAATGCTCTTGACGCCAGTATGCGTGGCTTAGCACTCCTAATTCTGTGGCCCTCTTTTTGAAACAACTTAAAACTTATCTCTTTGTCAATATACAGTAATTTGCTGTGGGAGCGCTTCTGAGCGATTCTTCAAAAGAGGCGCTATACAAATATTTTGTTACATTACATTACATTGGAAGAGAACATATAATATAATCAGAATTCACGTTTTCATATTCGAAAGTCAAGAACAACTAAAATAACAACAAACTGTAAGGCAATTCAACCACAGCACTCAATACCTTTACATATTGTGGATCAATATGTATGAATTTAAAATCAAACTTCAAAATAAAATTATATTACATACCTGTGATGCTTTCTTGCTCCCAGGAAAGTTGACTATTAAAGTTTTGCCCCTAATTCCACAGGTCAGTCTAAAATCAACAAAATTATTCACCAACTTATGCCAAATTACAGGATGGCGCAGAAAACAGCGGACTAGTCACATTAAGGTTTGCATTTAATACAGTCCAGTTTTTTTTGTGCCACCCCGTACAATAAACAATTACTAAGTGCTTTATTCAAACAAGTGATTACATTAATATACTTGGAAACAAGGACTGAAGTTATAAATAGACAAATAGAAGAATATCCTGCCACCTTGACAACATGGCCATGCTTGTTATCTGCAGTGATTTCGTTATCATTGCTATCACCATTCCGGGCAAGCGCTTTTCCAAAATTTCCTCTGTTGCCTAGATAATACAAATGAATCAAAAAAGTAACAAATCTGTCAGTAATTGCTAAATTCTATTATTAAGTATAATAATAATAATAATAATAATAATAATAATAATAATAATAATTATTATTATTATTATTAAGTAATATCTAAATTTTAGCATCTTTCTATTATTTTTCCAATTCTTTTTATGGTCCAAGATTCACATCGACATTTGCATTCATTTGACAAAAAAACCAAGTCCGTCGGCTGTTTTGAGAAACTCCTAAAGACACACTTATTTAACATCTCTTATAAGTGACTCCTCTGTAAAGCGTTCTTGACTTTAGCTCCAGTTATGTTACTGCGCTATATAAATTGTCGTAGATAATAATAATAATAATAATAATAATAATAATAATAATAATAATAATAAAGTCAGAAACCAATTGCATACCATACCTCAGGAGTAACGTCTCTTGGTGAACAGCCTGTTCCGCCGGTTGTTAAGATCAAGTCAAGAAACAGAACATTGGTCCATTCCAGCAATTTTTCCTTCAAATAAAAAAAAATTATAATTCCCATATAAACAACACAGTAAACAGTATTTTATTGCAAGCTATTTTGTACTAGATTGTTAACCCTTTCACTTCGGTGGTCTGTATAACCAATATGTTATGAAACAGAAGACTCAGTCCTATGGGGCAAAAGGGTTAATAATCACTGCCAGATGACTCATACTAAGTTTAATGTGTATTGTGTATGGGATAATGAAAACCCATAAAAATCATATTTAAAAAAAATTACTTCAAATTTCAAACAAATAACAGGAAGAGAAGCCATAAAACTGTGGACAGAAGAAATAATTTTCAGAATTAACGCTTTAAACGTCATATTTACTTTGATTTTTGTGACATCATCAACGACGATTGCATGAATCTCAACTTTACCACCGTCTCTAGAAATGTAATTCAAAATAAGAAATCAAATACCCTAACAATAAAATCACAAAATAATTCATGGAACATCTGATAGAATGACCATGCTTATTATTGCTATATAAATTGTCTAGCTAATAATAATAATAATAATAATAATAATAATAATAATAATAATAATAATAATAATAATCTTACAAAGCTCCATTTTCAATCAGCCTCCTGAGGTTTTCCCCACTCGTATCTTCCACATCGCCTGATGCACAACTGTCGCTCACTGAACAGAAAACAGAATAACTTGCTTTAACCCCTTAACCGTGTATTTAACTGTAACTCAATGTAAAATGGACGGATATATCCGGGATCCCCAGTTAAGGGGTTAAAATCCTAAAACAGAAGAAAATCTAAAGCAAAAGTAGATGCAACTGATGGATCCTCACTAAGACAACTGCATCAAAAATTCAAGACAGTATCTGTCTTAGAGGAAATTTGGATAAAACAGGTGCTCGGGATCCCTAGAACCTAATAACCTAATGCTAGATATTGAAAAAGTGATTTGACTTCTTTGATGCTTTACTGTGCTGTTTGCCTTACGGATACGGCCTAGACTTGGACTCTGCAGCTATGCACATGCAGTGGCGGCTCTAGGATTTGGCAAGTGGGGGGGCGTTGGGGTGGCAACTTCTAATCATGGGGGCCAACCATTTGTTGCTTAATGTATGTAGCATTAAGTATAGGGTCCCAACTGGGGAGGCCACGGGGGGGCAGGCTCTCAATAGGGGCACGGGCCCCCTGCCCCCCGGTGGAGCCGCCACTGTGCACATGAAAATATATAAAAGCAACTAATATATCCATGTCTAATATAACCTACCTTTCCTTAGCACCTAGAAATGAGCTGCCACTGCAGTACTTGCTTTTAGAAAGCGATATATAAATTCAGAGATTTTAACTTGCAACACAGCAACCCTACACAGACTAAGAAGATCACTGGTCGCAATGCAAGTAAATCTCTTAAATTTACGTAGCGCTTTAGAAGTAGTACAATACTAGCTGCCTGGTATCACATTATAGCCGCCCCAGCTATGACCGCCCCGGTTATGACCGCCAAAGTTACGACCGCCCCGGTTATGACCGCCAAAGTTATGACCGCCCCGGTTATGACCGCCCCAGCTATGGCTGCCGTCAGTATCGTTTAGGGTTATTGTCTCGTGTCTGGTTTATGGTGTGGGTAATGATTATACGACCCCGTACGGGTTAGGGTACACTGCTTTTCGTCAAAACCCATAGAGTAACTGGGGCGGTCATAACCGGGGCGGTCATGCCGGTAACTGGGGCGGTCATAGCTGAGGCGGCTACCACCTGTAACCTAGCTGCCTATTCTTATGCGCTTAATCTTCCTTGACATAGCCTGACTGTGTGTGCAGCGCCCTTGTCGTAGGCCTTAGCCTAGTACGCGGTGCTATAGAAGTTGTCTTGAAATAAATAAATAAATAGCCATAGGACGGGCGATTTGTCGGCCGGGCAAAGGTCAGTGTATCACTGAGACAGCGGTGCAGGTTGTAATAGCTACGGAGGCAATAACAAGGTTAAAGCACTAAATTTTAAGACTCGCGTATTACCTGTCAGTATTCCTATTTTCATTTTTAACACATTTACAGCTTTATTATTTGTTTTGAAATGAAAAATTGAAATCGAAGAGATTTAAATAATTAATAGATATCTACGTGTGAATAAGTATTAAGTACGTAAGTAGGTGCAAAGCTTTCCGGTAAGTAAGTAAAATCTCGTAAATTTATATAGCTCGTTAAACGTACAGTAGTAGCTGCTTAGCCTTATGCGCAGCAATTATGCGCTCAATCTTTTTTGAAATAGCTATAGGCAAGGTTGGTTGTCGACTGGTCAGTGTATCCATGAGGTGGCAGGTCGGGCTGTTATATAGAGGGTTATAGCTATGGAGGAACTGACTTCTGGAATAGGAAAGTTTTAATTTTATACCTAAATGCTTGAGGAGATAGTGAAGCTTGACAAGCAAAAAAGGTCATACTCATCGCCTTTTTTGCTCTGCGTAACCGATATCAACACGACACATTTGGTCTATTTTCACAATTTAGCCTATATAGTGAAAAATTGCTATACTAAAAAAATTTCCCAAAACACTCATGAAATTGCTAAAGGTAATTACGACAATGAATGGTGAATACCAAAACTACCCTAGTTGGATGATGCTGACCATGACTAACTACATGAGTCAATCTGAAAATAGATGACATTTTAGAATTGTAATGGTCTTAACATCAGACTGTTTTGGTGATGGCCAGCACCATCCCTGGGAAGGGGCATAGGGACAGGAGGGTGTCTGCCACAAACTTGGGCTGCAACCCCTGCTGGGGGTGTATGAAAGTCTGTGTTTCAAGGTTTTGTGTAGCTAAGTCGGCTTCTATTGTCCTTGACCAGATGGTACGAAGGTCTTCCAACAGGAAGTTTCCAGTGTTTAGGTGGGCCGAAGAGTGCAGCGCGTAGGGCTCTGGTGTGGTCCATCCCTGATTTGGACATTGCAACATGCTCAAATAGGCACAATCTTCCCGCACAGATTATAACTGAGATTGGGCCCAGAAGACCAGTTTTGAATACAATTCTCTGTCCGACCGGCAGCCAGCGCAACTTTTGAAGAACAGGTTTAACATGATCATGCCTACGGGTTTTTGTATTGGCCCGGGCAATATGGAATTCTGAATCTTTAGAAGCTTCACTGGTTATAAAGTGAAATAGCAAATAGGTCTAAGAATCAAATCAAAATATACTGACAATAAATCATGCAAAATCAATATTAATACAGTATGGAGAAATTTGTAAATAAACCAGACAAATTTGGATAAAAATTCAAAAAGCTCCTAGTCTTTATCAACTGCTTCCCATCATCAAATAATGAAGGCATATTATGTTTTGAGGTTGAATTTTCATTCAAATATTTTAATGTTTACAATTCTGAATGCAATATAAAATTTTATTATTCTGTCTCCAGAACTGTCACCAAGAGTGACATATCTAAACTACACAGTAGCATACAATGAGGCACTTGAAAGTCAAACAAATATTATACTATAACAGTAAATTTACAGAAAAGAAAGCACAACAAGTCCTGTGTTGAACAAAACCAAGTACTGTATTCACAACCAATCAGCATAAACAGTGGTTCTCACACAGGGCAGACCCTTCTGACCCACTTTAATCCATTTTAACTGTTTCCGTAAAAAACTCGTAAAATCAAAAAACTAAAAAAACTACCTTTCTTTCAATCATCATAAATTATTTTGGCAAATTGGCAAATGAGAACTTTAAAATATAAAAATAAAAACAATCAAGCTGAAATTAAACGATTAAGACGACAAAAACTGCAGTAACAGAAAACTTTAAATTCACAACACAAAGAGTTTCAATTAGAGTTCACAAAATAATTTTCATTACATAGTAATTTTTCTCAAGTACATGGATTTTGTAGCAGTGACTGTTAAAAAAAATAAATTCTATATCAATGAAACACCACACAGAAGCACAAAAATGATTAGCAAAATGAGCATTTTAGTAGGAAAACTAATTTAAATATGTCTGTTTAGGAGGAAATGCCAGGAAACAGGCCTATGCAGACAAATTTATTTACAGTCTTAATGTCTATAACTTAATAAACAATTTTTATTAGAATACAAAATTATAGATCATTGGCGAAGTTCATTTACAGTAAAGTTCATTTACAGTAAGCTCAGCTGTCTGATTAACTTGAACCCTAAACTCAGCTGTTTGATTAAAGGTGTATGTAAAAATGCTTCACTTATGAGAACTCGCTGCTACAGACAAGACAAATTAAAACATTCACTAAGTTCCTACGTGGAATTATTTTATTCACACAGTGCAGCAATTGGCTCTTAACATACTTCCAGTAAACATTAAAATCAGTGAAAATGCAGGGTGGCACAAAAAAAACTTGACTATATTAAATGCCAAACCTAAATGTGACTAGTCAGGTTTTTTGCGCCACCCTGTACAGAAGTAAATACATTCACTTTGTCTGCATATCAGACATTGTTTAAAACATTAATGTGCTCTGTGTGATACTGTGACCAAACTGAAAATTTCTCTAGTAACTACTCAAAATTACTAGTCAATGACAACAACCAATTATCAAATTTAACTAAGAGTAGTAGTAGTAGTAGTAGTAGACTTCTTTAGCGCCATTGTAGTAGTACAATAGTTATCTGATTGAATTATAAAGGCAACCTTAAACGTAGGCACACGGACCTTAAAATTGCATAACAGTTTTTATCATTATCACAAAACTATACACAACACTGAGCAAACACAGTCTTGAAACATAAGTATGAAGTAAACGAATTATTACACGTAACCAACGTTAAAATTATTTTTGTTTACAAATATCTAAAGTGGCAGATCCAAACTGTTTGCTTTGGTTTTTCCAATCGATGCTTATGAGAGACTAAATTAATTTCTTACAAAAAATTAATGTCTTATGAAGAACAAGGAAACCAATTGTCTGCTAACCGACCCACAGGAAATGACAATGGCTGTGAAAATTGTAGATAATATCATCATAAAATAACATAGATGTTCAATAATCATTCTGAGAAATTGGCCTGTACAAATATATTTGTAATTAAATAACTAAATTGTGGCTGCCTCTTGCAGCCAGTAGAAACGGTTGATGATAATGCTGTCAAATATAAACACAAAGAGGTCAGATATGTTTCCAGTGCAAATTACGAGGGTCGTGAGAGTGTCTTGTATCTACAGAGTATTTATGCTGTGACCTGCGGACACTGGTTCCAGGGTCTGTAAACGCGGAACCGCATACAGTCCGTCTTTTGTGGGTGTGTCAATTTCTCCGGGATCGGAAAAAAGAGGGCTGGAACGCCTCACAATCTGCCGACAACCCGTCATCCCCACGTGTCTGCTGTTGTCGTGCCCGACTGACTCAGCCGCCCCCGACGGTTGTGTAAAGTGGAGTCGGTTTCTGGAGACGAGTGACACCGGGATAAATCCGATGCAGGAGTCGTTTCGGATCGGAAGCAACGCTCGCCGGATAATCCCGCAAAACTCCGTCCACCCGAATAGTTTCCAACGCTCGAGCGCCTTCCAGTTTTATCTTCGAAAGGATTTCTGGTTGTGCTTACGCTGGAATCCAACATGTCACCTGTGCTCCCATATACATATGACCTTGGCAATGAACTGGTGGAAGGATCTCCAATTTGATGGTAGGGGCATGAATCTGGAGGAATGGAATGGTTGATGGAAGTCTTTTCCCTGCAGATTGATTGTTTAATGGGTAGATCTCTGACTTTGGATTGCAAAAAAGAATCAGAACTGAAATAAAAATCAAGAATGTCAATAAATGAAAAACACAATCTTAAAATGCTACAATCAATCAATCAATCAATCAGTCAATCAATCAATCAAATCAATCAATCAATCAACTATCCAACCAACCAATCAATCAATCAATCAATCAATCAGTCATCTGTCTATATGCCAAAAACATAACTGTAACATAACACAACTGTGTGCCATAAATGTCTAAAACAGCTTACACGTGTAATGAAATTTGCTGTTAGCATTATCACTCTGTGAATATAGTAAAGGTTGAAAATCGGTCAAAGATGTTTCTACAAACCCATAACTGAAAAACGACTGCTTCTTTCGAACAGTCCTTGAATTATTTAGCGCCTTCATTGCTTGACTTATTTCGTTCTGAGCACTAATACGCAATTGCTGGCACTCGTCCAACAGCAGCGAAGACTCGTCGTCGAACGTGGAATGACGATGACGAGGATCAAAATGTAGGTTCCCGCATTGATTCTGTGTTTGATTCTCTCTCATGTGACTCCTTAGATTACTGGAAGACGCATTCCGTGTTTGATGGTTCATTAACGGTTCTGCGCCGATTCTGCCGCCGAAATGCGGAACGGTTTCGACCTCCTTCCTGGCGGTGTCGTGTCGTACCAGCGTGTAGCCGCTACAACCTCGCGACGAATGCTTGTCAGGTACTGTTGCAACTGGCTTGGACTTAGACCATCAACATCGTGCAAGTTTGAAGCACACGTCTTGTGAAGTCTCTGAGAACTCGACGCACCCTGCGTTCCATCTCGTTCTCGGTCTTGGAACTGTGCCAAGTCGGTGTTTTCTCGACGATACCTCGTCCGTTTCATGTTGTCGTCATACTGAGTCTGCTCGGACAGTCGAAGACGTGACATAGCTTGCTCCCTTTCGATAGTCTGAATCTGTTTTTCGATACGGAGCCTCGCGCGCTCGAGTTTCAACCGGTACTCTTTCACGTAGCATTGGCCCAGGTCAGTCAGCTGTTCGTCGGGCGATTTCATAGCGTCCATGACTTTCCTCTGATCCAAATCCTCCCGTTCGTCAATCGTCTGTAGAAGTAGGTCGGCCTGTCCGATGAGATAGTGTAGCTGCGCTTCGGCCAATTCAACCTGCACCTTCGAAGGAACGACGTCGCGCGAGAGCATTTCCACGACGCGCCGTCTCTCGTCTCGCAGGCGCTCCAGCTCCACCATGGAACAGCCCTGGCCGGTGGCCGTTGCGTCTCTGGATTGGAATCTGCTGCTCGGAGATGCCGGAAAGTCGAAGTTGACGCTGTTCCTGCGAGAAACGTCACCGGGAGAACCGAGCCGAAAGTCTTCGACGCCGGAGTCTTGAGTACCGGAAGATAAGTGACCTCGAGTACCTGGCGTACGCAAGCGATTCCACTGTCCTGAATCAGACAGATGATATGAATGACGTCTACCTAAATTAAAATCAAGATTATCCAACACCTCGTGCTGAAAACTCGATCGATCGACTCTTGTCGATGGGTCAAAATTCCCTCGATCATTTCTCGAGATAGGTTGAGCAGTGAGATCATTGCCATATCTATAAAATGGAGGGGTTGAGTGACAGCTGTCAGTCATATTTCTCTCAGATTTGCTCTTTTTCTTTTTCTCAACGGAATCAAATTCTTTACTGAAATCAAAATAAGAAGATGGTTCGTTGAAGCTAAGCCTCGTTGCCACATCGCGTAAATCCTTCTCCACGATCCAAGGATCGCTTCTCTTCGATCCACCGCGACTGCCCGACGACGATTCAGTCGAAATAGTCGACTGCGTACGATCAGAGAACGAAGAAAGATCGCTCTTTGCGCTCAGTTCCTTGCGTCCAGCTGTTACGACGGTAATCTGAAACTGATTGGCTGTGCATAGTTGATCTGTAATAGGGATGTTCCGGCATCTTGAAGGTATCCAATGGAGATGCTTCTTCAGTACTGTTCATAACAGCTAGTACATGCCCTTGTGAATACCTTTTGGGAGAAGAAGAACCTACTGGCACAACATTGGAAACATGTCGAATGACGCTCCGTCTTTCTGTGGCACTCTTTTCCGAGTGACGGCGATCTACGGGCGGGTTTCCGGTGAGTAAGTGATTGTCCGCTTGACAGTCAGAGTTACAAGTATCCGATAATTCAGTAGATTTTGTGTTTGCAAGAAAACTCGATTCTTGAGCTTTGGTACTTTCTGTCAGAATTAGTTCACTGACGTCTCTTCCAGTTGTTCTGAAATCAGTTGTCAAGTCTTCCTCTTTGAAATGTTTCTGCAACGATGGCTCAACTACTCGCGAGTTAAGTGAATCTTGGTTTCTCTTCCTCTGATGAGCTGAATCTCCAGCCGCCAGAGGAATCGCCTCTTCACCCGGTGAATCGTCAATGGCAGATACCATGTCAGGTCCATCGCCAACTGGTACATGTGTTTCGATTGTCTTCTCTTCTTCCGGTTTCAGCCAGCTGTACGTCTGCGTTTCAATTCCACGATTATCGGGGTAAGTCTGAGTTTCGATGGTCCGGAGGTGGCAAGGCACTTCGGATGCACTGATTTCTTTCACTAAGTTTTCCGGATGGCTGACATCAGTGCAACCTAGATCAGTGTTGGCTGACGACGTCTCGCGCTTCGCTCCAGTCGTCGTAGGCAACAGAACGTTGAATGATTCTACTCGATTGTCAGAAGAATGAGCTTCATCTGTACGATCACATTCATTAGCGTCGCCGTAGCCCAATGCCCTAGGCCACTGCTGGTTACGCTGCAGTTGTGAACATCCTACTGCTTCAAAATTCACTGCATGTTTATCAGAAATTCCACCCGCTTCACGAGCCCTGAGAGGGCGCTGAGATTGGAGGCCACCAGCTGCAACATCAGAATTTCTGTTCTCCTTCAGGATAATACGCCGAAAATCGTCAAGGTCATTACCAACACGATCCTGAAGGTCAAACAAAGTCTCTGCCTCAAATCTGCTTGCATCGCCGCTGCCTTTCTCCACCGGCGAATTATCGAAAACGGCAGACACTCGAACGGTGGAAAAACTGCTCCGATTTGGCGGACGAAACCGCCTGTATAGCACGTCTGAATGTTTCAACGAGGCACGGCCAAAGATATCTTCCGGGGCAATATCTTCGACGAATAGATTCTCGAGTACGTCCAAAGACGTGGATCTCTGGAGGCGCCTTGCCCTGAAGCTCCCCGACAGCTTAAAAACTTCCGAAGCCGACATCGTCCTCGTGAAGGTCAGAGAATTTGCATCTTTGTGATGTTTTCGATGCATCCTACCGCGCTCTTCATCGCCCGAGTGGCTCTGCGGCAGAAAAACATAAGTGAGACTGTCGAGCGATTCGCTTCTTACTCTCTGAAGAGATAGAGATCGGCATTGGTGTCTTCTGTCCGATTCTGGTAGGTTCCTATCACGACTGAATTCCAGCAATGGAAAATGATCTAGAAATCTCTTTAGTCCACGTCTGTCTGTTGCTCGCTCACCATCAATGAATTTACTTTTCTCTATACCTAGATTGTCTGATGCAATGGTGCGTGGAAGGGCCTTGAAAGATGGCACGATGTCTTCGTAAATACCGCATTCGCTACCGAGTAGCTCCTCATCACTTTTCGATAGAGTGGTGCTTGCTGAAATCAGACTCGGCTTATTATGCAACTGACTCAATTTCAAGTCAGAAGCCGTTCTCTCCCATATACCACTGTCCACCGTCCGTGGAGTAAGAACTTGAGAACCAGAAAAGGAATTAGGAACAGACGCACGGAAATCAGTAGACTGCACAAACAGACCGGCATCTGTCCTATAGCACTGTTTTAACAAGCCCAGTTCATCGTTAAAGCTGTTCACAGTGAATGATTGTCTTTCGTTCACAACGACACTTTCTGGTACAGAGCAATTACGGGTTGATATCAAGTTTCTTTCCAACGACCACGAATCCAGTTTCTTAAATGCTTCTTTGTGTTCATCGATCGTCTCAGACTTTTCAATTTCTCGTAGAACCAAATCGTCTCTGCTATCGACTACAGACACTCCAAAAGTAGTTCCAAAGCTTGTAGAGTTTGATGCCAGGTTAGGATCAGAGTACAAACCAGAACTGTGTGGCCTAATCTCGATGTTGAGGGCAAGGCGCATGAAATCTTGGTGATAGGGTGACGACGGTTCGTCTTGGAGCACTGCTTCGCATTCACGATACAATTCAACTGGTTCTTTGCTGATTGGCTGGAGGCCAATGAACTGGAAATCAACTTCAGCGGATGCTTCGCTTGGAAATCCAATCCGACTGTGACCTCCGCTGATAATCTCCACTTCGGTTTTCTTAAGCGATTTGCCAAAATTTGCCGGATACTCGGGTTGTGGAGGAAGGATATCCAATCCAAGAACTTCAGTGTCCTTGCAAGTATGTTTTGTTGACCGGACCTCGTACAAGCCTGGTTCTCTTATAAAGTAATCAGAGTGCATAGAAGGCAATTCGGAAATACCAGGTGCATCCACAAGATCACATGAACTGGTACCATAGTGTAACTTCTGTTTATTGGTTTCATTTTCTGACATGACGCTAGGAGTTGCCTTGTTTTCTGTAACACCTCCAGTTGAACACGCCACGATGGATTGCAACAGTGATTTGGTCGGTGAAAATAGACGCTCAGATCCAGGGCCAGCTTTTTGCTCGGGGTCATCGCCCTGACGCGGTGTCGCGGAAATTTCCGGCAGAAAAGAATTCAACTCCTTACGCGAATTGTTCGCGCTGTTTGATGAAGCTTGAATCTCGCCAGCATAACACGAACCAATGCCCAAAGGCAGTTCGAATGGAACGCCAGCAAAGGAAACGGTTAACTCGGACAGATCAGACTCCGACAGATCGCTGTCGCTGGCGGCATCGGCAGCTGTTGCCATTTCGGCGGCGCTTACCTTCACCGCCGATTGGTATTCACCCACCTTAATGACACCCGTGTCTCTTCTCTGCCAGTCGTTATCCACAGAAACTGTTGATGACTCGGCATTTCCTACCAGCACATCCAAGCTTCCATTATCAGACATTCCAGTGTGTGCCAATGCCTTTCCACTGATAAGAAACTCACTTGGTCCATTTATTGTTCCTATTTCACTCACATCTGTTTCTTCTGCACCGGTCTTTTTAGTATCAAATGCTGCAAGTGAATTCTTTTCCTCAAATTTGGCGAATTCTGTGGTTTCTCCTAGGTAAGGTTTCTTGGCGTCAACTTCCCTTTCATCGTCTCTCACATTTTCTGGCCTGTCATTAGTAACATCTTCAGTTACTATCTTACGGGGAATTTCAGTCCTTTCAGCATCAGCCATATCACTTTCTATGCCATCTGCTCTCTCAACAGACCTCATAGAACACATTTTTGTTTCACTAAAATCCATGTCCCCTTCATCATTCAGCCCAATGCATACACTCACTGTATTTCTTGCTTCAACATAATATTTCCTCTCAACAGTAGCTCCTTCTTCTTTTTCTTCTTCTTCTACAACAGTTGTCTTGGAATTTGTAAACCCAGTCTCAGATTCTATGGACTCTGAGCCTTCCCTCTCCTTTTGACCAGTTCCACCTGTATCTCTTCTGAGTACATCGGACTCCATTACATCCACGCCCTGTTCATCAGCTTCTTCAGTTCCTTTATTTTCATCTGCATCAATGGTATGCGATTCCATTCCAACTGTTCTCAGAATCTCTGTCCATCTGACATGACTTATATCAGTTTTTGAGCCATGTAATTCTCCACTGGAATCACTACTGTTGGTCTCACTTAAGCCACTATTTGGTACTTTTGTGGCGTCTAGTTTCTGTGCGCTACTTCGTACGGCATCCGCATCTCCAACCTCTGCCTGCTTTCTGCATTCTCCACTTTCACTGAATTCTCCGCCTCCAGCCCGATTAACATCTAGTCCGTTATTCTCAATTTTCACTGCATCCGCTTTCCGTTCGAAGATTTCGTTTTCATCAGCATTTATTTCGGTTTCATCTTTGAATTCATCGTCCTCGCTTTTTCTCCCATCTTTCTCACTCTTCTCACCAACTCTGCCACTCCATTCCCCTGTGTCCATCTTCCTTTCAGGAGTTTGTTCAGTATCCGGTACAACAATGGCAGAGGATGAAATTTCATCTTCATCTGCAGGTACAAATTCTACTCCTTTTACAACAGTTTTTAGAAGATCCTTCTCTTTGTCTGCTATATAAGCTTGTTCTTCTTTGTGTGTTTCACCAGGATCTAGAGAAATATTTATTTTAGAATCTGATTCCCTATTGTCAGTTTCCATATCTTCAATATTTTCCTTATTGTTACCTTCCGTATTACACGTCGTATTGTAATAATCTGCAGCGTAAACAATTCTGCCTGTTCCTTCTTTTTCATTTAAATCAATAGCTTTAGTTTTCTTAGCAACAGTCTTTCTATTCCCAAGCTCCAAAGTACCTATCTGCATTTCAATATCCTCCTTCTTCTGACAATTTTCTGAGGCTTTATAATTACCTTCATCCAATTTCATCACATTCTCCAGTTGTTTTGTGTCAATAACTTCGGTGTTAGTTCTTAAGAAACTTTTCTCTTCTGGTTCAGATGTCGGGCCAAACGTTTCATTGTTGCCAGTTCTCTTGATATCAGCATGTCCATGATCTTTCTTGATGTCCGTTTCTTTCAAATCAGTTCCCAGACGGTTTAATTTTTCTTCAGAAAATGCTGCTGCTTCAGAACCTGCTAATTTTTCACTGGCTTCCCTTACACCTGGTAACAACGACATGTGTTCCAGAACAACCAGTTCTGCGCCAATAATCTCCTCTGATGTCTCATTTATCAACAAAATGTCATTTTCAAGTCTGCTATCATAGTCGACTGCATGATCTATGGAGTCCATAAATTCCACCGATACATCTCCATGCGAAAAGCTCGCAAATTCTTCCCTTTCTGTCTCTGCCAGATGAATTCTGGGTCCAGAAATTACGGTGGCAAATTTGTTATTAATGCTATCGTGTTTTCCCGCTCTTCCAAGCTCTTCTACAGTTTCCAGACTGTGTGAATGCTCATAAATACTTTCAACAAATGCAGTACTGTCCAGATCATGTGAATCGAGTAGCTTGTCTTCTTTTTTTTCAGTGCTTTCCTTGGACTGCAATATATCTCCACCAAAACCAGACCTTTCTATTTGACTTTCTACCTTAAGTGCTTCACAAGATGCTGTATCATCAGCCTTACTGTTAGTCTTCTCATCTGAGTTTGTCTTTTTAGCATTGTCAGTCAGTTTTGAGTCGTCTGCCAAGTGTCTGTTTGACTCTTTAACTCCGTCAGTCAAAGGAGTCTCCTCCAATTCATCAGATATAAATTTAGAGTCTGCATTATCTGTTGATGAAAACCAGGACAATGCATCACTGCTAGAGCCAATGATACCTGGTCTGTTGTCGCTACTGCAATCACTGATCAAGTGACACTTCAAGTCATCTTCCATTAACAAGGCATTCAATCCTAGAAGATTTTCAAAAATGCCTGCATCTTGATTGTTGTCTTCGGGATCTGTAAGAGGAACCATGCATTCAGATTTCTTGTTAAAGCCTTCTTTAGAATCTATATCATCCATAGCTTTCACGTCATCGCCATTTTCAAGCACAAGTACAGATTCTGCTTTGTCTTTGAAAGGCAACGTTTCTGTAATGATTCTGTCCATCACCAGATCGCCAATCACCGTTGGTCCAAAGTATTCTTCATTATAATCCAGTAAATCAACTTGTGCTGTCTCTGCAGTACTTCCAACCAACACAGACAATGTTTCCAAAGCCTTATCATTTTTGATTTTGACGGGCACTGATCCGTTTCCAAATCGGTTACGAAACTGTGACATATGATCATTTGGAACATGGCCAACCACCTGTTTACTCACTTTCTCTATGTCAGCAACTTTCTCAGTCTGAGAAGCGATCTTTAGTACACCTGCGCCTGCCAAAGTCTCTCTGGTATCGTCTGCCGTTACATCCTCAAAAACAATGTCCTTGCCGCCTCCATTGGAATTCAATTTATCCTCAATTGGCAGTTCTAGAATGTTTTCTCCTAACTGTGTAACTTCTTCAAGCTGAGAATTATAAAATCTCAGGCGGTCTGCAGTCAACGGTTCTTCGAGCATTTCACAGTTCTCAAGCAACACAATATTGTCACTCTTTTCACGTGTAACAGTTGATTTGGATGCTCCATTCTGAGCTGCTTCATTGCCTTCAACAGACTTAGTTACATTTGGAGCTGCTTCATTGCCTTCAACAGACTCTGTTACATTTGGAGCTGCTTCACTGCCTTTGACAGACTCTGCTACATTTGGAGCTGCTTCACTGCCTTTGACAGACTCTGCTACATTTGGAGCTGCTTCACTGCCTTTGACAGACTCTGTTACAGTCTGAGCTGCTTCACCGTCTTCAACAGACTCTGCTACATTCTGAGCTGCTTCAATGCCTTCAACAGACTTTGTTATTCCATTATCCTCACAAACTTCAACAAATTTGTGTTCAACTTCATCACTTAACATCCCATCACACACAGGATTGACAACATCAGTTTTCAAACCGTAATGGAATTTTATTCCACTATGAACGTCTTCTTTCAAGGCATCTGACTGCAAAGTGGAGCTCACTACAGACTTGTCTCTTTCAGGGACAGAATAGTCCGATGGTGGATTTTCTGTACTAAATGAATGAGCATCATTTGGTGAGCTCGAGCCATTTGCCAATTCTTTCCCATCTGCTTCAGGAACTCTTGTTAATGACATGTGCTCACTGTTAACCTCTGTGGCAGCAACTGAGACAAAATGGTCTTTGGATTCTTCAGTGATTCCAACTGCTGTGAAGGGCTCTTGGATATTGGATAAGCAGAAATCTGGAGGCAAAATGCCTCCCATTGAGTCCTCGTTAGTTTTCATATGATGATTATTTTCATAATTAGTCTCATGGTGATCGCATACATTGCTGACTTCTGAATCATCAGCAAAATCTGAACATTCAATCCTTAAACTATCAACACTGACCCGAGGTTTGGCGTCCTTAGCTACAATGCCATTTGTATAATTAACTTTAGGATTTTGCTCCATGGCAGACATTTCCATCTTACTTGTTTCTTCATTATCCCTATCTTGAGAATTGGAAATGTTACCACATTTTGACTCAGTATCATAGAGTTTGTACTCTAAGCTAGTAGAAATAATGCCTTCATCATTTTTGAACAAATGGTTGTCTGATGTCATAGTTGTCTTTGTTTCATTGACATCGTCAGCATTTTTTGCCTCCTTTTTCAAGACAGCATTCGACATGATTTCATCTTCGTTGCATACTGTTCGAAAGCATCCGTCATCTTCAAGTTGCAAGACAGCATTTTCAACAATGTTTTCGACATATGTTTTGACAGCATTAGTAAACCCAAAGTCTTGGGAATCAGGCAATTTTGAGGTAGAGTCATTAAAACACGGCTCTGGAGAAGATTCGGCTACATTCGAATCACTTTCTTTATGGCAGATGACGTCGATAGTCGTGTTTTTGTTCAATAATTCTGATGATTCAATATCGCACGTTGTTGCATCCACATTTTGCCTGCTCTGTAGATTTAGGCCCAGGTCATTTGCTTGACGTAAGCCACTCTCAGAGTTGCTTGTATCAGTCGTTTTAGCATCAAAACTTATTCTATTTTCAGAGCCGAGCAATTCCCTTCCACGCTCGCTTGACACAGAATGGGTGTTCAAATTACTGCCTCTGGGAGGCTCTTCCAAAGGCTTTGATACAAGATTTGCAGATTCTTTACCATTAGCTGTTGCAACTGCTTGTTTCGGACGATGGTGGTTTGCCTCCCGAAAACTACTTTCCCTAGATGTCCAGTAAATGGGAGAAAGCATTTCACTATCTGTGGCCGAATCAGTCCCATAATATTCTGAAGCCGAAAATCCCGAATCCAAATCAGACAAAGTATCATGTGCAGGCTTATTATTGATGCATGTATTGCCCGGGCGATCGCTTAATACAAAAACCTTTCCTTCTGTAGGATTAGCATTTGAATTCATGCTCTGTACTTCACTGCTGCATACATTTTCTTCGGTTTTGCCATCATAAAAGCCAGAGGAAGGATGATCCTTATGCAGTTCGGAAGAGAGACTGGATTTTGATAATTCTTGCACTTCACTAATCCCTTTCTGAGAATCGGAAAGATTCATGGTTAAAACTCCATCCACTGTAGTTGAATAAGACACATCCATCGACTTATGAGCCGATCGAGGCAAAGCTAAATCATTGTACTTTCCAAGGCGCAAATCATCCAGTATTTCGGTTCCTGTCTTGTTGTCTTCAGCAATGGGATGTCTAATTTCTTCGTCAACATTTAACGAACTGTTGCAAGATTTGACATTCACGCCCAAATCTAAAGCCACAGTCGCAAATATTGACCCTTTCACTATTCTGAAGTCAGGGTTGTTTTCAATCTCCTCTGAATGCAGCATTCTCAATGCAGCTATATCAGTTAGAAGTTGAGGTGTCTCACCCGTACCCGCACAATTTCCATCAATGATCACACCAGATGTAGAAATCAACTCAATACTTTCTGAATTCCTAATATTGTCAATCAGTTTCACGTTCAACTCATGCCCACTGGGTTTGGATAGCAATGAGTCGGTATTGCTGGCCATACCATGGGGCTCTTCATTTACTGTACCACTAAAATCAATGCACAAAGGAACCTCTGCACTAACATTCACATCAGACTTTTCATCATTGTCGGCTACGTGCACTTCAAACACATTTCCATCTTCACGATACCCAATTCCTTTTAATTTCCCGGGAAATTCATCATCTTTTACATCAAAATTGCTACCATTTTCTTCACGACTGACTTGCAGACACGAATTGATGTCCGAAACATATTGAACTGGCAAAGTTGCAGCTTTATCATCATCGATATGAAGCTCAGATTTAAAAATGTCGGCGGTAAGTGCATCTTCTTCGTTGCTCTGTCGCTCATGTTCCAATGGATGTAAATGGCTGTATTTTTTCTCTACAAGTATTGCAGGATCTACCTTTTCCACCGAATGGTCATCTTCTCTTTCATTATCCACTGATCTTGATGCCCCTTTTGAGAAGCTGAATTCAGTGTGGAGAAGATGTTGAGTATCGGATGATCTTAACTGATCACCTCCGAGCATAGGATCTACATTATAAAATTTCAACAATGGCTCAGTGTTGTTAAGAAACTGTCCATAGTCTAATGCACCACCAGACCAACGTCTGTACTTCCGCTGTTTCAAGGGGCTATCACGCCCCTCAACATAACTGCTTGCGTCTCTGTGAGAAGTTTCATCGTCTAAACTGCTTTCCAGAACGTCACTCACATCAAAATTCGGCAAATCGCCGAGACTAACAAACTGCCGTCTCAAATAAAGTCCGACATAGGATTTGATTCTGCTGATCATGCCGTGTTGATTTCTTGAAGCACTTGCAAGTGCAGCTTTTGAACGAAGTGCTGAAGCAAGATGACCTTCAGAGAGTGACTCGGTTGAAATTCTGTCGATCCTCTGTTTAACCGGACTCTCAAAATGTTTGTCAGAAACTTGAGTTAGCAGGTTTTCATCTTCTTCGTCATCATCCACCTCACCCACAGTAACCACTAAGGTCTCAACACCCAATAACACTGTTCCAGTTTCACCTTCTTCCTGATTTTGACCATCTTTTCCATCCTGCTTTGCAGTCCTTGCAGCCATGTGCTGGCTCAGATCCTCCTCCATACCAGGCACCGCTGTAGGTTCACATTCACTTCCACATTTTAGAAATCCAGATTCAGACGGTAAAGAAATCGCCGAGTCATCGTAAGCACCGTTTAAACTCTGCAAAGGCACCTCCGTGGCTGCATCAGCTTCGTCTGTTAATGTAATTATGCTGTGTTTTGAAACTGTAGAAGCATCTGGAATAACGTTGACTTCTTCACAACTCGACTGCTCAACAAACAACCCGTTCTTTTCATAAAAATCCTCAACTTTATCCTTCAGAATATCCTTTACAGCAGCATAGATTCTTCTAGAATCTTCAACCAGCTGTTCTTTTTCTGAGGAATCTGTTGCAACAGAAGATTCCAGCTTAACTGATACAGTCAAATCCGGCAAAGGTTGGCCTGTTTCTAGCGGTTGAACATCATCAGCGACGAGTATGCGTGAGAAACCCATCGTCTGCCATTTCTGTAGATGAATTTGTTTCTTTTCAAGAGTTTCTGTTGAAACAGAAGATTCTGGCTTAACTGATACAGTCAAATCCGGCAAAGTTTGGCCTGTTTCTAGCGGTTGGACATCATCGGTGACGAGTACGCGTGAGAAACCCATGGTCTGCCATTTCGGCAGATGAATTTGTTTATTTTCAAGAGTTTCTGAGTCACAACTAATATCAAGCATTCCCTTCTCTGACAATTCCACAACTGACTGAGAAACAACACCAGTTGATTCTGTTTCGTTTAACTTAAGCTTCAAGTCCAGCGCCTTTGACAAAACTTCATCCTTGTCTAGAGGCAGGTCATCTTCAGAAACGAGTACGCGTGATAAACCCAATGCCTGCCATCTCGAGAACTCATTGTTGAAGGTGTCTTCTGGATTCTGAATAACATCAGATTGGTTTGAGTTAATTTTCTGTAATGACACTTCATTCATGTCCACGGTTGGAGCATTTTCAGAAACAAGCAAACGCGACAGACCCAAAGCCTGCCACTTTGAGAGTTGATTTTCCTCAGCGTTGATTGTGTCTTCTGAATTTTGTGTAACATTAGATTGGTTTGAGTCAATATTCTTTATAATTTTCTTTATCAAAACTTCATCCCTATCTGGAGATGGAGCATTTTCAGATACAAGCATGTGTGATAGACCCAATGCTGGCCACTTCGAGAGTTGATCTTCCTCAGTGTTAAGTGTGTCTTCAGAATTTTGAATAACGTTAGATTGGTTTAAGTCAATATTCTTTATCAAAACTTCGGTCTTATCTAGGGATGGAGCATTTTCAGGAGATGGAGCATTTTCAGAGACAAGCACGCGTGATAGGCCCAATGCCTGCCACTTCGAGAACTGGTTATTCTCAGTCTTGAAAGTGTCACCTGAGCTTTGTACCACGTCAGACATTGTTCCCAAAAGCAATTCTGAATGGAGATCTGATTGAGAAGGCTTTTCATTTTCTAATCCACTTAATATCACCCAAGGGAGCTCATTGCCGCCATTCTGGTCCACCTCTACAACACCCTTATGTGAATAATCATTCTGGTCCACCTCTACAACACCTTTATGTGAATAATCACCTGAATAATCACCTGAATAATCACCTGGTTTGTCAAAAACAACAGATGACCTCACATCCCCATCATCAGCTGCAAACATTTCTTTGATGATGTCTTCTGTAGGCAATGAATTGCTCACGGTCGTGGACAATACAGACTCTTGGCTACTGACAGTCTGCTTCTCTTCAACTGCTCGGATCTCAGACTTACAATGAATCATATCACCAGAGGATGCAAAGGCTGCACTTTCAAGTGTAATGCACTCTTTGTTAGAGTTAATTTCACACAAAGAAACTTCTGTTGAGTCTTCAGAGCCAGATTTTATACCAGAAGATGACATAAAACTAGGGCCTGTTTCTGTATGGTCAGTGTGGGTTTCATCTTGAGGCAATGCCACGTCACAGACCAGCATGCGAGAAAATCCCAAATTCTGCCACTTTTTTGCTCGTACAATCTCTTTCCGAAGGCCGCGGCTCTCTTCGCAGACATCCAGGGGTTCTCGCTGATCTTGTGAGATAGCAAAATTGCCTGTGGTTGCCGGCAGTGCGAAGCTATCCATGTTGTTCCAACATTCCAGATGGCTGAAGCCGATGTGAAGGTTTCGAGTCTGAGTAGCAGGGCCTACTGTTGCTCCGGAGCCATTTGTCAACAGACGAGAACTTGGCGCCTGCTTCTGAAGGCGTGAAGAGCCAGACGAAAATACTCTTATGTTATATGGCGACTCATCTTCCAACATCCTTTTCAAAGCTGAAGATAACTTCAGGTCGATGGACTGAATCGAGGATTTTCTAGATACTGCATCCGAAGCATTGGATAATACATCCTCCGACGAAGCGTAGTCGTTATCGACTGAGCTGCAGTTTGAAAGAAACCTTGGTATCCCATTTTGAAGATGTGCCCGTTTCTTGCGCTTCAACGAACCCGTTCCATGAGACTTCAACGAACCCGTTCCATGAGAATGTGGCTTAGGCTTCGAACCTGCAGAATAAGTACACACATTATTATACTGCAAGAATGCTCAACCTACATGACTGCATAGTGCATGCTATCTTTGTGAAATACATTTTGTTCTATCAACTTCAATCTCTCTAAATTCCTAAATGTGAATATTCTCCTCAAAGCAGTAATGTAAAGTTGTATTAATGTATTAATGTTAATTTTGTATTACACTACATTATTATTATTATTATTCAGACAATTTATATATAGCGCGCATATGCATGGTGTCTACCAAAGTCGTCTGGCGCTATATAAATTGTCTGAATAATAATAATAATAATAATAATAATAATAATAATAATAATATAATAATGTAATGTGTAATACAACATTAACAGGAATATCGTGCCTCTGGCTAAAGCTAAGTCAGCACAACTAGATGATGAAATACATCTTTAAGTCACTGAAAACATAATCAAGCAAACGTTGAAGGCTCAAAAACAAGAAATGACATAATTAGTGCTACATAAAAGTAAAATCAATCACCATATCAATCGTTATATCAAAAGCACATATAATTACAATACAGTAATTCAGTTCACAGTTTAATCCATTCAAAGACTTTGTCATTTCAAAATTCATGGATATATCTGTAGATCACAACTACACCATAATAATAATAATAATAATAATAATAATAATAATAATAATAATAATAATAATAATGATACTACTACTACTACTACTACTACTACTAATAATAATAATAATAATAATAACAATAATAATAGTAATACACAAACAAAGGATTGGCACTTGCACACACAAACAAATTTTTAAATCATTAATATTTTGAAAAAAATGTTTTTCTCACCAAATGTCAGAGAATCATCAGACATGACATCACAGAGATCACTTCCATCGGACTCTGCAGAGCTCGTTCCATTGAGGATTGCTCTGTTTGGCGCTCGTCTCCTCCCATTTCGTCTGCACGCTTTCACAACTTTCTTCACATGCCTAAGAAACATCCACAAAATAAGCCTATGAGAAATTAACAAGCTTATAAAACATCTGACATAGAAGTATGCAGTTTCATTTATTTACTTTTGGAATATGCCTTCAAAATAATTTTTATCTGCAAGCTTCAATAAGATGTAGGCATAAGAAACAACTTTCAATAAAATAAAAACTTATGAAACACCTATGTAAATAAAATATCATTGAAAGATAAATCAATCAATCAATAAATCAATCAGTTGATCAATCGATCAATCAATCAATCACTTTATTTTTCTCAATATCCAAAATTAAAATATTTCAAGAACAAATAAGAAAGAAAACTTAACTAACACTTAACACTTAACTAAATACATTGACAGTATGCATTCATAAATTGGTTTTATTTAACTTAATTTAATTTTTTAGAAAATTATACAAAAATTTGGTATCTTCAAGAATATTCTTGAAGATACCAATTTTCAGTTACATTCAGTAAGCCTAAAGTAAACTACTCTTGAAAAAGATATATAAAATAAGTAAGTAACTTACAGGCAAGTATTTTCAACGTTATCAGCATCCTCTGGCATCAGACAGGAACCATCTGTAGCTTGTTCCGTTTCGTTGACATCGGCTGCTTGATATTCGGCAAGAACGTCTCTGCCAGGATCATCGCCCAGTTCAGCAGAAACATGCGGCGGTGACTTGGACAGAGGCGGATGAAATGAATCAGGTGAAATAATTCTGTCTTCTTTTTGCCCCTTTCTCCGATTTCGTCGTTTAGTGAATCGTCCGAGAAAGACTGTAACATCTGACTGTCGGTTCGGATGCTAGAACGGACATCGGATTCGGATGGTCTGAACTGAACCGGGTTTTCGCCGCTTTCGAACGTTCCCGAGACTTTGAAACGTCGTTCGGAGTTCCCCGAGCGTCAAGAGAATCGTCGGACAATTCATCATCTGTACACGGCAGTAACTCACCGTTGCTTTTCTCACTGGCCTCGGTCTTTTCTACTCGACTGTGCAAAATTTCCTCTGGCATCTGCATGCCGCTCGGAGTCTGCACCGGGTCGACAAGTTCTGTTCCATCCGGTGTCTTGGTTATACAGCTGCCTTCAGCTTCTGCAGTCATGACAGTCTTTTGCCCCCCTGCTTTGAAGCCAAAGGTTCACCAGTTTTGCCAACAACCTGCCTCTGGCTGGCCAATTTTCTTCCGGAAACAACCGATTCATAAGATATAGTTTTCTTGGCGACTTTTTTTTTCTCGGGTAGTTTAATCTTATTCTGCGATTCTGTCCTTAGACCTTTTTGATTAAGCAAGGTTTTACCGGTGGATAATGGCAACTGTTTCTCGCTGGCACCACCAGAAATGCTTTCTTCGTTTCTATTTCCAGATTTAGGGAGGCGCTTGGGCAACTCGTGGGCTCTTTTAGAAGGTCTTAAGATTGTCGGCCTTTCGTCTTTTTTAAGCGAAGAGGGTGAACGACTCTTTAACGTCGGTTTCACTTTTGGCACGGAACTGTTCCTTTCAATCACCTGAGATGAAATCGCGGTGGTTTCTGGTTTCTTTACTGAAGCAGATGGCCTTTTGCTGACTGGTTCAAAGGTGGTTTGCACACAACTAACACTAGACAATGCAGAGGGTGAATTCTTAGTCTTTGCTGTTTTATTGCTCTTTGGAGCTGCTCTTGAGGTCTTAGCTGTACTGTTTAAAGAGTTCTGACTTTCCTTGACTGCTTTTTTAGGAAGATTTGTCAACAAGTTGGATTGAGTACCATTATTCTCCTTTCGTGTTTGCGGTTCTCTTTTAGGAGCCATGTTAGTCAAACGATCAAAATTCCACGGCAACGACTTCACTACTGGACTCCACGGCTCCGAATCTTGCACACTCGACGAGACTTTGTTGGACATCGGTGTCTCATCAAAGTCCTCGTTCAACGATTCCGGAACGCTCGCAAGATTTGCCATAGAACTGAACTGCAAGGGGTTTCCAAGAGGAAAACTGCCAACTTTCGCAAGATCTTCAACGCTGCCGCTACAGTCGAAAACCTGTGCCAAGGACGGATACGACGAAGACCGACTGATATCCTGATTCAGAAGTGGTAAGGAATTCCTTTTATGTCGACTGTCAGGCGCATGATAGCGAACAGCCTTAGAAGAATTAGAAACTGGAGTTTGAATGCAATTGTGAAGCGACTTTGACAATATCATTTCCTTCAGACGACCTGATTCAGCTGTACGTTGAGACAGCGGCTCTCGAGCCAAGGGTCCGTTTAAATGTGTTGGCAATGTAGCAACTTTCGAACTGCTATCCGTCGCCGAGAAATTATCTACGGAGCGATGAAAGTCGCAGAGCGCGTCCGATTCGTGCCGGCAAAGTCTGCAGTCGTTCAGCGAGGCGCTCCGAGGCAGGGGGGCCGGGTCGAACTTCGGAGAAAATACGTTCTCGGCCTTTTCGATGAAATAGACCAGACTCAATCGCCTATTTTCCAAGTCCACCAGGTACTGGTTTTGACGGCCGACCGCTTCGAGTCGTCTCTCGGCTTCGTTGCGAAACTTTTCCTCGGCGACTTTTAGATTTGCCTTCTCGGAGTCAAGGTCCCTGGATTTCATTTGAAATTCCTCTGCAATGTCCTGCTTCCACTTTGAAAACTGCTCTTCCAGTTCGGGCGGCGACAAGGAGAGAAGTCGCTGCAGTTCAGACCTGTCGCCAGCTTCACCGGGTTCAGCATGATGAGTGGCATCTATAAAAAAATTAATAATAACTTTTAATAAATGAATAATACATTTATTACAACAAATTTATCTTAAGCAAAGATCTGTACGTATTCTCGATTACTCTGAAAGTATACCACAAGATTCGGTAACTTTGTTTTATCAAAATTTTTGGTGGAAAGAATTCTGCTTTCAAAATTTTCACATTCTGTTGGCAACACAGGCCGATACTGCTTTGGGATTCACACACACACACACACACACACACACACACACATTTAGAAACAAGTAATTATGTTTCTCTCAGATAATCAATATGCTCTGGTATTTTTAACCCTTTTACTATTCATTTATTTGTAAGATAATGTAAAATGAATGAGTATTATCGGGGCAAACACGAAAAGGGTTAATAATTAGTTGTCAGAAGACCAAAACAGAAAATTACCTGGAGCTACCATTATTACTTCCTGTCTGATAAGTTTCTCACTGCTTCAATGGAAACCTATTATTTCATAATAATTACTGATCTATTATAAATTTTAATGACTTACAATTGACCCTCAATTCTTCTAATTCCTCTCTTCTTCTTTCAATTTCATTCCACGCTTCTGCGTTTTCCTCTTCAATTTTCCGCTCTTTTTCTTCCAAGTGACGTTGTTTGGCTTCAAACTCGATGCGATTTGCCTCATGAGTCTGATACAAGGCCTCTTCCTTTTCCATTAATGCCAGCCGAGCCAGGTTGCAATCATTCTGGAGTCGCTCAAGTTCCTCACTGAAACCAAAACAGCCAGACATACCCTAATGTTACCATCTGGATTTACAAAGACATAACTAGAACAATATTTACACGTCACCACCACCACCACCACCACCACCACCATCATCAGCACTCCCATCATCATGCCTTCTGCCAACTCTTTAGCGGCAACATCTACAAACAAAACACTTCCAAGAAGTCCTGTCTTCTGAATTAACCCCTTAACTGGGCAACTATTTGTAACTCAATGTAAAACGGACAAGTGTTACTCGGGGCACCCAGTTAAGGGGTTAAAAGTATAGTTATTCGAGTACTAAACGCTATTCACAAGGCTCATAGGAGCGGCGCTGATCTCCGTTTCTAGGTCCTCAGCCAGGCAACTAGTGCAGATTACATGATATGGGGCCAGTGTTCTCGTTCAATGCGCCTGTTTACTCCACAGATTAATCCGTTACTCAGTTGCCACAGCCCTCTGGCGAAAGAAGGCTGAGTCGACGTTAGGGTCTTGTCGAACCCACGACCTCCTGCTGAATTACCAGCAAATACACAAAAAAATGGCAAACCTCGATCATTTTCCATTACGACAAAATCAAATATAATGCCCCTTAACTGGGGATCCCGGATATATCCGTACATTTTACATTGAGTTACAGTTAAATACACGATTAAGGGGTTAATGAAAAAAGGCATTTGAAACAGAAAATGCAAAGCTCACATAGCCTGCTGTAGTCTTTCACTGTCTTCAACGCTCTGCTCTGATTGGCTGAACCTAACGTTAAAAATTCAGAAACACCTTAAAATCCATGAGTAAAAATGTGAAACAAATGACTTGAGATTTGATTTAAGTGATGGTCAAAGCCTGGCTTACGTATGCAAATCTACAAATTGCCTGTTAGTTAACAAAGAATTTGATCTGGCCAATAAACTCAAAATGCTTGAAACATGATAATATTTATTTCTAATTGTATATTGTTGCCATAATCCAACTTTTCAAATGCTTTAAAGCCACGAAAAAAACTGGGACACTAAACTGAACCAAGATTTAAGATGAAATAAGATTCTTATGTTTCAGTATTTTTCATACATTCCAATATTGTCTTCTACCCTGTAACATTGCCAAAAATTTGATGTTTACATAACTTTAAAGTCAAATTTCAGGTCGAAAGACATGAAGTCCTTCACAAAGACCAATATTCAATAGAAAAGAATGTGTTCTCATATAAAGGACCATAATATGCGTAATTTGTGACTTACAGGTCTTTCTTGCCATTATAAATTTTTCTTAAATGCTTCTTCCATATTCTTAAATCTTTGGTTCTCTCTCACTAGTAAGAGGGTACAATTTGAAAAAAAATTCATCAAAAGTGTGGTGAGTGATGAATAGACATTCACTTAAGTATAAGCAAATGCAATGCTATTCTATGTGTTTTAATTCAGTACTAATGAACATACAAGCAATTATATTACATTGCACTGCAGATAATCGATAATTCAATGTGATGGTCAATGGAAGGTGTCTAGCTTTGCACTCTCTTGTAGATTCAAAGTGCTTTCACATTATTATTATCTCATCTTCAGCTACTGCAATCATTATAACAGTCCACAAAATGTGGACTATTTTTAGCTTTAATTTTAAAAGAACTTTAGGAAGCATGCTTAGAAACCTGCATATCTGAATGTTGCAGCATAAACAGTTTGTCACTGCAGGCAAAATAAGTTTTAGGTCAAAGCAAGGGAGAAAAAGCAAGATGCTACATAGATAGTATAATATAATAATAATAACAAGGTTTAAAGTGGTTCAGTAGGGCCTGCCCTGTGTGAGTGGTTCTCACACAGGGCAGGCCCTACTGAACCACTTTAAACCTTATTATTATTATTATTATTATTATTATTATTATTATTATTATTATTATTATTATTATTATTATTATTATTATTATTATTATTATTATTATTATACTATCTATGAAGCATTTTAGTAACAATCTAAAAATGCAAGGGTAGAACATTGTAAGCCAAGTCACTGCAAAATCTCAAAAAAGCACAATAACAATTGCAGCACTCACTTGTCAATCCAATCAAGTCCTGAAACACTGTCACACAATTGACAGACATTCAATCAATTTATGATGTACAGAGAGACAGATGCAAATATCAGTTTAGTGATCCACGTTCAAAATACCACGTCATTTCCAATCATAAGCAAAACCCCATTAGCATCAAAACAAAACCACAAAACATCATCAGACGAGATATGAACAAGAACAAGAACGAGATTGACTTTTACCTGCGGGAAAGTTGCAGAGTCGAAAGGGTCGAGTCATTCGACGACCCGACCTCGATGCCACCGGAAACATTTACGGCGCTCAGACTGCTGCATCGCGACAGCGCCCCAGGCAATCGCCCATCACCACCCAACTCACTCTATAACCAGATTGCATCTTTCATGAACAATCGCCAGAAACAAACAGAAAACAATTGACAAATACAATCATCATCATCATCATCATCATCATCATCATTATAGTCATCATCGTAGTCATCGTCATCAACTGTGGGCTCATCCATGGGCACCGACAGTAATTTTTCCTGGAGAAGTAAAACACAATGGTCACAGTTACACCACATAAAATTTTCCAAGAGGGGGCAAATCTCATTTTAACACAATGGTCACGGTTAATATTTTAGCAAGGTTTTCAAATTTCACCGTGAAAATATTGGAATTTGCATTTTCCTGGGGGTGGGGGCAAGTGACCCTCTTCCCCTAATGTGCAGAGGGGCCATGGGCTCATCACCCAATGGTTTATAATGCCATCTCTACAGTCTGTTGCCATCCTTTCCTGTTCATTGCTCTATGACTCAGAATGTGTAAACTGCTTTCAAGTAAGAAATGAAAAGGTTGTGCCAAACTCTTAGGAATTATGCAATCTGCCTAAAATAAATTGTCTTGTATGTTCTCAGTGAAAATAACTGCAATTAAAGGCAGTAGATCAATCTGTATTCTTTCTTTCCATTAAAAATCTGAGTCAATAAAATAACAAGAATACCCATTGTCCAACATACAACTCAACTGTATCAATCACTCATAAACCTTAAACATGCCTCTAACCATATTGGCCCAAAGACAAAACTACCTCACACCTTCAGCCATAGGATTCTAAGTCTATCTGTTGCTTTGTAACAGTTACTGATTACTTGAAAAGGAAAGAAAGTGTTTGCACATTTGAGAAAACTTGCATGCACAATTAATAATGACCAGGTGTTAAAGGTTAAAGGTCAGTGCACACCATTGTCCGTTGTTTGAAACGATGTGGGCGGTGGGACTACCACCGCTCTGACAGCTAAAAAAGCAAAATTTTAGGCCTCCACAGTGGGGGAGGCCTCCACCAGTGGGGGTGCTAATCCCATTGACTATTCCGGCAGGCTGAAGACCGGCTGGCACTTCAAGCACAGCGCTATCATCTTCTGATTAAGTCTAGATGTTGAAACTAATTGCATTTGCCGCAGTAGGCCTGTTGGAGCGGGGCATCAAATACCTGCCGCTAATCTCAGTTTAATTGCCAGCAGCTATCTAACATGACAGATTAAAACAAAAACATTTGCGGTTGATACAACAAACAGGGAAATGCCCAGCCTCCCGCACGGAATTTTCTGTCTAGAAAAGACAGATTGATCAATCTATCTATCAACAAGTCCCTGTCAGTGCTGGAATTTTCAAAAAAGCAGTTGGGGGCCAGTCAAAAATCTGTGTACACCGGTCAGGAAGAGACTGCATATAAAGCAGAAATCAAAATTTCCAATCCCCAGAAGGAAGGGACTGACTTTAACCAGTAAAAGAAAGGTCAAACCAGCGATGGCCACCGGTCCATTTTTCGAACCCAGCCCATCAAATCTCCAACCCAACCCAACCCAACCAGGCAATTAAGGTTACTTGACCCAACCCATCCCACCACAATACACTGCAATTCCCTAAAACCTGACTTATTTTCTGACCCAACCCAACCCACCATAAATATGGAAAAGTCTGACCAACCCAACCCATTGGTTAACCCAACCTATGGCATGGTTAACCATGGCACAGTTAAACTTCTTAACTCTCCACAGTCAAATGAACAGTGATAACGAGTGCTCAATCATTTCTAGACCAAATGGTACAGTATGTTATAAGGTGCAATACTTCTACAACACCACACCACACCACAGTTCTAACAACAGCTCCATAACAAAACTTATGAGAATTATATTGTACAAGTATAGACACGTTGTACGGTCTTCAGTAGTCCAAAGGCCAAGTGAAACAATCACCACCATCACCACCACCATATCTGCAGCACTATATAAAACTACACATGACCTTCTCTCTACAACACAATTACAATTAACAATATATAGAATATATATATATATATATATATATATATATATATATATATATATATATATATATATATATATATATATATATATATATGTATATGTATATATATATATATGTATATATATATACTGGAGTATATATATATATATTATATATATACTGGAGTAGTTATATATATATATACTGAGTAACTACTCCAGTCTTGAACAACTGTAAACGAATACTGCAAAATAATAAATAATAGTCACACATGAGTAAAGATAATATGGGAAGTGAAACCATGCCTCACACTATAAATAGAAATGTTAGGTACATTTAAAATAATCTATACTATGCATCTTAGCAACACAATGAACATTGTATTCTATAGGACTTTGTACAATCTGAGTTCTAGACAATCTGCTGAGGCTAACAGGCATTCACTTTATTTTCAATCTGACTGGCGATGTCAAGTGAGTTTTTTTAAAATAAACAGTGTAGAGTTCTACAACACTTCTATTGACAGCTACCGATTTTGCCAATAGCATGGATATTCAAAGAGTCACCCTCAGCTCTGGTCAGTGCTCAATCTCTCACAAAAGCAGTTGGGAGTCAGACCACTTCCACCCAAAAACTTTTGGGGTATAGGCTGTTCAAAACCATAATATTTGGTTGAGGGTCAGGTTTAACCCCACCCACCCATGGGTGGGTGGGGTTAAACCTCACCACCCCTGGCAAACAGTGTTGTGCAGAGAGTGGTGGACGCCCGGGGCCAAGTCGATACAAAAATTGTCACAGAGTCAAATTTGGCGCCCCCACGGTGGGTCAAGTCAATGACAAAAAATGTTTGACTAGCAAAAACGGTTGCCGAGTCAATTTTGGCACCCCCCTGGTCGGCGCCCGGGGCCGCCGCCCCACCTCCCTCTGCATGCTACTGCCGGAAGATTAACGAGGGCTTTAGTAAAGTTAAACAGTGGCTGTGTAACCACATGGAAACTGATTGAAATCGATCCGAATTATGAAGATAGAAGACACTACCTTAGAGAAGCAGAAACTACTACGACTCCATCTACGTGAGGCGTGAATACCGTGAGGCAGCTGGCGAAACAGACGCAGAAACATTACGGACGTTTCTGCTCTGCCCAGAACGTCACAGGCTCTAAAGCGCAACAAGGCAAGCGAAGGTCGACAAGTGATCAAGTGAAATTGCAAGCATGCAGTGAGTGACTGAACATTCAGGAACTGATTAGAGAGTCAAATAAGTGCAGATCCGATGTCACGGTCACATACGCACAGCGGCCACTGAATCTAAGAACGATCAATAGAAATGGCGCGAATGGAAGGAAATATACGCTCAGAGCCGGACAACGACAGGAATCCAGTTTAAAAGTTCAGTCATCGGATGTCGAATAACGTTGTGATTGTACATGACAAGGCTTTTGGCGTCAAAGCAAAGACGTCCTCTCGAAAAGCGCCGTCGTCAACACGCGTCGCAAAACAGGTCAAACAAAATCCGCTTCCATGACAACCGTTGGACTGGCGTCTCGTTAACGAATTCCTGGCCAGAAGGCAAATCAATTCCAACGATGAAAATGTCTGCCTTCGTAGACACACACACACATGCACAAGCAAAACGCCGACTCGGCAAATCTTGCATCTATAGAAAATGCATTCCTGTCCAATGTCCCAATGCACACACTTACACCACAGGCCCGAATGATTTATTGATCAGAACAGCCGCAGCTGCTGCCACCTATCCACTGCGACAGCAAATGGTCTCCTAGCACCTTTCTACCTGGCAGTGCCATCTACACCGGTGTCGCCGGTTTCGAGGATTGGTTACACGGTCATCACAATCATCGTCCACAGGGGAAAAAACAAACTAATCGATACACAATGAATATTGACTGATTGTTGGATTAGTTAATCCATTTAGTTGACATTTAACAATGGCTGTTAACACTTGATTTCCGTACACCAGGAACAGGTATTAAAATGACTGTGGGACCAGAAATAACATATACACAAGCAGGGGTTAATTTCAGATTTCTAGGTTAAACACAGGAAAACATTACAAACCAGAGGTGGCCCCAAAGGCTCCACACATGCCCCCCTATTGAATGCCTGGTCCCCAGTCCCCCCTATACTTTAGTGTGCTCATTATAAGCAACTAGAGGTTTATGAAAAATAGTTGCCCCTCATGCTTAGAAGTTGCCATCCCACCCCCACCCCCACCAACACACACACTTGCTAAATCCTGCAGCTGCCACTGATTACAACACCTATCCATGCATAGCATGTAATTAATACAGCTTGTAATCTGCACTGTAATCATATCTGAAATTGGTTTTTAATTAGACTGCATAATGTTGGATTGCATGACTATGTATGAAAGAGATACTCTGCAAAACAAACATGCTAGGATACACCTCATTACACCTGAAGAAATGACCTTTGACATATAAATGAAATGTCAAGGTTCAAGCAATGCGTCTGCCATGACATTGCATGTCATACACACAGAAGAAATCAATACAGGTAGCTTTAAGCTTAAATTAATCTATGAGGAACAGACCATTATCAAACAAATAATTAAACAAAATTATTGTTTAATGCCTGAATTTAAATTTAATCTCCAATCTAATCCTTGCACACATAAAATAACCAGTAGGTAAAGATCCAACTCAACAACAGGCATCTAAATTTTACATTAGGCAGAAGAATAAAAGGTGCGCCATTACCATCCCCCATTCTGCACTGCCAGGATCAAAGAAATCAATAGAAAGTTACCCAGGAATGAAAATCAAGTTCAAGTCAGCATTACATACTGCAATAAGTCAGCAAATACACCAGTACATAGCCAGGCTTATATTTGACAAATAGACAAATAACAACATATGATAACCAGCTAACTTAATCGGTGTAGTCTGTCTCAATTTTATTCTAGAGCGTTCGAAATGCCACGGAAAATAGTGAGCTATGTCAAACGACACTAAAAAAAGTCTTCCAGAAATCTATTCTCTCTCAGATGTCTACAAAGTCGATCGAGAGATAAGAGAGGTCTTAAGATAGCTGGTTTCTTGTATCACAGGTTTTATAGACCAGAAAAATATCTTAAAATTGATACTCTGTTTGACATTGGACTGTGGAAAGACTATTGCTACAGTAGGCTATAGACATGTAAAAATTCAGAAGAGCGATGAAACGAATTATATCCACATTTTCTTGTGTCCCCATCTTCATTGCATCAAACCATACTAGAATAGTCAATATATTCTGCCCCAGTTTTATTCTAGAGCGTTTGAAATGTCACAAAAAATGGCGAGCTACAGTTTCAATAGGAATAGTACTGCACAAATAGTCCTTCTGCAGGCCAATGTCAAACAGGGTATCAGTGTAAGTATCAAAGTATTAAAACACTACAGTTAATCCTTCCGATGAAGATGATCACTTATCTAAACTGGTAATCCTCAATCAACTTGAACAAATACCCAACAAATACAACAGAATAAAATAACAGTGAGTTTTATATAACAGATTTTAAAAACACTAAATACAGGGTGGTGCACAAAAACCGTACTAGTGACATTTAGGTTTGCATTTAATATAGTCCGGTTTTTTGCGCCACCCTGCAAATGTGAAGCAAATACAAAATTCAACAAAATTTCTACTACTTAACTACTTACACGCCTCCTTTCTCTGATTGCAGCTGCCTCCTGTGGGTTGTTGTATCGAAACATATGATCACGTCCAAGAAATATCACATCACCTAAAACAATGACTTTCAAGCTCAGAGACAAAGGTTTCAATGCAGATGTAAACAGTTCTGTTCATGCTGTCCAATACATTCTACAGTTTGGCGCAAAAAAACTGACTAGTCACATATAGGTTTGCATTTAATATAGTCCGGTTTTTGTGCCACCCTGTACTTATTATCAAGTTCAAAACCTTGAGTAAGTCGAACAGGCTCTGTGATTGGACGATCGTTAACTCTAATTAAAGCTCCTTGGTTTGGTTCTAGTGTCACTTCGTTGTTGTTGCTGTTTCGGAAAGTGCAGTGCTCGAAAATAATGTCGTCACTGTTTAGAACTGAAAAATAATTCAAGACGATTTTCAAAAATACGCATTAGTACCACAATAACCTTAACAAGCTACTAAACAATAATATAATTAACAATTAACTTATAAGTCCACAAGACTTCAAATTATTAAGTGATTAAGGAATATCGCTTAGCACTGTATGGACTCTGTATCTAACTTCAGCAATAGGTGTGTCATCTGTTTGTAATAGCAACTGTATGCCACAAGATATAGCAACTAAACTACCTAACTACCTTGTTCAGTTGCTATATAACGAAATAAATAAACATCAATATATATATATATATATATATATATATATATACATATATATACACAATTATATATATATATATATATATATATATATATAAAATCATATATATAATTTATTTATAGTGCTTCATAATGCACTAGTTATCAGCCTAAAGCACTATGCAGATCATATTTTAAAAAATCGGGGACATGTAAAAACTTGAGATAAACAATCTATGATACAAAATCAAATCGAGGTTGATGGCTGATTTATGGCCTGGCTAATCCTCTACCAAACAAGCTATCAAGGCACTCAGGAAAATGGTGGATACCCCAAAGCACTCTTCCAGTCAGAGCTGGAAGCAACAGAATGCCTGCACTGGTAACCTTCATAGAACGGTCACCCGCCCAAGCGGTAACTATGTTCAGTGCCACAAAATTTTTCTCAGACAATCGTGATAGGTTAGTAAAACAAAAATGAACTCAAATACCAGTAACTTGGACAGACTTTCCAATCTAGAATAACAGACAAAATCGAGAGAGAGAGAGAGAGAGAGAGAGAGAGAGAGAGAGAGAGAGAGAGAGAGAGAGAGAGAGAGAGAGATACAGACAGACAGACAGACAGACAGACAGACAGACAGAGATAACCTCTATCAGAAGCAATACAAACAATACAATAGCTGAAACAAAGTAGCAATGGCTTTATAATAACAGTATTTACCTTACCTATGTCTACTAATGATGCAGCATCTTCATTTCCAACTTTGGTTTCACCATCCTAAAAGACAGATGTGACCATGTGTTAAATTCAACCTGCCACCATCACAAGACAATAATTAAAAAATGTTCACAGGGTGCATAACATAGTATGCTTTAACAACCATGCAATAATAATAATAATAATAATAATAATAATAATAATAATAATAATAATAATAATAATAATAATAACAACAAACAATAATGACATAATCATCATAATAATATGTCTACCAACTCAACATTTGTCTGCCAACTCAGCTAGTCAGAAAACAGAAAACATTTCCAGGCTTTTTTGTCAAATGTTAGTTTTCCTCCTTCTACAATTGAATGGTTGGGTGGAATAAGGAGTTAAATGCAGGTACCACCTTAATGGTGAGGTTGTCAATTGAAGGGCCCAGAGGAATAAGGAAGTAAATCCAGTTACCCCATTAGTGGTGAAAATGTCAGTTGAAGGGTCCGGTGAAATATGGAATTAAATGCAGTTACCCCTCTTATTGATATTGATACTTAAACTATTGGGGGGTCGGATATGGTTACCTCCTTATTACACCCAGCCATTCAATTGTCAGTTGTATTTCATTGAGATCTTCTTTTATGTTGTTTACCCATTTTCTTCTGGGCCTGCCTCTTCCTCTTTTACCTTCCTTGCTTTAATAACCATAATCCTTACTAATTATCTCCCAAAATATCTGTTTCTTGCTGCAAACAGCATGAAAAATTTATATTACCAATACATTGTTATTTAGCCTACTGCAGTTAAAATGTGAACTGTGTACCGCTGCTCGCACTCACTTTCAGCTGATACAATACGATGCCAGTGTTAAGAAGGTCGTCATCCATGCAGATCAAGTGCGGAAGTCTCGAATCCAGAAAAACTCCTGAATTCGTGGAATTCAGTGATTTTATGCTAAGGTCGCCACCCTGTGAAAAAAATCAAAATTTCTTCAATTGTAACAATTTCTTAAAATTCAACAGTCAAATGCAGATTCCGAAATAAATTTCTATGAATTTTCTCACACTTCACTAGTAGTCCCATGTTATACACATGCATGTAAAAGCCACACAGGTGTGGTGGTCTTGGTTGTAATCCTCTGGTTTTTTTATTCATTGCAGATGAGAATGAAAATTTTTTATGTTTTTCTATGTTTTTCTTACTTCTAAAAGTTCCTGTTCAACGCTGCACCGATCCAAAAAGGTCTTTGTTAACTCGGAGGCCTGCAATTCAGATAACAGAGAGAAAAAAGCAGCATTAATCTATGTTTCTAGTCAATCATAAGAACAAATTCAGGCAATCAACAACAAAAAGAGAAATATATCTATTGAAGCCATCATCTTAACAGATAAGACCAGACCTGACTGAAATTTTTCAAAGCCAAACAAATAGTAAATGGGACACTGTTGATTTCGGCACTTGACCAGCAGCTTAAGCTAATGAAGTATTTAACAAGGTCACAATAGACTGGCCAGTATGCATTGACCAAGAAGAAAATTCTGAAGACAAAGGAAGCTGAGATAAAAATTGAAGAAAATATTCATGTTTGACAGAAAGAAAATACCCACAGGGCCAGTAATTATCGTGTAAAAGAATTAAGTGAAGAAAATTCTGACAAAATCTCTTAGCAAAATGAATTTTTATTTGCATACACAGCTAAAGAGCAGCATGAGCTATTCCCATACATGAGCTATTCCCATAGCACAATGTTGAGTCACTCATATAATTAATTCTTTTGAATTGCTACAGTGGAAAGAGCAGTTCAAAGACATTGCAGTTATTTCTCTACATGGAGAACAGAATGAACAATAGAGAATTTTAAACTTAAAACACACACACACACACACACACACACACGTACACACTCACTGTACATACCTTCTTTTTGTTTTCTTCCAACTTCAGTGCAATCTCAGAATCAATGCTTGATCCAACCTGCAGACAATATATAATACTGTTAACCCCTTAACTGGGTGCCCCAAGTAACGCTCGTCCATTTTACATTGAGTTACAAATAGTTGCCCAGTTAAGGGGTTAATGCAAGCAAAAATTGTTTATATTGATGCAACAGATCTTCTGAAAACAAACAACTACTTCTTGCATTGTCTTTATGATCTAGAAACAAATTCTTGTTCCAATGAACCATTGATTTTATTAGTGCTAAAAAAAATTGATGGCATATATGCCAGAATATTAACCCTTTGGCAACAAAAGGCCGATATCTCGGCTTCGTAACATATTGGCTACAGAGATTGCTATGGTGAAAGGGTTAAGCACAGAGCAACAAATGCAATTTATCATGGCATCTTTGAAGACACTACAATCTCTATCATCAACCAAAACTGAAAGTAGAAAGATTCTATCAAAATGACACTATAACAAAATAAATATTGTGACCTGAACATTTCAATCCAAAATACTTTTTGAACAACACATATACACCACAATCATCAATGCTATCTAAAAATTTTCAATCAATATTTGGTCAAGTAAAAGTGCAACAAGCAAACTTCAAAACAACAGCAGACAAACTTCACTAAACAACAAACAGCACCATGCAAAAAACTAAAAAATCAACTTTAAAATTAGTAAAAAAACTGGGCTGTTAAACTAAGCGTAAAACCAAAGACAAACATAACAGAACAAGCAGATGATTTTTATCAGAATACCTGAACAACAACATTTTTCATAAGCTTTGGGTCTTTTGAAATTAAATTCTGAAAAATTATGCATTATTTCTTGCATGGTTTGAAACCAGAAAACTGCAATGCTCAGTTGAGGAGAAGTTTACCAAATGCACAAAAACAAACATGCCAGACGTACATAAAAATAGACGGCACCCACTTTAACAAAAATTAAAACATCTTTACTAACAGCCCTATGCAATTTAAGCAATCGTACCAAACCAGTGTCAAAAGGCCAAAAAACTGAACTCAACCAAAGAATAATACCAAGATGCACCAATGCAAACTGTGCTACATGAAAAGCGTCATACATGTGCTGCAAAGCTTATCCAGTTATGCTGCTATACAGCATGGTACAGTCATGCCAACGAATCTAGAAGTACCGTACTTAAGAAGTACGGTCCATGGGCCATCGTACGAACACCGCACTTAGCGCGTGACATGACTGTAAGCAAGTAAGTAAAATCTAGTAAATTTATTTATATAGCGCTTTGGAAAGTAGCGCATCAGTAGCGGCCTATTCTTATGCATTGGCAACAACAGGGGCATGCTTCCATCGATCTCAAAATTATGGAATGCAAAGTCATTTCTGCGACCGGGTATTTGTGAATCGGTCGCCCGTTCGAGAATAAACCGGGCGTGGTTCTGCTGGACTCATTTCCTCTTTCTTTTGCCAAGCAGTTAAATAAACAGTCTCCAGTTATTATCACAGTCATTTGATCTACTGTAATAATATAATCGTAATTTTAATTATCTTACGATGCTAATAAGACAAATTGATTATTTCATTTGAATGCAATCACATAGAATAGATACACAATCAATTTCATCATCACGTTTGCTGAGAAAAGCAGCAGCTACTGGATGTAACTGAGGTAGCATGTAGCATCAGCTTACTGTCTGAGAGAGGAGAAGTGCCTGCAGTCGTGCAATTTCGTCTCTTAGCTCACGAATGAGCCGGGCGACCGGATCCTAAATCAAAACAATTATGGCATTATGAGCTCACTCCAAGACTCCTCACAATGTCTCACTTCTATTTCATAAGCTTCGAAAGTATAGGACAACAAACTATCTGTTGTATCTAAATAGAGAAAGTATAGGACAACAAACTATCTCTGTTGTATCTAAATAGAAAACCGAGCCTTAGACAACAAACTATCTCTGTTGTATCTAAATAGAAAACCGAGCCTTAGACAACAAACTATCTCTGTTGTATCTAAATAGAAAACCGAGCCTTAGACAACAAACTATCTCTGTTGTATCTAAATAGAAAACCGAGCCTTGACAACAAAGATTTATCTAAATAGCCTTAGACAACAAAATCTCTGTCTAAATATCTTAGACAACAAAAATCTAAAAAACTTGACTTTAAGATTTAGTAGTACTAAATTGTGAAGATATCATAGACAAATCAAAACTGCTTCATAGTATCTCTGTGTGAAGATATCATATATGAGTTTGGTAAGAAAACTACAGAATGATATATAGTAGTCAAAACTCCATCAAATGTTACTCTTATTGTTTTAAAAGAATATATATATATATATATATATATATTATATATGATTTCTAAGAATAGACTAAACAATATAAAAAATACCTGATTCCAAGACTACCATAAATGGCACTTCATCATCATCATGGCACATCACATAACAAATCACTTGCAATTACTTACACAGTAAAATTTAAGTCAGAATGATAAATACTGTATTTAGTGCAAATTTATCCTGCAACTTATTACAAATTAAGTGAGAAGTGCAGATTCACTGGGCAGACCTCATTCACAACGGGTCTGTTGATGATGCTCTTTGCTCCATGAGCATAATGCAGTGTATTGACGGTTTCGGAGTAGCTCAAGTCGGATGGTGATATGGCTGACAAAAACAATGGAAATATATCACACACTTCTACAGGGATAAACTTTATTCTCCTTACTCTCAATCACGAAAACTTCGTGCTGATCTTCCAAAGAAAAAAACTGTCTTCACTACTTCAAAATATTAGTGAAATCATTAGAAAATCATTATCATTTTTAGTTTGCATGCATGTTGTGATTCTTAACACAGATAAAATATTACTATTACTATACAAAACACAACACACTGTAATAAATGCATTTTACGTAAAAACATTTGTAAAATTCTCTATTACATTACAGTGTTATTACATTACAGTGCCTTTTTCAAATCAACCGTTATGACCTCCAGGCAGGAGTAAAGACAATGAGGTATGAAGCTTTACATGACCAAAAGACAAAGATTAACCCCTTAACTGGGTGCCCCGAGTAACGCTCGTCCATTTTACATTGAGTTACAAATAGTTGCCCAGTTAAGGGGTTAAACTGACTGGCAATCATGATGGTCTTGGCATTTCCACCAAGGCTGTCTTTGAGCAGCCATGTTAGAACGGAGTCTCTGTAGGGGATGAAGATGGTTCTACACCTGCCACCTAGTGGCGGCTCCGAAGATGACTGCTGGCCATCGCTTTTGGCCGATTGAGATCCGTCCCAAAAGTTAAGAACAGATCTTTTAGCTAGAATAACATGCAGAGGCCAAACGTGACAATTCCGATTAACATAAGTTACTAAGTAAGTAAGTAAGCAAGTAAACACAAAATTTCTATAGCGCTGTCCGAAAGCTTGGCGCAGTGCACCAGCTTATTCACGAGCGCTCAATCTTAGTGAAAGTCCATAACCCGTAGTCCGTGGTGGTCGAGGTTTTTGCCCATCCATAGCTGTCAAAATTTTATCTTCAATGATTTCCAACAGGATTTGTAATGGAAAATGTCTCTTAACACGACTTCCTAATGAAAAAACTGAACTTGCTGGACATAAATGGAAACTAATGAAAAAAAACTTGAACTTGTTTGATATATCGTATAAGTGCAGAATGTAAATGACTTTGGCATTCATCTATGATTATTGCGCTATATAAATTGACATTTTAACATAACATAACATAAATAGCATGTGCATAAATGTACAAATAAACTGGAACAACTTGAGATTCTAATGTTACACTAAACAGCAACTGTGGTGAAACCTTAAAGAGAAGAGCTTACCCAAAGCCTGAATAACACTGCCCAATGTTGTCAGAGATTTGTTGATAAGAGAACCTTCTTTCATGCGATCCTTGTCAAAATTACTTGTTGCATCCGCTCTCTCACTGTAAATCGCATAATTTCCAAAAATTTATTACCATTCCAAACACAATTAATAATTATTCACATTATCTACAAAATGTTCTAATTAAATAAGCCATTTTATTGGGGTAAAGTTATTTTACTCAGGCTAAACATTAATTGATAAAATCAGACATACTCAAAATGCCTCAATCAAGAATCAAAGCAACTGCCAAGTATTAGAAAATTGCCTATTATATACCTATTATATATTTTATTACATAACTGTTATAGCGCATCAAAAATTTACCCACAACTTTTGCAGCCAAAACAAGACCAATGCTTTTCTTATACAGAGAGACTTCAAAAAGCTTTTGCAAAATTGCAAATCTATGGATTTCCATTGACTATACATAAGGATCTTAATGCAGACAGAGCAAAGGCCATAGAATCAATACGCAAATACTTTGCTTTCTCAGTCTATCCACCGACTTACTTATCAACCATCTTACCTTCCTGCTAAATCGACCATGTTGATTTTGCTGATAATTTTGTTAGGCAGTTCCTCACTAAGCTGTACCTGCATTAAATATGAGATCACTGCGTGAATTCCGCGCAATGACAAGATGAAAATGCAAGTGTCTTGGAAAGAAAATGATATGTTACACATGCTGTTAATCAATTGTAAAAAGCGCACCATTCAACGCTTCAAAATTAAAATGTGAAGTACAGTGGATCCCACTTAATCGCATACCGCTTAATTGCATAACCCGCATAATCACATAACAACATAAAAACCCGAACCAGTGTTTTGTGCGTACATATAATTATGAGACGTCCCCGATATTCGCATAGCCCAGTTAATCGCATAAGCAAGGCTTGCACGGCACCTATGCAATTAAGCGGGTTTCACTGTATTTTTACATAAGACGGGCTTACTAGTCTAATCGAACCATAAAATCGGACGCAATGGTAGAAAGTGCATACCACGCATAACAACATTAACGAAGTTCAAATTTGCAAAATCAAAAACGCAAACAAGGCAAACTTACAGATGTAAAGTAAACTGTAAATATGGCGTGGCTACGACTGCTCTTGTCGTGAACTCTTGTAGTGGCAACAGTCCTACAAAAAAAAAACAGAAAAGATTACATGTGCTCAAAAAATTATTTTAGCGTGAAATCAGTGAGGTGGTTAACCGTTGTCTTTCTCACATGCAATTAGGAGTGAGCAATCTTGTTTGAGTTCACTATGCAGTGACCAGGTTCACATTCCAAGTTCAAGACATGGGTGCAAACCTCTACCCTATACCATCATAGTCCCTCTAAAAACATGAGTGTTAATCCCCAACGGAAATAAAACACCCCCACCCCACCCCACCCCACCCCAAAAAACCCCCTTTCCCATCAGCAACATAGCAATTTCAGAGCTCTTCATTTAATCAACAAGCAAACAAAGAGGTGGCGGATTATACTGTATATACCTGCTGGTGTTTCCCTTTGCAATCAGTGACTGGATACTCTCGTTGTCTTTAACAGAATGTCTTGATAAATCTAAAAAGACCAGGACAAGAAAACTGTGCTTTTAGAGTCAGAGGAAAATATTGTCCATGTTTTACAACAGATATCCACAAACCACACAACAATTTACAACAAACAATGGCAAATAAATGAACTGCCTACTTTTCCTGCATGGGTGACATTGCACTTTTTCCCATACAAAGTTAAGTATTGCTGATTAGCAGACAAAGCAAACACATGAACAAATGTATGAAATGCAAACGTATGAAATGCAAACGTATGAAATGGTCATGTCTGGATGTCTGGTTAAAAAATGCCTCACAGTCACAAGCCTTAAAACAAATAAGAAACATTACAGTGCTGTCCAAAAGCCTCGCACTACCCACCTTGAAAAGCTATTTGCGGCCTCTTTTCTTGACCTGTTGCATCTCTATCATCTCATCTCTCATATCTCATGAGATGGGATATATGAGACAAATAAAAGATAAGATGATAGAGATGAGATACGACGCGACAAGTAAAGAATAGGCCATAAATAGCTTTTCCAGGTGAGTGGTGTAAAGACTTATGGACGGCACTGTAGTTTCAAAACCGATAAGTATTGAAGAGCAACCATTACTTTTCATGTCTATCAATTCGTGCTGTGGAATATTGGTTATAAACTAAATGAGCAAATCAAGATAACATAAAACAACTGCTATATCTGCAGAGTACATACAGAAACAACAACCATCATTAACAGCCTTAACAAACAATACAACACTACTGTACATTGTACAATACCACTCACTCTCTACATATGGCCCGTTTTCTGGATGTTCACGAACTCTGAGGTGCTGGCGATTGGTTTCCTTCGCCGAAGTGAGCGAAACAAGGAGGTCGCAGACTTTCTCCTTGTAAATTTCCATGTAACTAAAATTTTAAAGAATATCTGTAGATGAAAATAAATCTTTCAGTCATGGCGGAAAGTTAGCAGAGTGGCAACATCGTTGGATGCTAGAGGTCGTGGGTTCACGACCCTCAGGAGCCATAAGGTCGACTCAGCCTTACTCAGTAGAGGGCGGTGGTAAAATGAGCAGTGGTAAGAGGTTGCAATAAGTCAAATAGGTACGCTATGCGCTATTCGATGCACTAGCCACGTATCCATGGTATTGCACGCCTGGCTGAGGGCTATGAAAACGGAGATCAGCACCTCCCTATGAGGAAAGGACTCTGGCTTGGCTTTGACATATGACAAAGCCAAATCAACCCAACACATGAACATAAAATCACATTACAGAAATATCTCCAATAAAGATTAAATAATAAGAATAAGAATAATAATAATAAGAAGAAGAAAACTAAATTCAATAAAAACAGTAGTAGGCATAATCCTGTTATTAAGGACATGGTTGTTCCATAGCTTTAGTCCTAACAGACAAGAATAATCAAGTTAAAACTGTTTTAGAAACATTCAACCAAGAAAAAGATCTGAGAATAGATGAGAATGACATACCTAACATTAACTGTGCATGAGTTCTTGCTGTCTTCATTAAGTCTGTCACGAATGTAATCAAAAAGACCCTGAGATAGAGAAACAGATATACAACATAGATGTCAAAAAACTACATCACATTCATTCATTCATTCATTCATTCATTCATTCATTCATTCATTCAGTGAAAGTCCCATAAGAGGGAGTATGAGGTTAAAGTTCGGTAAATTTTCCAGCATAGAAAGCTAATATTTGCAAAAAAATCACAAAGATGGCTTCAAAATAATTCAAAAATTACTGGTAAACCAAAACTTTAAACATTAAATTGTAGACACAAAACAAACCTGACAGATTCTTGGAATAAGTCCAAAATCATTCTAAAATAGAAATCAAACCAACCAAAATAAAACTTAGAAATAAGTATATATTGTAATTGAACAAAGGTAGATAACAGCTGTTCTATCCCATTAGTGTCGCCACGGGGGGCGAATAGGGGCCTGCTCTCCAACCTGCCCCAGACCACCTACCAGATTCGTGCAAATCTGGTGAGAAAGTTTTTTGTGGAGGGTGCATGTGTGGTTGGGGTAAGTACACATCAGCCCCTTTCCCCCCCCACCCAAAATATCTGGCAACACCACTGGTTCGTTCTGTCCTTAAATATTGTCTATTCTTTTCATTTCTGAAAATCAACTTCAGTTTACGATAAGCATCAAGCAATTCTGTAAAAATAAGTGACAATACAAAAATTTTAGTACATAAAAAATATTTTACCTCACATCTCATCATTGTATATATACTCACCTCATTATCCATCTCTTATCTCTCTCTCTCTCTCTCTCTCTCTCTCTCTCTCTCTCTCTCTCTCTCTCACACACACACACACACTAATATATTTCTTTACCTCATTCCCCATCATTGTAATTACCTCATCCCCCATCATTGTATTTACCTCATTCCCCATCATTGTATATGTCTTTCCAGAGCCTGTTTGGCCATAAGCAAATAGACATGCATTGTATCCACTGAAAGTTGAAGACATCACTTCTCTTCCAAGCTCATTGTAGATCTGGAAACACATCAAAATAAGCAATTCAAATTTTTAAAGTGCATTGGAAAAGCTCAGTACATAAGATATATCAACCACTAAAACATTTCATTGGCTAATTATTAATATTCTTCAGCTACTGACATTCAACATTTGAAATACGGGTAAGTAGCTATAACTACTATAATTAATTCTTTAACTACATTCTACAACAGATCAGAACCTACTGAACCACTAGAAATGGTGTTATTATTATTATTATTATTATTATTATTATTATTATTAATATTATTATTATTCATAATTGCTCTCTGCCAACTCATTTGTGGCAATAGCAAGTCAGAAAACATTTCCAGGCTTTTTTGTCAAATGTTAGTTTTCTTCCTTCTACAATTGTCAGTTGTCTTTCTTTCAAATCTTCTTTTATGTTGTCTATCCATTTTTTCTGGGCCTGCCTCTTCCTTTTCTGCCATCCTTGTATGTGTATTATTTATTATTATTATTATTATTATTATTATTATTATTATTATTATTATTATTATTATTATTATTATTATTATTATTATTATTAAGAGGTCCATGCTCTAACACACAAACAAGTTCCCATAAAGGGTGATACTGAATAACTGACAGATATGTCAGATGAACCCCTTCAATTCATGACAACTTTGCATGCAACGCTGCAGGTCCAGAACAAAGAAAGAAACCAATTTAACTTCATAAAAGCACCCAATGACATGCATCTGTTCAATCACCATAAATGTAACCAGGGCCTCCAAGAGGGGCAGAGGGCAAATGCGCATGGGTCCGGCGGCCTGCAGGGGGCCTGATGATGATGATCTATTGACAATAGCATGAAGCTAATTTATGGGTAGTCAAGATATAAACGCAGTGTTACAACTAACTAATCATCGTTATAAATAATTACATGACACGTATTGGACGCTTCAAGGGCTAAGAAGTGAAAAATGTTTACACGTATTCATAACAACAGTGATAGCACTTGTGAACAACAAACTATACATACAACTCAGCAGCAATAAAAGCGCACATCCTTCCTACTTGATACTTATGGTACATCCAAGGGGTTCTAATCGACGACGAACTCAAATGCATTGGCTTTCAATTCACTTAAATGGCGGTAATTTTTTCACACAAAGGGTAAAATTTTAACTGCACATGGAAAGGCTGCTGCATGCCATTTACAGCAAACAAAACCCAAGATGATGTTCTGAATGAATTAATTTAACCTTTTTTGATTGGTTTATAATAATTGTTTTTTTGTTTTTATTATTAAATCGATATATATATATATATATATATATATATATATATATATATATATATATATATATATATTGACTCTGATAATATTAATTAATAGTCATTAGTTATTAGTTAAGTTAGTATTACCTTTTGATGTCATTGAATTCATTGTGTTCGTATTATTATTTTTATGTCATCGAGAAATAAATGATTCTTCTTCTTCTTCTTCAACTTCGTGGAGTGGTGAAATTTTTACAACCTATTTTTACCTCTTTAGCTGAATAAGATCAAGTTTTCAGGACATGACTCAAGAGTTAGATAACTATTGCTAGTTTCTAAATAACTAGATACTAGTAGCTGGATAATTGAATGTTGAATAAGTTGAATAATAATGGATACACCTGGAGTGAGCTAGCACACCTGGCACCCGATTCAACAAAATGGAAAGGTCCACGGCTACACAGGGAGTGAAAATGGCCGAAGAAGAGCCCTTATTGCATGGCACAAGCAACATGCTTTACTTACTTACGGTACTAACTGTGTCCTCCCTATCTGCATATGATTTAATAACCAAATTTCATTTATCACTTGCTAAGTTATCATGGCTACTCAAAACTATGTCAGCCAGAGTAACTTCGGCCCAAAAAGCTGGTCAAAGCCCCTGGTGATTAATATTACATTAATTTCATGACAGAATCTCTCACCTTTCAAGTGTCTTTCACTTCACCTTTGCACAATGCGTGGTAATGAGTATCAGCTAGTGAATAGGCTTGTAAGGCAAAATGTGGAACACTACTTGATAAGTTCTAACGTTACTGTCCATATCTAAATACTGTTCTCCATGGCTTCAATGTGCTAATATAAATATATACCATGCACATTAACCCCTTAACTGGGTGCCCCGAGTAACGCTCGTCCATTTTACATTGAGTTACAAATAGTTGCCCAGTTAAGGGGTTAACGATATAGAGTCTTGCAGATTCAACAGGTTTCCAAAAGCCAAGATACACTCATCTCTTCAGTGCTGCATTTTCCAGTCACATCAAAGCTTCCTTATAACGCACCGCTTAATTTATTGACTGCCTGACTTAATAACTGGCCATCATATCGACTGCCTGACTTATTAACTCACTAGCATATTGACTGCCTGACTTATTAACTGACTGGCACATTGACTGCCTGACTGATTAGGTGTCTAGCATGTTGACTGCCTGACTTATTAACTGACTAGCAACTCAATAAACTCAATATTGACTGCCTGACTTATTAACTGACTAGCAACTCAATAAACTCAATATTGACTGCCTGACTTATTAACTGACTAATACAATAACTGCCCGACTTATTAAGTGTCAAGCATAATAATAATAATAATAATAATACTAATAATAATAATAATAATAATAATAATGCGATTTTAAGTGGTTGTGGTTATTATTATTACTATTACTATTACTATTATTATTATTATTATTATTATTATTATTATTATTATGCTAGACATGTTGACTGCCTGACTTATTAACTGACTAGCATATTGACTGCCTGACATATTGACTGCAAGTCTTGCACGGTACCATAGGTTGCTGATGCCTGCATTAGACTGCAACATAATAAAAAGTATGGTTAATTAAAAACTTGGAAGCCAATTAGATTTTTAAAGCAGCAGCTATGAGAAACAACCAACGCAGCCTGGCATACGCTTTCAGAGGAATAAGAATCTAGAAGCGCCTAGAAATAGTAACACCGGGCACATGGTCTTAGTTAACCCCCTAACTGGGCAACTATTTGTAACTCAATGTAAAATGGACCAGCGTTACTTGGGGCACCCAGTTAAGGGGTTAACTTCCAACAATACAAAGACCAGGAACCTGCCAAAGTTGGTGAGGATGACTCATAAACCGCAAATGGGAGAGCCGATCTCCCTACAAAGGTTACATACTTACTGCCGGCAAAACAGCCAATTAAAAACCACACTACCAAATGACCCTATCAATCATATGAACTCATTTCCATGAACATCACCTTCGTTCTGAACCCAAGGTTAGCTTCTTTGGTAATGGTTCTCTCAGATTTGAGAAGCAAGTACTGTCAAATTCAAGTACAGGTCTGGATACTAGTATAGATAAGAGTACCGGTACTTGGGATGCAAGGAGTGCATCAATGCTGCAAAATCTCATTAACTGTTTTCAATGCTAACAAAAACAACACAAGTAAGAAGCAGTCTTTTTCTCAAGTGCTAGTAGCTATCCTAAGCACAATCAATATTTAAATCTTGTAGTCAGCAGCAGATTGTTAGGGTGGCTGGGGGTTTGGAAAGCACCTGAGACAGAAACATAGTAAAATACTTGTCACTTATCCAGATAAATAAGTGAAACAGTGTCCAAATCAAAAGAATAAATAATATACTCTTCATTTTTACTTGTAGTCTTAGCCGTGGATCTGAGCATGTAAAATTGCAACACTTATTGGAATTAATACTATTAATAAATAGCTTCTTCAGTAACAAAATCAATCAATTTACTAAATTTTATAGTAAAAACATTTATTCTGCTGAAACCATTGTCGGTTGCATGATGTTCTTCATTGTACAGTGCAGTAGTCCTGCAGATAGTGTCTCAATAATAATAATAATAATAATAATAATAATAATAATAATAATAATAATAATAATAATAATAATGCATTTTAAATGCAAATATTGACTGCCTGACTTCAATGCAGGGCAAATCATTCTACAGGCAGACTCAAATCTAAATTAATCTAGACAACTTTCAGCCAGTTTGTGCAGACTTAACCACTCAAAAGTCAGTCAGAACCTGCCTGCAAAAAAAAAGTTTAACCACAGGGGCAAGGCAGTTCAAAGCTTATCGCAGTTTCAAAATCAAAACGATCCGTAAAACAGCTTCTAGAAATCGAAGGCACAAAGTCCTGGGGCCAAACTACCGGTATGCTCTAGGCCCTATAAATACTTGGCAACGAAGACCGCATGGCGTCCATTTATTATTTGAACAAATGCATTGAAGAACAAAACACTGCAGTGCAGTTGTTGGATAATGTCTCATTTCAATAAACACAGCAGTCAGCTGTACATGAACTAATGGATAAATACAAGCCCGCGACTTCAAGAAAACTGGAACAAGAATTGAATATCAGATGGAAACGGGAATGCGCTTTCAACTGATGCGAGCTGACACCATTCATGGAAATGTAGCTGTGCAATTATTAACCGCACTGCTCAGTGCTTACCTTAGCATGCATAATTAGGGCAGCCTGCCCCCACGAGACAGAAGGTATCAGTCAACAGGACAGTGTCCACAAATAGGCCATCAATGGCTATTCTATAACAGGAGGCCTGAACCAAGTCGTCCGCCCTGAGTCCGACAGGCCAAATCAACCAATCTCTGCTACGCAATTCATAGAAATACACTATGAAACATACTACTATAATTTAAGAGATTCTTCAATTGAAGGTAACGCCCAACAGTAACGAGTTTAAGCTTATGATGATAGTGGTTAATATATATATATATATATATATATATATATATATATATATATATATATATATATATATATATATATCGAATGCTCTGATGGCTTGTCGACCCAACCATCCATTCTTTGAATACGTAATAAATAATCTAAAGTCTTATATATATATATATATATATATATATATATATATATATATATATATATATATATATATATATATATTGGGAGAAGTCCTAAAGCTGGTCATCACCAAGCAATGTCTTCTAGTTCTGAAGTCAGAAGGACAAACACATACGTGCAAACACTTGGCGCACGATTACAATCTGGTAGTAACACCAAAGCCCCTCCGTACAATCCCAGAGCGCTTGAAAGTGCTAACAACCACCAAGTTTTGCAGTGAACACAAGTGCCTCTCAAAACCACTTGCAGCCTTTCAGGAGGGCATAGTGACGTATCTAATGACTGCATCCACAACAATGAATGTAAATTCTGAATTCCAAAAGTCCTACACAGAAGATGACACAGCACAAAGACACACGTTCAATGAACTACAAATACCGTTTCAATGTTCGGACAAAAAAACGACGATCTCTTCCGTTTGTAAAATTCACAGATTTTCATGCATTCAGGGCATCCTGTTGGAAAACCTCTCACAGCTCACAAATATGCTAATCAAGTAGTCACCTGCTGCTACCACACCTTTATGGAGATTCCCTGATGCTTTCCATACTCTGCTAGCAGATACAGGTAATTAATCGACAAGTTAACTTGTGCAAATTTCATGCGAACTGTCACCCTTCACTTGTACAGAGCAACTGTACAGTACAAGACACGTTTTCAGTATTTTTTATCATTCCAATTCCAACCCAAACATGCAAACAAACTCATTTTATTTGGAGAATTCAGAAAATTCACAACATACAGTGTATCCAAATGTCACTAAAAAAGCAATATGTTTCTCAGTGTTTATAAGAAAAAAATACACAATCAAAAGGAAGAAATACATGATCAAAAGGAAAAAATACATCATCAGTCCATGATTTTGTACATCTTTTCCTAGTGCTACACTCTGTTTGGGTTAACAATGGCACAGGCAAATTTCTATGAACTGCAGAAATATTGTACATTTTAGAAAAAATCTTACTGGAGTCTCTTATGGGGGGGGGGAGGCACACATTTAAGCAAAGGTAGTAGATTTCTGCCATGCAACCGGAGGGTAGCGGGTTCTAGCCTGACTCTAGCCACCGTGCAGCGACCCTGAGAAAGTTGTTCACCTCTGGTTGTGTGCATTTGCACTTATAATTTAAAGTGTGTTAACAACCAAGCTATATAAATCGATTTTATATATTTAGGAATAGTTCAGCTTATAGTCCACCACTAAATTCCATCAGAAAACGCCGTGTTTCCAAACCATAAGCATCTCCAAACAGCATAGGTAAGAGAATTTCAAGGCATATGTGCTAAGCAGCACGTGGACCTTACTGATGTTTATCAACTAAAACCTTACGACTACTGTACTTTCATTGTTCTTCGTGTAATCACTGTTCAATGTGTTCATGTCATTAAGTGGACTGCAAGAAAAGCCTTAACTGAACACATAGGTTGCATTACCTGTGACAAAGCAGATACGATTAGCTAATAATTAATAATAATTAACTAAAACCTTACACTACTGTACTTTCATTGTTCTTGTGTAATCACTGTCCAATGTGTTCATGTCTGAAAAGGCATTAAGTGGACTGCAAGAAAAGCCTTAACTGAACAGACAGTGAACACATAGGTAGCATTACCTGTGAGGCTGTGACAAAGCAGATATAATTAGATCGGCCACAAATAAGCCTAAAGCCCTAAACCCATCTTGACCACCTGTTTACTATTGACGTCAGTCACAGTACATGGACAGTTGTCAAATTGATCAACAGCTCTGCCCTCTTTTCAGCTCAACAACTGGAACTATTGTTTCAAATATGAATTCAGTCCTTCTGCCTACGCACTCCAGTTGGCCTAGTAAGTTTGACTGAAGCTACTCTTTATTGTGATACTGATAAGTAAGCAAAGGGCCCACCAACAATAACATTAAACGCTATAGATACTATCAAAATGCTATCAGCTGTGGTATAGATACTATCAAAATGATATCAGCTGTGGTATAGATACTATCAAAATGCTCTCAGCTGTGACAGCAGAAAAAAGAATTTGAATATGAACATACTACTTGTTGCAAATTGCAATTAAGTAACAGCATAGTGGTAATAGACAAATTCATGGGGGGCGCAACAGGGTTGGCCAGGTGGGCCATGGCCCACCCAATATTTAGGCCCAATGGGCCACAATGTGTTTGGCCCACCCAAATTCAATTGGAAAATTACAATGTTTTGTGGAACTAATAACCCCAAATCCCCAATATATCGGCATAATATTGCAATATATAATTGAGATGTCACAGATGTGGAAGACCACTTGAAATTATTATATTTATATAACCATGTAACTTTCTTTTTCAATGATCGATTGATTGCAACGGTAAGAATTTCTTGCTGCACTGTCTTGAATCTGAAATATTGGCCATGTTGGCTCTCCCAATATTTGGCTCGTGGCGCCCCAATGATAGATATGACTCATTGCAGCTGATTTCTATGGCCTTGTTGGGTTTTGTTTAGAGATGACTCGTTAGCAAGACAATTAGCACATATTGATATCTGAATTTTCCTTTGCTCTGACATTGATCAGTCATGGATCGATTTAGTTGTCCAATAAACACCCTATTTTTAAAATAATTATAGCTCTGAAGCATTTTCAGTAATAAATTGAAGTAATCCAGTGTTTTATACAGGCCTCATAGGGGGGATGCCCCCTTCCAAAACCACAATCCCCCTAAAAAAATCCCAGCACTGACACAAATGTTTGCACTGAACTGTGTCTCTTACCCGTCCAGCCAAATCAATTTACCCCCCCCCACAACCTGGGGTCTGGATAAAACACTGAAGTCACCCAACCACTCAAACTCCTCAAGACAGAAGAAGCATCGAATGAAAAACCGAACAAGATTCGCTGGGAAATTCCATTCACAAAACCAATCAAGACGCATCTCTGACCATCCTTTATGGGTCGTCCCCCAACAAATGGTCAGGCTATACACCCCCCCCCCCCCCGAACAAATCAAACACTGCATAGATGCCCGCGGCACGTGGCAGTGCAGGGTCTGAAGATCAATAACCTGTAAGAGTCATCAAAAGTTACTTCAAAGAACACTTGACTTATTAAAACATCACTTGATACGTCAAGATTTAGAGTTACCACCTGCGGTCACAAGTAAGACAAATTGGATCTCATAACGCTTCTCTATACAATAATATTAGCCTACGCAGTTTATTTTAAAATTTAATCGCTTGATAATAATCTGAAAAGCAGACCTTCAAATCCAGTTCACCTAATAGCCACAAAGTATTATAGTCAAAACTTTTCTAAACACCAACTGTACCAAAGGTTTTTGAAAAAATAAAGGAAATGTTGAAGTCCATGATCCTGACCAGGCATTTTAAAATCGCTTAAAATAAAAAATTTTTACATTGGAAACAAAATAACATTTAAATACAGTGCGACATAAATGTAAAAACAATAAAAACATGAAATTTCACATAAAATTTTTAAAATAGAAACCAGTAAAAGAGCCTGTAAATTCTAGGTTCGTCTTTAAGCCAAAACACATGACCGCTCACCATTTCTTGCGTGGCAAAATTCGGTGAAGAGGGATTGACTGACCAATAGATGTGGTCAAATTCAAAACTCCTCACCCAACTCCTACTGTCGGCCAGCTTAAAGTTCTGATTTTCCAGCTAGGCAAAACAAAAAAGCCCATAATAGATGCTGCACTACAATTCAATTAGACAAAGACTGAACAACAAACGAGCGACTGACATTTTGTAATTTCATCAAATTTTCCCCATTTGCTCAAATTTATATATATATATACATACATATATACACACATATATATACACACACATATATATATATATACATATATATATATATGGGTGTGTGTGTATACATATGTGTATACATATGTATATGTATATATATACATACATATATACACACATATATATACACACACACACATATATATATATATATATATATATATATATATAAATTAAAGATCTACCTTGACATTGTGAACTTGGAGCTTATGTCCTGAAACTTCCACTGCCTCTCTGCTTCCATTTGCAATCTCTCTGAGAAATCAAAGCATTGGAAAAATCAAGCCATTATAATATAATGCATCACCACATTACAGCCAAATATAACAACAACTATCAAAACAAACGGGAAAGACATACACAAACAAGCTATTGGATTGCTTTGCAAGGTAACGGACTAAATTGGCAAAAAAGACAGAAGACTGTTGAAAGACATGATATGGGGTAATTTACTCTGGGGCTACTAAGAAGTAGATTTTTTACAGAAGTAACTGTCACTGAATAAAACTGATGTAAAGATCTGGTTTGACCATCAGCAATACAACACATTGTGACATTTTTAATTGTAGTGTGTTGTTATCAAAAGGGAAAAGATACAATCATAGGCATAAACTTCCATTAGACCTCGAGGCACAACCCCCAGTTTCTAGGAAGCTATCATGGGAAGGGGAGGGCATGGTGGACGTGTCCCCCACTTTTTCATCCAAGTTTACGCCAATGGTATAATGCAAAAAAATGTATTTTCTCACATTTTGAGACACTCAAATATTATCCAGCAAGATGCACCTGTTAGCATCTGTAACTACCATTTGCATTTATAATAATCGAAGAAGTAAGTAAGTAAAGTAAGTAAAATCTAGTCAATTTATAAGGTGCTTCGAAAAGCAGCAAGTAGTAGCTGACTATTCTAGAGTACCAGTAGGTCAAAAACAGTTAAGTACTGGGGTCTATTCCTAGTATCTACCTGACCGACAGTTTCTGAAAACAGATGGACTTAATCTAAGTTTAACTTTTTCTACAAATTACAAAGTGTATCAATATTCCATAACTAATAGATACTGGTTGTCTAGCATCAAACAAAATATGCACATCAATAAAGTTTAAAAGATGGCCTTTTATTCTTTTAACCAGTTACAAACTACACAAACCAAATAAATCAGTAAATCAATCAAACAATCAAATAGTAAATCAATCAAACAAATATAATCAGTACATAGACCTACTAAAGATTAAATAGCATTAGGCTAAAATAATCCAATTTTAAGGACATAAAGTAGTGATTCAAGGTCTTTGAGATAAAATAGCAGATCATAAATATTAGTACAACACACAAAGTTAAAGGCCTTCAATACTCCAGCTTTAAATACAAGGTTGGCTGTCATGCAATAAATTCAATACCCAAAAGGTCAACTACTCTCAAAATAAACCTTAACTAATTACACTCAACTAATAAACCTTAACTAATTACACATTGAATACTAAAAAACTAACAAGCCCATATAAAATCCATTAAACATATATTTGGCTATTATATTTCAAATATACGATGTTCAAAGTACTACAACCAATAATTGCTTTTGGCAGTGAATTCAGAGCATAATTTCATTTTTAAAAATAGCACATAAAACCAACCACTTCAAAGTGAACTAGACTAGCAAATCCTGTGTTTGAATATATCCATTAAATTTTGCCACCAGGCACGTAACGTCATCATTTACCATGGCCTCACCACAGTGGCGGCTCCACCGGGGGGGGGGGGCAGGAGGGGCCCAAGCCCCCCTATTGAGTGCCTGGCCCCCCAGTGACCCCCCTGTTGAGACCCTATACTTAATGCTACATACATTAAACAACAAATGGTTGGACCCCCATGATTAGAAGTTGTCACCCTAACGCCCCCCCCCCCACTTGCCAAATCCTAGAGCCACCACTGAAACAGGGTATCAATTTTATAATATTTGTATGGTCTATAAAACCTGTAATAGAAGAAACCAGCTATCTTAAGCGCCATCTTATCTCTCGATTGATTTTTTAGACATTTGACAGATAATAGATTTCTGAAAGACTTTGTATAGTGTCGTTTCAAATGGCTCATTAGTTTCCGTGGCATTTCGAATGCTCCAGAAAAAAATTGAGACAGAATATATTGACAATTCTAGTATGGTTTGACACAACAAAGATGGGGACACAAGAATATGTGGTTTTAATTCGTTTCATCACTCTTCTGAATTTTTGCATATCTATAACCTACTGTAGCACTAGTCCTTGCTTTGTCCAATTTCAAACAGGGTATCAATTTTATAATATTTTTGTGGTCTATAAAACCTGTAATAGAAGACACCAACTTCCTTAAGCACCATCTTATTATCTCTCGATTGATTTTTTAGACATTTGACAGAGAATAGAATTTTGAAAGACTTGGTATAGTGTTGTTTCAAATAGCTCATTAGTTTTCGTGGCATTTCGAATGCTTTAGAAAAAAATTATGTATTGCCATTCCTTCTTGTTCATTATTCTGTAACTCAGCACACTGTGTGTTATTTGATAAGAAGCATCTTGCTGGTTGGAATCTGTGATGTGAAATAGTTAAATGCTAGCCTAGAGCATCAAATAGAACTATGCCTACTTAACCAATTAGTTGTTTTAAATACAGTGCACTGTTCAGCCATGAACAGGGCACTGTTCAGTGTGTCACTCCAAACCTAATGGTGTAGCTGGGAGTTCAATATCCCAAGATGCTTAAAAACTCCTTCCAAACGGGTGGAATGGGATTCTGCTACACTAATTAGGGGTAGAGGCGGCTCCACAGCGAGGCCGGGCCCCCTATTGAATGCCTGCTCTCCCAGTGACCCCAAACTTCAGTGCACTCATTCTAAGCAACATTCTAAGCAACTATGACTTATGAAGGCTAATGAAAAATAGCCGACCCCATGTTTAGAAGTTGCAACCACAAAGGTCCCACTTGCCAAATGCTGGAGTCGCCACTGATTTGGGCATTGGTCACAATGGGAATATTCCTCCCACAAAGACGGAGATGGTCAAAAGAGGGACCTCTGCTAAAATATAGGACTCCTTGGTTAAAAGCTTCTGCAGTCCCCACAACCATCAAGAAGCTCATTCAAACAAGTAAAACAATTGTCTATTATGAAGAAATTACCTTTCGGATTGCGGTCTTATTCGTACGGCGACGAGAACCTTGGACATCACTGGTCTTTACCGCTGGTTCTGGCCTTAGATGAGAAGCCGGTCATCATTCGGAGAAATCACATCTTTCATCGGGTTCATCCTCGAAAAAACATCGAAATCGCCGAAGATCCGTCGGTTCAAATAAACAAACTAAGTCCTCCTCCTCCAACCGTATCCGTCAAAGTCCGAAACTTTTACCACCTGATCTGTCCCCGAAGTCCGAAACATTCACCAAAAAGATCCGCCGGCGCTGGATCGCTCTTGCACAAGGGCCTTTCGACCAAAGCCTTCGACTGTGTTCTGCTTCAAGGCGAGAGCGTCGAATGCATTCTCTTTGTGGCTCTCCGCTGACCGCTGAGCGACCCAGAGAACCAGCCTCAAGCAGTCGGGACGTGATTGGTTGTCCCATCGTTCACTGACGTTCAGTCTCTATGTAAATTTTCAGATGCGCGATTTTGGAATTGTTATTGTGCTAATAAAATGTAAATATCTGTAAAATTATTTAAAATAATCCAATCGCTAAAAATGTTAAAATTTTAAATATCTCTTAGCGCCGGTCAGTTAAGTTTTTATTAGCATTTTGTCTGGTGATCCTACAGTTTAGGCGTGTAAATTATTTTCATTATTTATTACATTAAAACCTCTGTATAACAACAAACGTATCTGTATTACTGTATATCGTAAAGTTAACTGAACAGCAAGTTACCCATTAAAACAGTGAAATTCCTAAGTTCAAACTGGATAGTTCTCGGATATTATCTTCAAGAAGGTCGCAAACATGTCCAGATAGCGAAACTTGTTGCGGAAGACAAATTCATGTAGGTAAGAAGTGAACTGTGCACGTGACGTTCCAAACTGGCGGTGTGAACTAATAGCGCTATCGTCGGGATCGTTGAAGTGATGTTGATGGACTATAACATCGTGCAATGTATACGCCATTACCAATACGGTCAATATTTGCGTAAGATGGCCAACCGCCAGAAATTACATGAATACCAGGGAGAATAAATCTCTGAATTAATGGTTCTAGCGTAGCAGCTGTGCGGTTAGGAACCCCAATCAGAAAGCACTTACCAAGTTACCAGTGGTGCCGCGTTCAATGCCGCCAAACACCCAATGAAAATAATTTACGCACCTAAACTGTAGGATTACCTTTTGTCTTATGGAGTCTGGTGGAATTCTATATAGTCGTGAACATTATGCAGTTATTAAGGCAATTATTAAGGCAATTTTTATAGCGCCGTGACGTGGCAGGTACCGAATAAACAAACAAACGTCACCGGTGAGATGTGAAACAAGTAAGTCTTTAGATTCCACTTGGAGGCAATTACCTTCCTCACGGAAATTATTATCTCTATTTCATAGGAACTATTATCTCTATTTCATAGGAACTAATGGACTGGCAGATTACTACAGTGTGTCCACTTCTTTCCGTCATCAATAACGATGCAACAATTTTCAGTGGATTCATCGTTGCAAATGTGCGTCAGGTTTAATGTCTGTAGTGAAATTTCGTCCTGTATTTGATTTCATTGACTTTTTGTACTTTGTTGGTTGGTTAAATCTGGTCGACTGTTACTTAGCATATTCTTGGGTTTGTTGGATTTCTGTTCTTCAGAGAACCTGAATTGAATTATGTCGATTTTGTTTGAATTTTTGCTCTGATAGAAGGAACAATTTCAGATCCAGATACGACTTAAATCAGCAGGAATCCTCGAAGGTGCACAAATTGATTGCGAATGGCGCCTTAAAGAGCTTCTGGCAGAAGATGCAGGAATCATTGAACAGGTTGTTGAGTTTGTCTTTCATCCTTGTCTTTATGACACATTGTGAAAAATTCTCATTTGATTGTAACAGTCTTAAAATTCAACTTCTGAGATTTTTTAGCATGACTTAACCTAGATAACAGAAGGCACAGTGGAGCAGCGATGGGTTCTTGCATGCTGTCAGAGGGTCTTGGGTTTGAATCTTACTCTAGCCACTGAGTGGCAACCTTGGACATGTCATCCTCCTCCCCCATAATTGGCAACAGAACACCACTTCCCACTTCATATGGCAGAAAAATCATCATCATCATCATCATCATCATCATCATCATCATCGTTGTCGTCAAAGCTGTTAACATGCGGAATATATATTATTTTCCGTGTGATTAGAGAATTGATATTTTTAGGATGTTATAATTTGTTCCTGTTTTGCTCTTTATTTCTTCTCAGAGACTGAGGCAGTGTGAATCCCTGAGTATTTTTCTCACTGAGCTGAAGACATTAATAGTAAGACGTGCTTTTATTTTATGATTTATCCTATTACCTAGAGTTTGATGGGAAACTGTTGATTTCTAATCAAATATACCAGTATTACTGAACGCCTTCTGCTTCTTTTGTTTAGTTTTTCTTCATCACCACCACCACATTTTATTTATGATTATTTTATCAGTTAGTTTTATTGTCTTCACTGATAAGAGATGCCCTGTGAACATTTTAAAGATAAGGTTCACTAGATTGCTATTGTTGCAGATGCTGCAACTGCACCTGTTGCCGATCTTTCTTTCCTCGCCATTTACTGCTGTGTTGGTCTTTGGTAGGAAAACACGTCCTCTGATGACTTTGACCCATGGTTTGGTGTTGCCACCGTCTTTTGTGACCATTGGTTTTTTCTCAATGAGACAAAGTACTTCATATACTTGACCGTAATTCATGAAAACCTCTAATCCTTGGTCTTCAAAATGCCGACACATCTGCTTTTGGGCTCATCCATATAGTACGTACACAAAAAAGCATATTTTCAACTCCCCTCCCCCCATTTGCTCACCGTACATATGCAAAATCTTCTAAACCCAACACCCCCTCTCCCCTCAGTGCGTACGTACTATATGGACGGACCCTTATTCATACGAAGACCTTGATTAGTATTGTTCTTGTAAAGCCAAAGGACTTGACCTTTAGGTGTCACTATATGGCATGGGACGTTGTTTGTTTATTTCATTACTGTATCATTCAATTCAATCTCCTAACTAGGTTTATTTTGCGTAATTAGGAAAATCGCCTGCGAAACCGAAGATGTTCTGTGGAGAGATCCATTCTACTTCCAGAATTCTACAGCTCTCTCATTGAAGAAATCAAGTCTCTCGGTTGGCACAGGTAAATCGACTACCGTGGACATCTTGGTAGAAAGTCAATTTTTTTCTGGAACGCTAAGATATCCCCAGCATTCAGAATTTATGGAGCCTTATTAAATAGAATGGGCCATTGTGTTTAGATACATTAATTATCATTTTGCCATAAATTTAATTCCATATTTCTTAGTTGATAGCTTCTGTGTTTTTTTATGGACTTATAGGCTGTCATTCATTGATTCATCATTTAAAGAGCTGCATTTGGTAGCTAAGGACATTAGACAGAGGAACCATGTTCTCAAAATTCAACTCCATATGCAGGTGTTCTATCCAACAATTATTTTATAGTTTTTATGTATGTATGTATGTACAGGGTGGCACAAAAAAACCGGACTAGTCACATTTAGGTTTGCATTTAATATAGTCGGGCTTTTTTTGCTCCGCCCTGTATGTGGATTGGATAATGCAAGCAAGTTCATCATCATGTTCTCTGTCCTGGGACAGGTTCAGGGCTCCATTGTTTCCATTCCTCTCTGTGCCTTGCCTCTTCTTTGATTTCTGCATAGGTTTTGTGTCGCTGTTCATCTGTTTCCACCATCCAGTCCAATAGCATCCTCCTTGGTCTTCCTTTACTCTTTTTTCTGGCATACAAAGACCAGGACCTTGGACAAATTGTTCACCACTAATAATTATGTCAAGCCTACTGGTCCTGTTTTCAGGTAGATCACTTATCATCATCATCATCATCATCATCATCATCATAATCATCATGTTTGTTATTGTTGTTGGTCATTTGAGTAGAGAACTTTTTCTCTGATCTGTAGCACCCAGAAAGAGCTCCAGATTGTCATGCAGAATTTCCTGTTCTATTTGATTTCAACTGGAATTCTAAGGTAACATTCTAAAAGCAAGTCTGTATGGTATACAGAATTATTATTGTCCATTGGCATTATGTTTTGATCTATGTGTGATCTCGCTATATAATATTGTGTACATTTGGTAGCGATGCAGTTTTATTCAAGCTGTTTTGCGAACGTTATTTTGTTACTTTATTGATTTTTTTTCCTATCATTTATTTGCAATATAAATTCTCTGAAATTTGTTGATTTTGATACAGTGTAAACTGGCAGACCTATTTGTTGAATTCGAGCAACATATATCAAGATATCAAAACTTCTGGGATGTGCTGGACGACACAGATGCCACCACGTGCATCCTTGACCCAGATGCACCATCTCGGTCCATTGGACGTAGAAGAATTGCTCTAGGTATGAGGCACTCCGTTCTTCATTTAAAGTCATAGATGAAGGTCATTGTGGCAGTGACTTTTCTTCTATAATCAGAATTTATTTTGATTTTCTGATTTAATTAGGACGATAGTTTTCAGGCAGATAGAATCGTTTCTTTGATTTGGATTACTGTTTTGGTGTTTACATACGAACAATAGGATTTTAGACCCTAATGGGTAGCAACTGTGCGCTAAAGATATCCGCATACCCATTGGGTCTATGTGGATGTTTATTTTCAAACTATTTCCCGTCATTCTTTTCTGATGCATTCAACATCTGTAGTTTTTCTTTGTAAATTTTGGAAGCTGCATTGTTTTCCATTTTATTCTCTCATCATTAGTTTTGCATTGTAAAATTTGCACTGGCATGTTAACAGTAATCTTCGTGCATTTTAATTTCTGAATACAAAATTCAAAGCTGAAGTTACAGTAGTTAAAATCAAATGTTCTTTTTTATTTTAAGGAAAAGCGTGTTCATTACAGATTGAAATTGATCCTTTCCATCCTCGCTCTGTTCCAGACATCTGCTTTCTTGGGGCCGATAGTGGTACACTGTTCTCCATAAATAATTCTCTAAACTTCAGTAGAATTATGTGTTTGAAAGTGAACGGTTTATTTATTAGATTTGCTATATTAACTAATTTTTGTCTTTGTTTTTGCATTAGAGTAAAATCACTGCTATATTATTGTCAATGGTTGGCTTCTTTATGCTGTGCTTATTAATTTGCAGTCGTCTGTCCTTTGAAAGAAAAACTGAACCAAAATCTTGCTAGATGGTAAGCATAGAATTGAAATCGATGATGATGGTGGTGCTGGTGGTGATTATGATAATGATGATAACAACGATGATGACGATGGCCAGGATTATCATAGTCATCATCTATATTGTTAATATTTCTCACAGAAACTATGGTCTCATATATTGACATTACTACCATTTCAACATTGTTAGCTTTTTTAGTGTGTTTATGAATTACGTCTTGTGTTTTTTAGGGACTTGAATGAGAGCGTGGTTAAAAATCTCCAAACAGTTCTTGAAATTGAATTTCCAAACTTGAAAAACTCCAAAAAGGAGGTTTGTATGTTGATGCTTAAAGTTAATTTTCATGATCTTACCTAAGATCGATCGGAGTGGAGAAACTGGATACCTGGACCTGTCGAGAGACAGAAACACTGATGACCTAAGAAGAACTTGACACATTCTCTTCTCCCTCTTGAGCAATGTACCCATAGTCATCATCACCATCATCAACCCCTCAAATGTCTCAGAACTATAATTGTAAACGTATCTAGTCAGATTTACACAAATTTTCAAGAGGTTATTTTTTTGTAGTTCTGTGAAATCCTTTCCCCTCTCTTTACCTGGAAAGTACTTGACACCTTTCTCAGCCATTGACTTTTATGTACCACTGTTTGTTACATTTTCCAATATTATTACCACCCCCCACGCACTTTTGTCAAGCGTCCAAATTGTTATGATTTCTGTAACTGATGAGTGTTGAGTGTGTAAACCTCTGTGTGGTGAGATGAAGAATATTTGGAATCTGACAGGACTTTACTGTGGAATGTTCGATATGCTATTCTTACCACCTTGAGGGTGAGCTGCCAGACCAGACGTGCGAAGACAAGCGCTGCGCCCAGGTGTTTCACCGCAGCTGCCTGTACGAGGTGAGTAAGGGGTTCATCCATATAGTACGCACACAAAAAATGCATACTTTCAACCCCTCTCCTGTGGCACATAGCGTACATAGAAAAATCTCTGAAATCCGATCGCCTCCTCTCTCAGTGCGTGCGTTACTATATGGATGGACCCAAGCAAGGTGCGATCATTTTTATTTCAGACATTTTCATTTTATTATCCCTGTAATAAGCTGACTTCTTCTCATGGGCGCCCACACATATGGCAACAGGGGGCACTTTCCCCCTGGAAAATTCAAATCTTTTTGTAACTGACCCTATTTCCAATATTTTCACACAAAACACTACTTATACACTTAGTGAAATTTAAGACCTTAACTTTAACGAAGAACTGTGATATTGATTATCTTGAAAACTATATTAACCATGACCATTGTGTTTTACCTCTGTGGAAAAGTTTAAAATTTCTGTGGGCACCACCTCTTCCACTAGCATTATTTAATGACAGAATAATAATAATAATAATAATAATAATAATTCTAAGTAAAAGCTTTCTTTAAGTCTAGGCTTTTAAATAGAAGTGGTCTTTTTTACAGTGTAGTAGGCAAAGACACTTGTATATAAATATACTATTTATAATATTACTGATTGTTTGCTTTTGAAAATCTTCAGTGGCTGCGTTCACTTTCAACGAGCCGTCAGAGTTTCAATTTGCTGTTCGGTGAATGTCCTTTGTGCAATTCTGTGAGCTAATTTCTGCGTAGTTTTTGATTTTGTATTTCGAGAAGCAAAACTTTTACAAAAAATATTGTCGTGGATTGTTATTTAGACAACCAGTTTTTCTCCACTAGAATGCATGGCTTGGTTATTAACAAAAACCAGCATTTACTTGTAAACTGAATTGGTTACTTGTCATTCCAACTCAAGAAAGCACTTCTTTTTGTGTACATATTAGCAAGTATTGCAGGAATTGCCCTTATTAGTAACTTACTATAGTGTATTCTACTCATGGAAGTTGTACAATGCCTTTGGCTTGTGTTATCAGAGCTGGACTACAATGTTACATCATTAAATTCATAGTAAAACTTTGTTGTTTTTCTGTTTCAGCCAATCACGGTCAGAATTGTATCTTGATCACAGTAGCACTGTATATCGTTGCTTTGACCACGACGACTGAATGTTCTGGAATGGCATGAAGTTTAGGAAAGACTGATTGATGACTTTAGAAGATTTATCAGACGTTGGTTGATTTGAAATAGTCGATGAAATAATAGTGCTGCTGAATCGAAAACCAGAAATATAGACAATTATGTTTAAATGAGTTTTGCTAATGAAGATTTCGTGTAGTGATAGGAGGCCCGCCCACCCCTCCTATCCGTATTTGGGCTGACCGTTGAGTAGTTTTTTTGGAAGAGGGGTGGTAGGTTGTATATGCAGGAAAGTTGACGGTGCTAAAGGACGATGTTTTCTTTTAAACCAAAAATTTTGGTCCCCTCCCTCTATTCTGGAGTCGTACCCTGGCTACACCGCTGTGGAGTGCTGACAATGAATACAGCATTTTCTTAGAGCAATTACTGAACAAATTTGGATTCTGCTATTATTAGTATCGTTTTAGACTCTTGTATCATGTGTTTGATAAGTAGAAGAAAAACCAATACTGTACACATTTTGAATGTTTTTGCTTTATGTTTGCTACAGATAGCATGTTTTGTGAATTGAATGGCAAATTTTCAAATGGATCCTGTACGTTGTAATTATTGAGTATTGCATTTTCATAATTTTTGAAACCTAGAAAAATACAAATGCTGGCCAAGAATAGGCCCCATATTGTGCCAACATGTGCAGATTGCAAACATTTAATATCGAAATGGACAAATAAATCTGTCTTATTGAAGGTTCACAAATTGTAATTACTCTAACGGCTTGACCATTTGAAAAGGTATCAATTGAGACCTTGCAGGACTAGATTTTCCAATGAGTGAGATTAATATTCCGTAATTAAGATAGCTCAGTCAATAATCAAAAGAGATTTTGTAACTATTGAACGAATTGTGCTATGGTTGAAAGCTAAGCGAATCTTTATTACTATTCACTAGTCATCAGCTAAGTATTTAAGTTATAGTTTTACTCGTTGCTAGTAGAATAAATTTATCGCCTAAATATTTAAGCGCTAGATGAACTTTACGTAATGCCGATCATAATGTTTTACATCCGGTCTTAAGGAGCTTCCTTTTCCTGCCATCGTTGGAACTTTTAAGGTTCTCGGTAAGTAAAATAGTTTTAAAATACGAATTTTAAGACAATAATCAAATAAATTTAACCATATTAAGTCATTTGTTACCCCCGATTAATCTCATTTAAATAGTCAAAAGTGTGTTTAATTGATGAATAGCGGTGTAGTATACGGATTGTTTTAATCAAGGCACATGGCATACCTTGCGTAGAATTGCCAGGGCACAAGCCGTTTGAACCTATACTCCTTATTTTAGACAAGTAGGTTTATCAGACAATCTGCCAATATATTGTTAAAAAGTACGCCAGGGCAGTTAGTAGTCGTATTTTGGATTAGTGCTAATGTGTAGTCTAAATATGTTGATTAATTTGTGATGTGCCAATTTTGTGCATCTCTTAATTTGTAAATGGTCTTATCTTGACGTTTTCTGTTTTTAATTTAGACGTAAATAATAAAGATGACGAATAGTAAGGGGTACCGACGAGGTACTAGGCACCTGTTTGCCAGGAAATTCAGGACACATGGAGTGATTCCACTGTCCACGTATATGAAAACGTACAAGAAAGGAGACATTGTGGATATCAAGGCATGATTAATTACGAATTACTAAATAACGTTGAATGTTGCATAAGCAGTCCCAGATTGAAAACTTATGATTATTGTAAGTTTGTAAATTAATCAGGGGGAGGTGACCATGGAGATGAGAAGATTTAGATGGTTTTCCATTTCTTTTCTCATAATTATGGGCGATCAGCTTATCCTTCCACTACCCCAAAATGCCCTTTAACATTAACCATTCATGTGCATTCAATATTTCTATTCCCTAGGGCAATGGTGCAGTTCAGAAGGGCATGCCACACAAGATTTACCATGGTCGTACGGGAGTCATCTACAATGTCACTGCCCACGCTGTTGGTGTCATCGTCAATAAGAGAGTTCGGTGAGGCCTGTTGATTTTTCAGCATGCACCGGTAAAGTTGTGGTCTAAAAGCATTAGGCATTGTTTGTACCTTCCGGGCATTGGGCCATAAAGTCCAGTCTATGGATTATGATGGTTCCGCTAATCAAGGAAGGTCAGATAAAATTATTCAAGTTGTTAATCCCACGGAGGCTTATAACGAAAGCCTTTGTGTTTCATCTCTTGAAAACAAGTTCTTTAATAACCTGTTGGTATTCTACTATTCGTGAACAGCATCGTTTTTAACTTTACGATATCGTTACAGTTCAAAAATTGCAATATCTTTTAAATTATAGTTTCGATTATGTGGTTACAAAATTATTAGTATGATGATGGGGTGTGGTGTTGTGGGTGTGGTATTGTCTTTCTGTGCTTAGAGAGCTTTTAGTGTCTTCTGTAATTTTCTTTTTTTAAAAATTGATTTTGAACATGTTGTGAAGATGATGAAACCTAAATCATGCGTGTCATTTGAGAACTTTGGGACAGGGTAAAAGGAGATGGTGGAATGTCTGTGTTCTGCAGTCATTTTCCTCTATTCCTTTACTCACCTGACTGTTCATTGATAATGCCTGGCTCTGAATTTCACAACACCGTAGATGGGCTGCTTTAGTTTGATTTAACTGTGGCATCATATTGTCAATTGAAATTAGGGTCCATCCATATAGTACTTATGCACTGAGTTGGAGGGTGGTTGCTTTTCGGATATTTTGTGCATGTACATGTACGGTATGCAAGCAGGGTGAGGGGTTTAAAATGTTTTTTGCATATGTACTATATGGATGAGCCCTTTGTGATATGCGGTTTAACATTGTCTATTTATATGGCTTTACTATTTACCTCTCGGGCATCGGGCCATAAAGTCCTAGTTGATCATGATGGTTCCACTAATCAAGAGAGGTTAAAACAAACTGCTCAAGTTGTTAATCCCATGAATATCCTATGTGGTCAATTCATGTTTCATCTCTTGAGCACACCCATGTATTAAGACAGAATACATAGAATATTTTGTCCGATTGGTTTTGACGAGGTTTTTCTGGTTTGAACATGTAATTCTCAGCGGTCGAATTCTGGAGAAGAGAATCAATGTACGGGTGGAGCACATAAAGCACTCGCGTTGTCGTCAGGACTTCCTTGACCGCGTCAAGTTAAATGAAATCAAGAAGAAGGAAGCAAAAGAGAAGGGGGAGGTTGTTCACTGCAAAAGACAGGTAAATATTTGAGTAAAATTTAGTAAGATTTTGGATTGTGTGCAATTTTTACAGTTCTTGTATTGCATCCAACAATTATTGTGAAGAATATTTAACTTTTAGTTGTACAGTTGAACCTCGTTATATCGAAATACCGCTTCTATCGAAGTTTGAGCGCCGGTCCTGCCAAAACAGTGTTAATGATACAGGAATCGGATATAACGCGAACCTCGATTATTTCAAAGTATTTATCACGGTCCCTTGAACTTTGATATAACAGGTTCTACTGTAGGTAAAAATAGCATCTGTTGCAAATACTGCAATCTTCAAGTGTCTGCAATATTAATGTTGCTTGTGATTAGGGAATGAAGAGATTTTACTGTACCACCCCACCCCGAACGAGAAGTAAATACTGTCATTAATTTATTCGGCTGGCTAGATTGTTGGATTGAGCGATTACTGAATTTGACAAAGTAGCGTGTTAATTTTGAACTTTTCTTTTTGTAGCCCCAGAAGCCAGTTACTGCCCATTTTGTGAGCACGAAATACAACAAACCAGTGGTCCTGGAGCCAATTCCTTACGAATTTATTGCGTAATTCTGACATTACTAAACGCTTTGCGTAAACAGAAGACATTTTCAATTGTTGGGAATTACTAAATGTTTTCTGACCAAACTGATATTGTTTCTGTGTTATTCTTTATTATCTGTTTACAAGTTTTCATAAACCTGGTTTGTATGCCAAAAGAGATCCTGATACATGTACAGTAGAACCTCGTTATATCGAAGTTCGAGGGACTGTGATAAATACTTAGATATATCCTAGGTTCGATATATCCGATTCCTGTATCATTAACGCTGTTTTGGCAGGACTGGCGCTCAAACTTCGATATAAACGTGGTTTCGATATAAGCGAGTTCGATATAACGAGGCTCTACTCTATATCAAAGCTGATAGAGGAATTTCAGTCTAGACTTCCACTCCTGCATATGCCTATAAAAGCTAATTACTGTACTGTATTTTGTCCATGAGGCCAATCAGGCTGCTTAGTTGACCATCCTGAACTTATTAGTTTTGATAAACAAAAACATTGGGATATTAGGGGGATTTTCATAATTTAGAATATTGGTTTGTACTTTTTTATCAAATTTGTTTATGTAATGATAGGCATTATTTTTAGCTTGTTGGTGTAGATCTTAATGTTTTGCCAAAACAAAATGTAGGCTTTCTATGACCTGGAATTCAACTCTAATATATAGAAATATTATCACGGCCCCTTGAGCTTTGATATAGCGGAATTCTACTGTCATTTGCTATCTATCCCCTCACCTCGCCCCAATGGTCTGCATCTATTGCCACAACATGCACATTTTAAAGAATAAGGCAACCACTGCAGGTAGAAATACAAGATTTGGCTGGAATTATATTGCTGTATGTGCAATGATGATACTGTACATGAATTGTCATGACAGTTTGACCAAAATTATTATACAATACAGTGTATTATACCCTTGCATCATCAATGATTTAAAATACATCAGTATACATAGTATTTTAATACAAGACAATGTGTAGTGCAGAAACATTTATTCACTGGCAATAGCAGAACTTCTTGTGTGAATGGAAATCAATACATGCAGACTGGAGCGCATATTCGTTTATGCGGCTTATGTCAACAATCTCTATGGTGTCCTCTGTTTCCGATCCTATAAAACGCACGGTTGCCTCAAAGACACCACCACCTGGGTCAGCCGTCACCATTAGCTGATACTCTGCAAATTGCTGCTTCGAAGAAAATCGGACAGTTCGGCCTAAGACGTCATGTAGGCTGCTAATGTACTGCATCACTTTATCATTTGGCAAAATCTTTTGAGCATGGTTGACAGAAGCCAGTGTAAGCAGTGCACATCTGGGGCCGTGGATTTTAAGAAGATTATTGATATGGCGAACTATGTACTGAGATATCTGTACAACGGTTTTATCCTCTGTGCTGATCTCTTCCATCTCGTGACATGTGCACCAGTGCGGCAAAATAGTTGCATGTTCACAAGTCCTTTCTAGGGGTATGTCGGAAAATAAGGTCATACCTCGGGAAGTGACCTTATTTATGCGCTGCGTTCCAGTGAAATTGATCAAATCGTTTAGTGTTTCATAAATATCAAATGGTGTTGAAAGTCGATTGGCGTTAACCTTCACTGCAGCTGCAAAATGCGAATAATCCTTGAGTAATTTTTTAGGTAGTATCAGATACATAAAGGGTAATCGTTCTTCCAATTTGCCAACGTACGTCTGTCGAATTCCACCAAAGCGCATTCCGTGATCACTGTAGAAGACAACAAAAGTATTGTCGAGCAGATTCTTCGTATGCATCTTCTGGAAGAAATTGTAGTAAGGATCATCGGCAAGTCTGGCCTTGTTGATGTTGTCATGGGTGAGACGAGTGACGAACGCAAACGACAAGTGAGCATCGTCTCGGAACGTTTCTTCAAATTCATAAATCCAGTCCAACACAATGTCGGTCTCGAGCTTATTCCCAACGCAGTCGTGATCATGTTTCCACATTGACCCATGGTCTTCCAGCGCGAGGCTAAAAGGCCGCAGATAATAGTCGGCCGGAGGTTGGTGAAATCCCGCCTTGTTGTAATTGAAGATGGCTATCTGTGGTGCATCTTCTGCGTACAATGTCCTGTAACCGAGCTTAGAAAGTCTGTTCCAAACAAAGGTAAAATTGTCGAACGGTATCTCGCTAAACCTCTCATCCCACGGAAGCTCTTCTACATATTTACCAGCAAACATGGGAACAAGGTTTACGTAGGTATTGTCCGCAACTTTGTTGTAGCCTTGAAGTTCAATTGCCCCCATTTTATCGACAAGAAGGCTTCTTGTTCTTGGCATGTGACGAATGAAATTCAGTCGAGATACAGAGTCCATGCCAAGAATAAAAAAATTAAACACCTGGAATTCAAAGCATACAAAACAGTTGTATTACAAATTAATTCAACTATTACATATATATCATAATTTTTGAATTGACAGTACAAGGACAAACTAACTAAGTAATGTGAAACATATAAAATGACGTACATGTTTATTACCTAGGCTTAGTTAGACCTAAGAGTAAATGCTTCATATGGTTTTTAAAATTGGTAAAATTTTGGTCATAAGCATAAAAGGAAAATTAAATATGGACATCAACAGAGACTTTTCTAGACATATTACCGGTAAATAAAAGACAGTTACAAAATTGGACATTTATTTTTAAAACAATATTTGCTAAGTCAACAGTAGAAGCTGGATAGATTAAAACACCATTAACATCAACTTTGTTTGAATCAGGACTGGGCAATAATCAATGGGTTACTGTGAGTTTGGTAAACAAGGGCGTTCGATTGATATGAAAGTGTCTTCTCTACATTGCTGAAGTCCATGTTAATGAGAGTTCACTGTATACCGTAAAAATAGTAATGTCAATATGGTTTGTACAACCACTGCCTCCTGAAAACAATTATCAAAAATAATCCATCAAACTGAAACTAGTTTCAGTTAGCAACTACACTTAACTAATTAACTACAGTATATTCATTCAACTACCCTAAAATGCACTGAATCAATAATTTGTCAACACTCACTTCCTTTGGCTGGTTTTGTTTCAAGAACCTGTCATGCTCTCTTGCACACTTTGTCTCCACTTCGTCCTTTTTTATCATGAAAGCATGGAAATTTGAGTATAGCATGGAACCCTTCTGTCCAAAGCACGCAACGCGGACAAACTCCGACCGGACATCGAGGTCGTTGGAAAACTGGACTGCTCGAAGATATCGAAATGCGTTGTCACTCTTTTCGTCTTGTGGACGGATTATTGTCTCATACTGACAGAAGTCTAGGCTGTCGTTGTAATGCAAATTCAATGCAGTCCGATTTATTCGCAAATATCTCCCATCCGTGTACGTCAGCGGTGGCGCGGAGTAGCAGGTTATCGACGTGCTCTCGTTCAGGAACTCATGGACGCTCTGATCAAATGGATCGATATTTGGGATCTTGCAACCAACGGTATTTACTATGAAAGTCCTGACCGCATTGGATTCTGCGATTGTCCATGGATTGTAACTTGAAAGAAGGGTTATAACTAGAATTGCTTGTGAAACAAATATCAGAATCAGACACAGAAACTGTTGTCGTCTCCCCAACTTCTGGCATGATGACAGAAAACTGAAATCAGCTGCCATCGCAGTAATTTATATGGCACAACCAGCAAGTCACTGGCAATACACTCCTAGCATTGATTCATCAGATCTAAATGAAATAAGAAATAAAGACACTTATACCAGCCGGATTAAAATGCATAACACGGCCGAAAAGTACAACTAACATGCTAACTAACTAACATTAACTTCAGCATTAACATTAACTAGCTAACATTTCAGTTTCTGAACCAGTGTTTATTCTAGCCACCTTGACATGGGGGGAGTTTGAAATGTTTGGGGGGGGGCAAGATTTGTCTCTCTACGCTTTGTGGGGGGAATTTCCATCCCCAAGCCAACATATACAAATTTCTCTTGAGGGGGAATTTAAAACTTGGGGGGGAGGATTCCCCCCCCCCAAAAAAAAAACCAGGCCTAGAATAAACACTGTTTCTGAACCCATGAATGATTTCTTCTTTTACAATTTATTTTCCAAGGCAGCTTAATGGCCTGACAACGTGATTTTAAAGAATTTGCTAAACAAAATTACATACCGGTAGGTAATGTCATAGGCCTAGTTACCCTAGTACCTTAGGTGGCTGTACTAGTACCAATATAAGAGTACAACAGAGAGTTTGCCATCAGCTGTACAGTCAACTAAGGAAAAGGCATGTGGATAGGATAGCACTTTGTGGCCTAGTAGGTTCGCCACCAGGCCCAATGTTGATTGTGAAGCAGGATATTTGATAAATATTATCTAATACTGTATATCAAAGCAAAATATGACTTGCGCTGTCTCGGCTATACATCCTACAGACAATCTTCGCTTCAATTCTTTGCTTTCGTGTAAAGACTACATACTGTACTGCACCTCCGTTGAAAATCGCCGTAGACTTCGTACACTCTTAAAAAGGCACAAGGCCAGCCAGAACTTGGTCCAGGCTAGAACGTGGTAGTCCAGTCACTGCTGCCGCCTATTTATGCGGAGGGGAGTTTGTTCCACGGTGCCTCTGGCTCAGTATCACACACCACCAGCCACTAAAAGCACTGATTCGCATCCACTGCATAGCGATGGCCAGGCGCTGCTGCCGACTGCCGAGGTTTCTGGACGCTGTGAAGCCTGGATCAGCAGAGATTCAGCTCTAGCCTGTGGATGACTTACAACGCCCCACCCAAATATCTCTCCTCCCTTCTCTCTCCCTCTCTCTCCATACACAGCTTCTCAAACTCTCGCGATTCGCGAAGTTCTTTATTTTATCGAGACAAGGGCATTGTCCTGTACACGTCTTATGCCGAAGTCTGACTGAAATAAATTTCTTACATATAAAAAGTTTACAGTCCAGACTCCAGACTTCCTTTGAGGGCAGCCAGACGAAGGCGTTAACGTTTCCAATTCTATAATTCGAGCCTAAACTGGATGTGCAAAATCCGCGAGAAACTTTGATCAGTTGTTTGCTGTAGAGCGATTGTCTTTAAAGGTCTTGCTGTAAAATTAAATTAGTATTGTCACGCTTATACAGGCCTACCGACGCAATATTGCTGAGGTGTTCGGAAATTCAATAAAACCTTGAAATAAAACTGGGAAGAATTTTTAATTGTTCATCGTGCTAAAAGGTTAGCTGAATAAGTTAATCACATGATGACTCTTTCTCTTGCTACGTATAAGGCGCACCGGTGTTAGGCAGTGTTTATTCTAGGCCCTTGGGGAGGGGGATTTCCCTCCCAAAGTTTGAAAATCCCCCCCCCCCCAAATTCTATATGTTGCATTGTGGGATGGAAATTTTCCCCCAAAAGTGTGACGAGAGGGGGTTTTAATTTTGGAGAGGGGAAAAAAGAGAAGGATATGACCATATAGAAGAGTATTTGAAAGAAAAGGAAGGATGTGATGACGTTTTTACCTTTTTTGCTCGTCACCACATTCGAGAAAAAAATTATATCAGGATGGCCTTTTTTGCTCGTCAAGGTTTTTGGGCAGACAAACCTTCTCCCCCAAACATTTCAACCCCCCCCCATGTCAAGGTGGCTAGAATAAACACTGGGTGCATGTTGGGGTGGGGCAGAAAAACAGTGAACAGGTATTTAGGCCTACCTCTTTGTCCCTACAAATACCACTTCTCTCTTTCTCCCCTTCCCTCGTTCCCTTTCTCTCCCTCAGTCCTAGGACGTATAAGCGTTGATCCAACACAGACCCTAATCATTAGATATGAGACTAATTGGGTCAAGATTCTTTGTTCGGTGCAGGTTGAGGAAAAGGCGGCGGAGGAGGAGGAGGAGGAAGAGGAGGAGGAAGAGGAACAAGGGACGGGCGGAGAGGAGGAGGAGGAGGCGCTGTGGAGGAGAGGAGGTTCCTTTTGGCTTGATTAGTTCGTTCCCATCGTTTTGTTTCCGTTTCCAGGTGCGCCATCTCCGCTATCCTCCGCTGGAATTCCGTTGAAGCTCCCAACATCGGGTCGAAGTATGGAACGTTCGAAAGAGCTTCTAAAGCGCCCACAGAACAAGACAATTCGATCGTTTACTGGACATTCGTGTACAACTCGCGCGGATATGCTGTGTAGGCCAAACTGCCAAGCTGGCGCTGATAAACCGAGAGCAAGTGGAGAGCACGACAGCATGTTTAGGGCCTACAGGGCCTATAATTATTATCAAGAGTCTATCAGTGTTAATTCTAGGCCTTCTTAGGGGAATTCCCCCCCAAAGTTTGAAAATTACCCCCCAAATTTTTTTACATGTTGGCTGGGGAATGGAAAGCCCCCCCCCCCAAACGTGTGGAAACTCAAACCTTGTCCCCCAAACATTTCAAAATCCCCCCCAATGTCAAGGGGGCTAAAATAAACACTGAGAGTCTATGACCCACGCGAGGTCAGTGGCGGCTCCAATTGGCGGGAGTGTTTAATCTAGGCCGTCTCCGGGGGGGTTGCCCTTCCCCCGTATATTTCAAATTCCCCTCCCCCCAGAAATTTTGGAATACTACATGGACTAACAGCGCGGCCCCTTGTCAGTTTCCCCCGGCTTGTTCAGTTCCCCCCGGAGTCCAGGAGTGTAGATTAAACACTGCATGGGGGGCTCTAGGGGCGCGTGCCTCCTACTGAATGCCTGCCCCCCACAGTGGCCCCGCTTTTGGGACTTACTACTACATAGGTCTACATATCAACAAATGGTTGACCCTCATGCTTAGAAGTTGCCAAATTGCCACCCCAACGCCTCCCCCACTTGCCAAATCCTAGAGCCGCCACTGGGCTGAGTTTATTATGCAGTCTATTTCCGTCGAATTTTTTGTTACAGTCAAGCGTAACTTTACTAGGCTTAAAGGTCTAGGCCTACAGTAAAGTTTAATTTTACTATATAGGCTTTTATAATATTATGCCTATTATTCGTCAGACGGTGTTTATTCTAGGCCTGTTGGGGGGGGGGGGGGATTCCCAGGGGCGTAGCAACGGGGGGTAAAGCAGTATATACACCCCCCCAAATCAGTCTACCTTAAAGTTTTTTATGTGATTTGCATGTGGTTATATGTGGTTTATATGGTTTATGCGGTTTATAGTTAAGATTAATACCCACCCAAAATAGGCCTATATGTATACCCTCTCCAATCAAATTACTGGCTACGCCTCTGGGAATTCCTCCCAAAGTTTTCAAATTCCCCCTCCCAAATTTGCATATGTTGGCTTGGGGGATGGAAATTCCCCCCGTCCAAGACTATATTGGCATTTATAATAACGGTGGCTATACATTGTATAGAATTTTAAACCCTTTAAAGTGATAGATATCCAAAATGTGGGTCCTGATTCCTGGTAGGCATCAGTGGGGGCTCTAGGATTTGGCAAGTGGGGGGGCCGTTGGGGTGGCAACTTCTAATCACGGGGGGCCAACCATTTGTTGTTTAATGTATGTAGCATTAAGTATAGGGTCCCAACTGGGGGGCCACTGGGGGGGCCAGGCACTCAATAGGGGGGCACGGGCCCCCCTGGCCCCCCCGGTGGAGCCGCAACTGGTAGGCATCGACTGGGCTTCAATCGGTGCAAATATGAAAGCGCTACGACACCACAAATTTTCGCTCAAATTTCGAAAAAAACCCTGGAAATGAAAAATGAAAAATTTTCGGGCGACCCAAAAATTCATGTCGATATTTCATCCAAATTTCTATTTAGAACCCTCAAGCGGCCCGCACTGATGTCAGAGGACTAGAAAAATCCGCCACTTTCCACCGTATTAATGTGTCTATATTGGCATTTTTAATAATGGTGGCTATACATTGTATAGATTTTTAAACCCTTTAAAGTGATAGATATCCAAAATGTGTGGGTCCTGATTCCTGGTAGGCATCGACTGGGCTTCAATCGGTGCAAATATGAAAGCCCTACGACACCACAAATTTTCGCTCAAATTTCGAAAAAAAACCCTGGACTATATATAGTCCATGGAAAATTTTCGGGCGACCCAAAAATTCATGTCGATATTTCACCCAAATTTCTATTTAGAACATTCAAACGCATTGCAGTGATATCAGTGGAGTAGAGAAATCCGTCACTTTCCACCCTATTAATGTGTATATATTGCAAAATATAATAATGCTGGCTATACATTGTATTGATTTTCAAACCTTTAAAGCAGTCAGATATCTGATAGATATCCAAATTGCGGGTCCAGGGTCTTTGTGGGCATCGACAGGGCTTCAATCGGTGCAAATATGAAAGCGCTACGACACCACAAATTTTCGCTCAAATTTCGAAAAAAAAACCTGGACTATAGTCCATGGAAAATTTTCAGGCAACCCAAAAATTCATGTCGATATTTCACCCAAATTTCTATTTAGAACCTTCAAACGCCTTGCAGTGATATCAGTGGAGTAGAAAAATCCGTCACTTTCCACCCTATTAATGTGTCTATATTGCAAAATATAATAATGCTGGCTATACATTTTATAGATTTTCAAACCTTTAAAACAGTCAGATATCTGATAGATATCCAAATTGCGGGTCCAGGGTCTTTGTGGGCATCGACAGGGCTTCAATCGGTGCAAATATGAAAGCGCTACGACACCACAAATTTTCGCTCAAATTTCGAAAAAAAACCCTGGACTAGTCCATGGAAAATTTTCAGGCGACCCAAAAATTCATGTCGATATTTCACCCAAATTTCTATTCAGAACCTTCAAACGCCTTGCAGTGATATCAGTGGAGTAGAAAAATCCGTCACTTTCCACCCTATTAATGTGTCTATATTGCAAAATATAATAATGCTGGCTATACATTTTATAGATTTTCAAACCTTTAAAACAGTCAGATATCTGATAGATATCCAAATTGCGGGTCCAGGGTCTTTGTGGGCATCGACAGGGCTTCAATCGGTGCAAATATGAAAGCGCTACGACACCACAAATTTTCGCTCAAATTTCGAAAAAAAACCCTGGGCGACCCAAAAATTCATGTCGATATTTCATCCAAATTTCTATTTAGAACCCTCAAGCGGCCCGCACTGATGTCAGAGGACTAGAAAAATCCGCCACTTTCCACCGTATTAATGTGTCTATATTGGCATTTTTAATAATGGTGGCTATACATTGTATAGATTTTTAAACCCTTTAAAGTGATAGATATCCAAAATGTGGGTCCTGATTCCTGGTAGGCATCGACTGGGCTTCAATCGGTGCAAATATGAAAGCCCTACGACACCACAAATTTTCGCTCAAATTTCGAAAAAAAACCCTGGACTATAGTCCATGGAAAATTTTCGGGCGACCCAAAAAATCATGTCGATATTTCACCCAAATTTCTATTTAGAACATTCAAACGCCTTGCAGTGATGTCAGAGGGCTAGAAAAATCCGCCACTTTCCACTTAATTAATGTCTCTATGTGGTCCCAAAGCGTGGAGAGACAAATCTTGCCCCCCCCAAACGTTTAAAATTCCCCCTCCCCAATGACAAGAGGGCTAGAATAAACACTGTTCGTCAGAGAATTTGGCGGAATTTTATTACCCGATTCCCGCGCAGTTGATCTGGGTTTGTTCCTGAAGTGGCCTCTAGAGGTCGCTGCATCCGTTGAATTTGCGTCTGATGGCGTCGTAAGGGTTGATGACGTAGTTCTAGTATTGCTTTCGTATACATAATGAGTGGACTTCGCTTTACTGTTTTGCGAATGCTGAATTGCGTCTCTGCTATTCGTATGCACCTGATAACCAACTGCAAACATGAAAGGGGCTGTTCATTAATAGCGTCAACAAATCTGGCTGTTGGCAACAAAGTCTTTGAACCTAATTCGCGGTGTGACATACAATTAGGCCCCTATAGCCAATGGAAGGCACATTGAACAGTGTGTGTTTGTGTGTGTTACTAGAATTGCAAAAAAGCACACAAATCGAAAAACACTTCCCCATAAAAATCACATTTTTGTTTGTCCCCATCTTCATTGCTTCAAACTATGCAAGACTAGTCAATGTTGGCCTAATGATTTACGATCTCCAACGCTCAAATTGGAGCATCTCCCAATCATTTCACTGCTACATATTATCGCCAACAACTGTACGAGAACGAGGGAGTGGAGGGACATCATAACAAAAATGAAAGTCCTGCCGAATATCTCGTGGAACGGTCAGTGGCGGCTCCACCGGGGGGCCAGGGGGGCCCGTGCCCCCCTATTGAGAGCCTGGCCCCCCAGTGGCCCCCCCAGTTGGGACCCTATACTTAATGCTACATACATTAAACAACCAATGGTTGGCCCCTGATTAGAAGTTACCCCCTTAACGCCCCCACTTGCCAAATCCTAGAGCCGCCACTGGGAACGGTTAGTAGGCTTAATTCGATCGAGGGACGACCCGTGTCTTAAGCTATCCAGTCCATTGTATGACAAGTTTTATAGAGAAAAACAATTTACAGCTAAGTTTAACCCCTTAACTGTGTATTTAACTGTAACTCAATGTAAAATGGACGGATATATCCAAGATCCCCAGTTAAGGGGTTAAAGGACGTGATTTAGGCCTAGACCTATATAAAAATAGAGAGGAAAAATAGAGGAATGGTCCATCCTCATGCGAGGTCTGGACAGTGGACACCCCAAGTTTTGTGTCAGATCATGTTTATATATATATATATATATATATATATATATATATATATATATATATATATATATATATATATATATGCTCTATATAGTAGGCCTAACTGAATAAAACATTTATGGCATTACATAGACCTACACTGTACAGTACTGCAAAGTTTTTGTTGTTATTTGTAGACTCAAAGACAAGAAGACAAAATTAATAAGGATAACACAGGAACAAACCTACTATAGATGACTAGAGGACAAATAATGCAAGTACCCAGCAAGACCATAACGTGAAGGAATGGCTGGATGGAACATGGTGGATGCGCACGCCAGGGGCGTAGCGAGGGGGGGGGTATATCCGTATATATATACCCCAACCCCCCCCAAAAATAAATCAGAATACCTTGAAATTTTTAATGTGTTTATTTAAGGTTTTCAAAGTGTTAAAAAAGATGTATACCTCCAAATCACATTATAACCCCACCCCACCCCGCACCCCCGCGCCGCAATCAAATTCACGGCTACGCCTCTGGTCGACGCCCAAAGCTGCTCACAGAAGTTGTCGACGACGGGAAGGCTGAGACGACCCTTCGGAACGCACGCAAGTCGCTGGACGCCGAGTCTCTCTTCGACTCGCATCTTCGCCGCGCCGAACCCGAAGTGGTCGCCGCTCCTCGACTTCGGCTTCCGGCGTCCTTCCGCTCCGGCGGCCAGCAGGCGGCGACGCTGTGCCCCGGAGTCCCCGACGGGACGCGGAAAGCAGGGGCTCCCACCGCCGACGTCGGCGGCCGCCTCGTTAGCCGGCAGCGCGGCGTGCCACGAAGGCTCCAAAGACGGCGGAGACGGGCTAGATTCATTAATTACAACGATCGCATGAAAGCATAGGCGTGAACTTTGATGAAAATGTGGGGGACCTATCCCTATATGCCTTTCCCATTCCCATAATATTATAGCCTCGCCTCTCAAAAATGAAGGCCTAATAGAAGTTTGCGCCTATGCGGGAAAGTAATGTTAAGGCATCTCGGACTACATATGAATCAAATTCTGTCAATGCGTCTCCCACTATTTGCATGATTCCAACTTTTTCCTTCAAATAAACAATATTATAATCATGATTTCGTAAGGAACATTTTCCTATTGAGGAAAAATCGGGCATACTCTAAGGGTTCGCCCACAAATGAACGCAACGCGCCTATAGGTGGTTCCGGACATTTGTTACGAAGTGTGACTAGGGGTGGTGGTGGGTGGTGGGGGTTCCGTAAATGTGACGTAACGCATCACAACATTTTTAAGTGACGACCTTTTATTCTTTTTTGCTTGTCAGTATGTTTGGAGATCGGGGATAAAATAGAAGGACGAATTACATTTTCTTTGCTTGCCAAGACTTTTCGAAAGACACGAAATGGTGGGCGGGGGGGGAGGGTTCGGCCCGTTTGCTACGTAATATTTTAGGGTGTCTGACTTTTTGTTACGTCGCGCTACGTAGGGGAGGGGGTCAAAAAGTGCCAAAATCGCGTTACGTCATTTATGGACGACCCCTAAGCTGTCGGAAAATTTTTTGTCAAAAATCCTGATAGACAAAAAATGTCTTGGGGAAAAATCACATTAACTAGGCCCCAGAATGGTAAAGGTCTAAGCGCCACGATGAAAATTGGACACTCACCAGTGAAATCTCAATTGCAAACCAATGACCTGCTTAAGATTTTCGCCGACGTCAATCTGTTTGCGAGGAAGTCTCAAACAGCGCGACGAAGTTTCTCCCAGACCGGACGAATCCAGACAGGGTCGATGGCCCCTAGGCCTACTTGAGACCGGTCTGCCCCTCAGCATAAGTGCGGGAACGATGCGGCCTACTACAGGCTGGAAAAAAATCGTGTCGAGGCCATGCTGACAGTCTAACGAGTCCCGAAGTTAGATAAGCAGTGGACGTAGTGATGGCGATATAACGCCCATACATCAGTCTGCAATAATTTTTTTAAACTCATTTACTTATTTATTATTTATCACTTATTTAATAATAATAATAATACTAATAATAATAATACTAATAATAATAATAATAATAATAATAATAATAATAATAATAATAATAATAATAATAATAATAATAATGTGATCTCAAGTGGTTTAGAACAGGGTTTCCCAAATAGGCTTATTACATGCTATGATTAGGGTCACGACACGTTCAGTGGCGGCTCCAGGATTTGGCAAGTGGGAAGCATCTTTTTTCCCTGTCAAGACTTTTCGGGACACCGAAAACTAGGCGAAAAGGGGTGATCGGCCCGTTGTTACGTAATATTTTAGGGTGTCCGACTTTTTCTTACGTCGCGTTACGATGGGGGAGGGAGGGGTCAAAAAAGTCCAAAAATCGCGTTACGTAATTTATGGACGACCAATTACTCAACATTTAACAACCCAGTAAGCCTAAATAACTCCTAAATAACTTTTGAATCCGTTTATTGTTCCAACTGTTACTGCCTTTTCATCGAGCTACTCTGCTTGTCCACAACCTTTGCACTAAAAATCGACTTTCCTATTTTAAAGATTCACTCTGCCCTATATCGACTACGGCAAATTACTTTCCAAATTCTACTCTGCATAGAAAACCCGGAACTGGGCTATAGTCTAATCATGCAGGAGACGTCACAAATGGAAGCTGAAAAAGCGTTTGACGAGCAGATGAAAATATATGTGGGGTGGCATGATTAGGCAGTTTAAGGCCTACGTTAATTAGCTGACTTACGGCAAAGACAATACAGAAGCATTCAAACGAAAACTTAAAACTGCTCTCTTTGTTCGTAGTTATCCAGAACATTGATCGTTGTAGCTAGGATAGAGGCTATACTGTTTGTTTTTTTAGTTGTAAGGTGTCCTAGTAGAACTTGTACGATATGCCACCATAATCAGTTCATTATTATTATTATTATTATTATTATTATTATTATTATTATTATTATTATTATTATTATTATTATCATCATCATCATCATCGTCGTCGTCATCATCATCATCATCATCATCATCATCATGTATTGAAAGTTCCGCGGAAGGTTAAATCTCTTTAAATCTATTATTATTATTATTATTATTATTATTATTATTATTATTATTATTATTATTATTATTATTATTATTACTACCATATTCTTATAGGACTGTCTCTTTATTACATGTACTGTTAATAATGATCTTAATTACCAGATTGCTATGCTTTCCTTCAGCGAATCGATAGCTAAACCTTCGTTCCATAATTCCATTCCAGGTTCCAAATGAATGCACCGTCGAGTGTTCGGTCACGTATTGATCCAAGTCAGTTCATGGCCAAACGAATTTCACGATCCTATAATCTAAAGGCGATCACATGCAGTCCGACTATGGAAACCTAATGCAAGAGGGAGTACGGTCTCACAGTGCTTATTCTAGGCCTTCTCTGGGGGAATTCCCCCCCAACGTTTTAAAATCCCCCACTTTTTTATATGTTGGCTGGGGGATGGAAATTTCCCCCTAAAGTGTGGAGACCAGTGGCGGCTCCATGATTTGGCAAGTGGGGGGCGTTGGGGTGGCAACTTCTAATCATGGGGCCAAACATTTGTTGTTAAGTATGTAATATTAAGTATAGGGTCCTAACAGGGGGGCACTGGGAGGGGGAGGCACTCACTTTGGGGGAGGCACGGGCTTCCTCGCCCCCTGTGGAGCCACCACTGGTGGAGACTCAGACCTTGTCTCCCAAACATTTCAAAATCCCCTCACCGTCAAGGCGGCTAGAATAAACACTGACGGTCTCGCGGTTTCAAGGACCCCTATCCCTTAACTGGGGATCCCGGATATATCCGTCCATTTTACATTGAGCTACAGTTAAATACACGTTTAAGGGGTTAAATTAATAAAATGGCATCGACTCTATTAATTATCAGGTAGACCAGAAGAGGATCAGTACATGTAGGCTAATAAAGAGACAGTCCTAAGAATATGGTACAGGCCTTCTTCTTTAGGTGCTGGATATTTATACGTTAGCGACCATGGATTTCCACTTTGTACAGTGACATCTCTACAATAGAACTGGCAGTCTGCCATCGCCCTAAGACTGCACGCAACTCAAGACGACTCAGCTCCAGATACGGAACAGGCGACCACGAAGTCGATATACTGTAGATTATGAGCCGTACAGGTGACCATAAGATCGAAACGCTACGGTGACTAGGCAATCAACCTCTGCAGGTGTGGTTTTTGCTTCGATTGAAATTCGATGCAATGAAACTTCTAGAGATCAATTCTTATTATTATAAACGTGCATGATTTTACGTGGGTTTCGTAATTACTACTGTAATTATAAGAAACCCCACTGTCCGCCCACGCAAACGAAATTACTGGATTCGCCCACGCAACCGCAACAATGACGCTACAGTGAACTGCATTAATTATTCTTATTATACGGTTGCTAGATCCTAAGCGTGATTTAAGTGGCTTAGGAGGAGGCAGTACTGCCTGTGTGAAAGCCACTAGGTTTGTTAACGGGGCTTGAACCCGTTCCGTCAGTCTACAGCTGCGGGGCCTAACCCACTCTGCCATCTTCCGCCCTCACAAAGCAAAGAGTTGTACGCAGTGGCTAGGGCCAGATTCGAACCCGCTACCATCCTGTTGCGTGGCAAGAACCTTGCCACTACTCCACCGCACACTGGATTAACCTAACTAAATGGCTAGCAATAATTACCGCCTTTGAGCAGAGTCTGAAATTGAAAACTTCTCATAACAGCTTACAAAGTGTTCATGTATTAATAGTTATGCTTGGACACAATGCTTTTAAAAATTACACTCGTCCTTATTTCATAAACAGTCTGTTGAAAATCCAGAGGCGCTCCACGGGAGGCCCGTGCCCCATATTAAACGCTTGCCCCCCTCCATGTCCCCCAATTGAGAGTGATATTCTTCATGTAGGTGCTGATTTATGAAAAATAGTTGCCCCCCTCATGCTTAGAAGTTGCCACCCCATCGCCCCCTGGCAAATCCTGGAGCCGCCACTGCGAAAATCCACGACGAGTTAAAATGTCGATGCACAAGACAAAGACAATTCTCCTCTCCGTAAAGTCAACCTGAACTGCAAAACTCGATAGCGCCGTTCCGTCGAAACCGATGTCCTCTGGAATTCTGCGGTTTACGAATTCCGACGAAACACGGGCCGCCGAGCAAGCGACTCGAAAAGCGGCCATTTTAAGCGGATTCTCCTCTGTCCACAAAATGTCAGATCCAGGCACGACTGGACGTTTTCGGACGTCGCGCGAAGACCACAGAAAGCGTCGAATATCTTCACTCTGACGTCGTCGGCACAAATTCCATTTCACTTCACCGAAAAAAACTACTGAAGATGTTGATAGTGACTTCGCGTTGGTAAAGGAGGCTGAGCTGACTGAATTCCAGACTAGAAGTGGCAACACAGATGCAAACACATCACAAGACAGACAGAACCAAGAAATTCCAATCGTAAAGACATTCATACATCTTATATTGACACTCTTCCTATAAACCATAGGGCTTGTCCATATAGTACGTACGCAAAAAATGCATATTTCAACCCGCCCTCCGTTGCACACACCGTGCGTAAGCAAAATCTCCAAAATCCAACCCTCCTCCCCTCAGTGCATATGTACTATATGGACGAACCCCAGGCACCAATGCCAAAAGCCCCAATTAGCCTAGAAAAGTATTTATACTGAAGCCTAAACTAAGGAATTATTAGTCAATAATAATAATAATAATAATAATAATAATAATAATAATAATAATAATAATGACAATAATATAAAAAATAATAATAATGCACTTTCTAGAGACTTTTGTTCCCTTAACCCCTTTACCGGCCGTGACGCACATATGCGCCCATTTTACATTATGTTACAAATAAATGGCCAGTAATGGGGTTAAACCCCAAAAAGAACCCGAAAGAGAGACGTAACGTTACTTGCCGTGCGATTGTGAGTTGCTGTCGGATGGTCGGAAATGTATTCTAATGCATAGACCGGATACTTTAGCATGACGTCAAGTATGTCGTTGTGTTCGACGAGTGTCGTCTCCTTGTAGTGCAGCACGAGATCCATCAGGCTTTCGTGGATGTAGTACGGCTCGGCGAAACCAAACCCGGTCTCCTTTTTGTCGATCTTACAGTGTACCACCGTGTTCAACGCCCTAAAATGAAAGAAAGATGCTCAAATATCGGCACAGCTTATAACGTTTAGAATCACGTGTGCTGGGTACATGTTATCAGAGACCATAGCATAGAAACTCATTATCTCCATTTGCCATATACCCATTTGTAAATTGGGGGTATTGAGGTACCCGCAAAGTACGCAAATGATGGGGCCCGGCAGTCACGGGTACCTATATAAAAGGTAATTTTTAAAAATAAGGCTACACCCCCATATCCTCTGTCCTAGGAGGCACATTGGGGGCCCGCACAGGACCTGGTTACAGTAGAAATCTACCAGAAATGTTTCTCAAACTAAAGAATATTTTAGTATGATACTAACCCTTTCACCCCATAAGACCAATATCCCGACTTCCGTGACCTACATGGGACATCGGGGTCAAAAGGTCAAACAAAAAGATTTTAAAAAATTCTGCCAATCTCCGAAAATTCAACGAAGACGAAGTCGAGATGTGAAACGAGAGGAACTAACACGATGGAAAGCGCGAACGACTGCGGGTCGCTGCTCGGTCGGATGAGAAAGGTTCCGTCCTCTCTTGACTTGAGCAGTCTCTCCGCCTCCGTCCTGTTACACGTCACCAGCCACGTCTTGTCGTCGCTGTGCGGGGAGGCGGTTATCTCGGCCGGAATGCTTCCGATGCTGGCCAGGCTCTCCAGCATCTTGTCGATGCTCTGGTGACTTTCACCTTTATCGATAAGCCACCTACGACGCCAAAAGAAAACTGTACAGCAGAATTTCGTTATAACGCGTTTAGCGGGTCAGTAAAATGTAGTATGTTATATTCCGAGGCACGCTATATCCAATACCATACAATACGAATGTGCATCACACGGGAACGTGCACTGCGGTACAATACAGCCAAGTATACTCTATATCCAATACCATATAATATGAATGCGCATCACACGTGAACGTACATTGCGGTACAATACAGCCAAGTATATGCTATATCCAATACCATACAATACGAATGCGCATCACACTCCAAAGTAGAATCATAATTCCTTGTTATTAGATTCAATATAAAGTCAGTTGCAGTTTCGATAAAAAACAGTTTTGGAGTCTATCAAAAGAAGAAAACTGTCATACTTTGGCCACATCATGAGGAAGAGACAGGTACCTGTTTGGAAAAAGAAATGATACAAGGCACAACTGATGGAAAAAGAAAAAAGGCAAACCAAGAACCAGGTGGACTAATAACATCATGCAATGGACTGGAAAGACAATGGAAAGAAATGGGGATCCGAACGACAGACAACAGAAAGCAACAGAGAAATCTCATTCATGGTGCGGTCTAACCTCGTACCGAGGATGGCTGAAGACAAGACAAGACAAGTTTCGATAAAATAACTGGATAGTTATATAATTAAATCAACGTAGGACTTACTTGTTGAATAGATCTCTCTGTTTGTGAAGTCTTTTGAGTTCCGGCTTGAGGGCGTTCATGTTTGCGGCGTGCGTTCGATTCAGCGCGGCCTGTTCCTTGACGTCGGCATCCAGCTTGTCCCTGCTGTCGGTGATCGATCTCAGCCTGGCTCTCAGCATCTCAAAGTTGTCATGGACCCTGAGACAGAATGGATTTCAAACGATAGCATAAGATTCATCACAGAAGACTTGTAACCGAAAACAGATTAGAAATTGATGCCGCGAATAACAAAATACAGTAGAACTTCATTATAACGGACTCAATTATAATGCATACTCGGTTAGAATGTAGTGCAACGTGTGGGTATGTGTGAAATGGTACAATTTTGGATGATATCGGATATAAAATACTAAATTTTTACAGATCTACTAAGTACATTATAGCAAAGTTTTACTGTAAAATATAACAATTCGATAAACAAACAAACCATATAATATGTGGTTTCATTACAGTAGCATAAAAAATTCATTGCATTAACATAGAAATGATGACTTGGGACGTGGAGGAATACAAACTTTGGAAGTTCCTGAGGTGCAGCCTTGTTCTTGAAAGTTTCCAGCAGTTTCATCTGCTCCTCGAATAAAATTATTGTTTCTCGAAACGCGTCCAAGGCCTGGTGCTTCAAATGCAATTCCTAAAATCCGATAAACGAAACAGCAGATTTCATTCACATCGACAAAATATAAATAACATCCAAGCCTACAATAAGAGCAACTGCACTTATCTACAATGAAAACCCAGCAGAAATCTTGACAGCAAAAAAGTTGCCGCAGAAGTGGCAAACCTTGCAAAACGAATATCCTGCCGTGACAAGAAGTCAAGTTGTTTATTCGAGAGAAAGAAGAATGAATATGGGTATTGAAAGTACCAAGAACTTCAAGTTTTTTATTCAAGAGAAAGAAGAATGAATATGGGTATCAAACGTACCGAGGATGGATGACAACAGAAACATGGATAAATTTTCCTTGACGGGGATCTCAAAGTCAGTGCAGTATCTAATCGCAGAAAGAAAGAAGTGCGACAAAGATTGGCTCTTGAGGGACTAGCCAAAGATCGAGAGATGGAAGGGTGACAACGTGACATGACATTTGAGTGACCGTTTAGCCGTAGAAATCAGACCGACCTGTGAAATTCGAGCGTGTTCTTCGTACATGCTTTCAAAGTCCTGCAGCTTGCGGATGTATTCGTTGTGCACTTCGAGCAACTTACTACGGATGGATTCCACGTCTGATCCGGCCGCTTCTTCATCCTAAACAATCGGCACAAATCCACCTAAGCCACACATCGCTTTAAATACTAGCAATGCGATGATCCCAACCTCTGGGTCACCACCCCCAAACAGCACTCAAGTAAAAAAATAGTTCTCAGGCAGATAGCCTGATCTGTGCCACCTGTGTCTCTGAGTAGTAATACAAGAGGCACTATATACCGGTGAGTCGTTTTTTACATTACATTACACAGTAGAAACAAGACCATTCTCCAATTAATCCTTTACTACTCCCCCAAGCAGAAGATCATATGCAAAAAAAGAAAAATATTACCAAAAACAATTAATACCTTAAACTCAAAGATGCTATGAGGGCTATTTTATACATAGGATAACGCAATGAGGGCCATTTTCTATAGGACTTCACACGAACCTTGACAAATTTCGAGACCGGGTATTTTAGTACGATGTCGAGGGTCCGGTTGTAATGAGCCAACGAGTGGTGCTGGTAGTGCTGTATCAGGTCGACGACCGACGTAAACTTCAGCGGTTCAACGAAGCCGAACATTCCGTCCTGGTGGAAGATCTTGATGAGCCTGTTGCTTCCACCCTTGCGCAGCGTCAGCGTGTAGTTGTCCTTGACTTTCGTCGACGCGTCTCGAACAAGAAACGTCCCGTCGGGAGTGTCTCTGAGCTTTTCGTTCACCTCTTCCCTGTAAAACAACACCCGCTATGAAAAGAACAAATCTCCAGCGGCAAACATCAATTCACAAGATGACGACAAAGCAGTTTTACGCCGGGCAGCTAGCCGTAAATTGTCGTTACAACTGTATCAACTTATTATTATTATTATTATTATCATCTCAACAATTTCTATAGCGCTATAACATAGCTTGATGCCAAAAGCAAGAGCACTTTACATAAATTATTATAGCCCTTATTAAAATATTTATATAATATAAATTATTATATTTATATTATTATTATTATTATATTCAACTATTCCGACTGTAGCTGATTCGGACTCAAACTCGATCTATAGAAAACAGAGGCACACTCTAAAAAAGACAGTGAATGGAGTTTTTAAGATGACCTTGAAATGTCTCCCCAGTACCACTCCTGGTCTTCCAGGCGACCACTTAATTCCGGGCTGTTTCTCTGCTGGTGGGAAGAAGTGAGCGAATCCGATCGGGTGGAACAGACCGTTCGCCGTTTCGGAGGACGGGGCGGAATGGCTGGAATGCAACAAGATGTGCACTATTATTATTATTATTATTATTATTATTATTATTATTATTATTATTATTATTATTATACAATGTAGAGATTTTTGTGGCAACTAATACAGTGACTCCGCGGACACATTACAAATTATAGATTATAGTAGCACGTGCGAAATAGCCACGTTTTGAGTCTCTTCTTGAAGGTGTCTGACGTTGGAGATAGTTGAACTGAATAAGGCAGGCGGTTCCCTGCACTGAATAGAAATTAATTACAAATGAACACTTATTAGATCCATCTCTGTCCCTCTTTCTGTCTCTGTGTGTCTCTCTCTCTATTCTCCTTTCCCTGCCCCCTGTGAGGTCATAAAAGAGTTCATATAACTGATCAGAGACTGAAATGAATCAATTTGTTTTATCCTAAACTCAAATTCGAATTTGCTTTTGATTTGGAAGATGAAAGGAAATAGATAAATAAATGAACACAAATAAAGACACTCACAAAAACAAAGTAAACTTTCCATACTGGACAGTGCTAATCCATGACTTGGTTCTTAGTCAAAATAATGGCCTTATTAGTAACAGGCAACGGGGAAAAAGCTGCCCATCAAAACAGCACGCAGCATCAGCAAAATTCTTGCCCAAACTTTTCACTGCATTAATTTTCAGTAAGAGGAATAAAACTGACAGCTGAAAAAAGTCTCAGAAATTTCGGCGACAATTCATCAAACCGTTCCCAGAGGCAGCAAACCGATGAATTTCACGCTGTTCTTTAACCTCGTGGAATTGATCTGTTGAGATAATGATCAAAACCCAATTCAACTAATGGGGTCTGGGGGGGGAGTCGTCCTTACCTGGGGCAGAAATATAATCGGGCAGTTGTTCGCTCCACATCCCACTCTTAATGAGAACCTCAACAATGCGTATGTGGAATTCAGTATTGTGGACAATTTCCCTGCAAAGAACGAGACAGCACAGCAACCGTTAAAGCACTAAATACATCGATACAGGGTGGTGCATAAAAACCGGACTAGTCACACTTAAGTTTGCATTTAGTATAGCCCGTTTTTTTTGCGCCACCCTGTATATCAATAGAATTCAAAGACTGATACCAACAACATGTATTTACCAAAAATTTCAGGGAATCATAAGCCATGCAAATTCCGCTGGATCTTACTTACATGATGTCCTCCCAGGGGGGCCGGAGTAGAATGTGGCAAAATACTTGGCACAGCTTCGACAGGGGTTCTCTCTGGCAGAATTCCTCCTGCATCTGACAGATGCGACAGAAGTGGACCATGAGGTGTCGAAGAACGCTCTGGTGGTGGTCGGGAAGCTTCAAGACGATTTCACTCAGCGCCGCTTTGCACGCCTCTTCGTCCGGAAGTTCTGCGGCCGAAGAATAACAACGGCAAAGAACAGTGCTTATTCTAGGCATTCTCTAGGGGGGGGGATTTCCCCCTAAGATTGAAATTTCCCCCCAAAATGTTGCCATTTTGGCAAGTAGTATGACCGGTACTAGGACAAAATGTCACAAACAAAATGTCACCGGACAAAATGTCATGGGGACAAAATGTCCGCGGACAAAATGTCGTCCTTACTCTAACCCTGACCCTAACACCAACCCTAACCCGCGGACATTTTGTCCCCATGACATTTTGTCCGGTCACCGGATCGTATGACCTCCCCAAAGTTTCGGCCCCAAAATTTTAAACTCCACCTCCCTAAAGTCTAGGTGGCTAGAATATTCACTGGGCGTAGAACACCAGAGTTAAACCAATGGCTCCAAAGAAAGCAGCATCGGTTATGTTATCCAATCCAACTTCATTCTTACATCCCATGTTTTGAAATGACAAAAGGAACTGAAGACAAGTTGCTTGGGGTGACAAAACAATGCTGTGGCCTGTCTATCGCATTGCTTGGCCTCATGTAAAAACGATTCGAAACTTACTTTTCCTATCGTAGATTGTTGTCTTAACAATTCAGTCTAATTTTCGTATTAAAAAGCCTTGGTTGATAGATTGTGAGAAACAGTTTTGCATTCTTAATCGAATTTAATGCGTATACTAAAAAAATTTGATAGCATTCCTTTAAATTTCACAAGTTAAGAATAAAACAGATGGCACAAACAACCAAAAGGGAGAAGTCAACGCTTCTTTTGAGCGCAATTCTAAAATTTTCCACTACAAAAAACACAAACAACACCGTGGCTCACTTGAAGCTGCGATGAAACTGGAATAGAAAACTTCTGGAATGACGGGATCCGGGAGCTCTCTTAGGTATTTTTTAAGGGTCGCAGCGATGCAGACGACATCGAATTCGGATGCATCGACGGCCTCATTGGCGGCAACTGTACAAGACAGATGATCAATGTTGAATCAATACAGAATCAATTGTTTAACCTCAGGCACTGTTGTTCATAATAAATTAAAATTTCCAAATTTCAAAAGATGAGCAGAAGATGATAAAGTAACTGATCAGAAGATGGCAATGGATGTATGTATGTAGGAATGTATGCATGGATGGATGTATGTATCGTTGGTTGGATGTATGTATGGATGTATGTAGCTTACTTGCTTGACAAATCGTACAAGTGACATTTGTTAAATCACCCTTGACTTTGGCCTTGGTCATGAGCTTGGCAATACATAAGTTGTCTTGATAATAAATAAATAAATAAATAAATAAATAAATAAATAAATAAATAAATAATAACAATGTATGAATGGAAGTATGGATGTATGTATGTAAGGATGGATGTAGGCATGTATGTATTGATGTATGTTTGTATGTATGGATGGACTGCAACATCCTCAGAAAGCACACAAAACTGCTTTCTTGTAAAGTAATGTTACAGGGTATTTGTATAGCGCCTCTTCTGAAGAATCACTTATTGGCTTATGTTTAGATTAGCTTAAGAAAAAAACTGCCAGCTGCCTTCCAACTAGAAGATGGTAAAACAGCAACAAACAAAAAATATTATTTAACAATAATATAAGTTTAGAAAATTATTCAATAAAAATTTTCAAATGCTTACTTCTAGAAAGTGCCTCCTTCAACTGCTTAATCTCCTCCGTTGAACTTGACCGACGATAAGTTTCAAACAAATTTGTCCCTGAAAATCATTGCAATTAGCTTAGCCTTTATATTAGCATAGAGAAAAACAACGAGAATCTACACTGAAATTCTGCAATTGTCAAGGTTTTCTATAAAAAAATGCCTCATGTAAGACTTAATTAGAATTCCTTGAATCACGCTTATCTTATATTAGCAAAAAATCCACTGTTATGCCTTATCTTAAATCTTAAGACTTATTTGTTTAGAAAATCTTATTCTTATTCTCTTCTGCCTTAGATTGTTTTCCATTCATATTTTTTGCTGATGAATGTTATTTTATTTATTTTTATTGGACTCTGTAATGTGCCCTTGCTCTTGACATTTTGGTAATATGGTGCACAAGAAATTGTCAGTTTAATAATAATAATAATGCCACTTTCACTGTTAAACATTGAGATTTAAGTGTGTAATTGCAACCGATATCTTCTAAAACAAGGCACAGCTGCCAAACTGCAGGGTATCAGCATAAACTGCACACAGAGTCTGCAGTGGAAAACAATGTTGTATGGACAGAAGTCAAGGAACCTGTCTCTCTTGTTCTTCTTTCCAGTTCAGTTGTACACCATACGACAAACGGAGGAGCCGATGAACCATCGGAAATCTGAAACTGTTCGCTCAACGGCAGTCCAAACATAGAATTTGCATCTAAAATGTCAAACCATAGAGCTGTGAAAATCAAATACTGGATCACTATGCCGATATAAAATAAAACTCAGTCCACATAATGGAAATGCATAGATATCATCACACACCCGACAAATATATCAAGACCCTGTTATTAACGACAGCCAAGATAAGAACAGGAACAACACTATATAAATGTTTTGTCACACCAAATTGCAAAGTTCAGGAAATCAAAGCATAGTTTTACTAAACTCAGTCATTGCAAAAAAAAAACGGATACAAATTTTCAATGTTTCAAAACAATTTTCTGCCTTTGGAGAATTTCCTGCAACCACAGTGCAAGATTATTCAAACAATTTGCCAGCAGTCTCGAAGATTTCAGTTTAACCCCGTAACCGTGTATTTAACTGTAACTCAATGTAAAATGGACGGATATATCTGGGATCCCCAGTTAAGGGGTTAAAAGTTCTGGTTAACCAGATTCACGCAAAAACTTTCTACAGCAGCAGATGCTTCAACTCTCCAATGCACAATATCATTTGCATTTGCAGCTAATTAGATTATATTAATTGACCAATTCTAAATTCTAAATACACAATCAATTTAAGCCTTGAAATAGGACTTAAAGTGACAAATAATAAAGCCACGTGAAATCCAATTTGACCAACCAAAGAGATCTGAGTCTGAAGCCAAGCAGTCAATTAGAAATAATTACCGGTACTATTTCACACAAATATGAGGACAATTACGTCTGATTACAGTTAATACGAGGCAAAATATTGCAACAAATAGTCTATAAAAGATGTATTAATATTCGCTACGGTCAGTAACTTAAAGCAACCACGTAGGCGGATTTCTCCTGCTGTGCTCGTTCAGCGTTTCAAAATTGTTTAACCCCTTAACTGGGCAACTAGTTGTAACTCAATGTAAAATGGACGAGCATTACTCGGGGCACCCAGTTAAGGGGTTAAGAGATAAGCAAAATATCAGCATTGGACTTCGATCATTCAAATGAGTAGAGATACAAAGCGAAGCGTGAACCTGCGTCGAAACTGAACCGCCGATGTTTTTTCATCTGGTCGGAGTCGCACTTCGGAAGACCGCCGAAGCAGCACTTTCGGTGACAACAGAGTCCACAGACTACAACAACAAAAGGCACTTTGTACAACATCATAAGAAGTGCAAGCACATGAGACGCAATTAAAAACACTAGGGTCCATCTATATAGTACACATGCACTGAGTGGGGTTGGATCTAGGAGAGTTTGCGTATGTACGGTGCGCAAACGGGGAAAGAGGAGGGGTTGAAAATGTCTTTTTTGCAAACGTATTACATGGACGAGCCCCTACTTAACCCATCCGCTCCGTAATGCTGATATTTAGGCTTCACAACATACTGGCTACATGGATTGCAGCGGCAAAAGGGTTAATAGATGATATGAAGGATGTATTGGCGACAGAAGAGAAATGAAATCACAGCAGATGGCTTATAACGAAACAGCACAGAATGCATAAAGAAAAACAATAACAATACCTCATTGATATGGACCCAGATAACATGGCCTATACATGAATCATTTTCAGGGCTCTCCAAAGTTAGTGTCAGCGGGGTTTTACTGTAATTCAAGGATAACTTTACTGTGAGCTTAACAGTTTAACAGATGCGAAACTACGATAATCCTTGACAGATTGCCATGTACGGTGATTACCGCGACACTGAAACCCTTGACGGATGATGCCATAAAGAAACTGGGTACAGAGATGGCAGCGCTGTAACGACGGGAAACTGTGCTCTATCAGCTTGTGGTCGTCGACGCTGCAATCTTCTCGGCAAACCAACGAACTGTCGTCAGAATCCTGCAGACGTGCGAAAACAACGCGAAATTTTAAACTCGTGAAAAATTATTTACAATGAGTCAAATATATCTTAAAAGTTTCTTCACTCATTTTCACCTTTGCCATTGTCACCTGCACTTCCTGTGACACATCAAGAATACCTTAGCCTTCTTTATATCTCTCTTCAACCTCAAAACTTTATCAGAAAATCCATTATCTTTTTTTATCATGAGCTTATCTCATTTATATCTACACTAATTGTCTTAACAGGTCACCAACAGTCTGTATTAACTTATGCAAGAAACTGATAACATACCTAATCATTCAATACCTCATTCAATTAAAATATAATCAGATATTCTATGTCTACAGTCTAAATCATATCATATTTTACCTACTCTTTCACTACAAATGCTTCACCATCTTCTTGTCTTAATGCTCAGATGACAGTGGGAAAACATTGTGCTACCGGTATTATGACTTCAGTGAGATAGAGTGCCAATTTGACCCATATTTACAAAAATAAAATCAACGTAGAACCGAAGCAATGGCCGTAAAGTAATACAATGTTCACGAAGCGATGTACAGAAAAGAAATTCGGTTCAAAATCCGTTGAAAGTCTAACCGTTCCGGATGGTGGGCTGCTCAGCGCATCGATGCAAACTAGGATTGCTTTCTGATGAAATTCATCATCAATTTTCATTTCCTACAACACGGAGACAACTTTAGTTTTAATTATTATTATTATTATCATTATCATTATTATTATTATTATTATTATTATTATACAGGACGATCTCTGGAGCGCCGTAAGCAAAGCTAAAAGGGCCTAAGTGAAAAGCGCTTTACAAAAATGATGTGTTAAACAAGTGTGTTTTCAATTTTAAGTTTTAATTTTCAGTTTTAAGGTAGAAAGAAACCACAACAGAAGCCTGACAAATGAGATTTTGTGTCCATCTGTGAGGGAAATATTGAGGGGCGTGGTCATAACCCCAGAAAGCTGAAACTCCAACCTGCAGACATTGTCAACCATACTAATCCCTCCATTAACAAGTCTACAGTTTCCAACTTTCCATATAACAGTCTTACTGGTAGCACCATTGAAGCATATATAAATGTTCTGTAGCATCTGAAAGGTAAGTCTTACATCTATTGAAGCCTTTGTGGAAGGTGGTTCTACAGGTAAGCCTAATTAAAGCACTTACACTTTGGGTTCACTGAGTATATTCTGATAAATCATATGTTCAAAGCAGCACAGGTGAAGTCAATTCTGTTGCTGATAATCAATAAAGCAAAGAATTGCTTTTGCAATTTTGTATGAAGTAAGTGAAGCCCAAATAAAGGCAACAAGTTATTAACACAAATACACAGACAGATAGACAGACAGATAGACAGACAGACAGACAGACAGACACCAGCGATTATTTGAACTGTAATGCAGCGTTTACCTGTATTTCTCACGGGCTTACCTTGAGTTTTTCCAAGTTCAATTCTACTAGTTTTTCGCCGTTGATGTTATCGCGTCTGAAGATTTGCGAGTAGCGATACAAATTAACAGTGGCCATCCATTCTATAACAGTCGTATTGTCCCACTGTCTCACGGGCTGAAAATTCGAAACACATTACAATAAAAATAATAAAAATATACCAGAGAGCTGTGCTATAAGTACAAAAATGTCATTGATAAGATAGAACAAAAGCACCATGGATCATACAATATTGTAACATTTTGGAATTTATGTACTGTACAGTGCGTGTGCAAACTGTATACAAATTATGTATGAATTATGCATTATGCTTTCTGTAATAATCTTTAATCGTGACAAGCGCAGCATCAAACAATACACAAACAAGGAATAACACAAATCAACTGAACTAATAAACTAAACATACACTTTACACAGTACAGTTTACACAGTACAGTACGCTTTACACAGTACACATTCTAGCAATATAATTTATCAGCAATGTATAGCGGCTTCTCCGCATACTTATTGACAAAGAACGCTTGTCGCTTTTTTACAACAGCATGTATACTTTCCAAACCCGTCAAAACTCTAATATAATCAACATGACCTGCCTCATTGTTTTAAAAATTTTACACACGACTACTTGCATCAATCTATCAAGAGCATTAAGGACATTTTAGTTTGGACATGTGGCTTCCAAGATGTCGAGTTCAGCTCGTTATCCCGCACCCATCTAAGACTCCTAAATTTGGGGACCGATCAGTTTCGAGGGGGAACCCAATATTATGGAACTCCCTCCCTGAAGACATCACGAGGGAGACCACCCCCGACCGATTCTTAGCGAAACTTAAGACGCATCTTTTCAACATTTCCTAGTAAAGACTATTGTAAAGTGCTCTTGACTATGGCCTTCGCTAAGCATATAGCGCTATAGAAATCATCATTTATAATAATAATAATAATAATAATAATAATAATAATAATAGACAGACAGTAGCTCTTTACAAGGTTAACATGCATATTATGTTTCATAGTAGCTCAAAAACTTGAAGTTAATAATTAATAACTGACTTCAATATAAAATCAAGTTGAGACAACCACTGATAAGATTTCATATCAGGAAATACACACAGATGCACAGAAAAGGAAGCAAATACAACCACATAAACCAATTAGTTATTTGACTATCATTTAATGTACTTTTTAACCCCTTTACTGGCCATTTATTTGCAACATAATGTAAAATGGTTGCACAAATGAGTCATAGCCGCTAAAGGGGTTAAGAGAATACACTGTACTACAGTTATGATTTATTATACGGCTGTTAATGTATGGTTTATTATTATTATTATTATTAATGTTATTAATGTCAATCATTGTCAGTTATTGCAGTAATTATAGTTGTATTATAAAATTATATAAAATACAATTATAATTGCAGTTATTACAGTAATTGAGAGAAGTATATCAGGAAGAAAGACAAAGGGAAGACCAAGGAAGATGCTACTGGACTGGGCGATGAAAACAGATGCACAGCGTCACAAGACCTCTGCAGAAGTCAAGGAGGAAGCAAGACGCAGAGAGGAATGGAAACAATGGAGCTCTCAACCTGTTCCAGGACAGAGAACATGATGATGATATTGTCAGTTAAGTCATTCACAAAGTGAAGAATCACAAATGCCAAGCAAGTCAGGGATGAACAACTTGCCCTGAGGTCACTATGACAATTTTTGGGTCAGTTTTATCAAATGTTGGCAATTTTTAGGCCAATTATAGCTGGAATGGGGTGCAGAAAGGGTGCTGACCATCTTCTTTCCGTAATTCCGAGGCCCTTTATCAAGCGAGGCCTGGGGCCAAATGGCCCCGGTGGCCCCCTGTCCTAGGCCCTGCCTGAGGTCACTATGCAGTGGCTAGGGTCAGATTCGAACCCGCCCCCACACCCCCGGTTACGTGGCAAGAATCTTACCACTACGACATCGCGCCCCCAACTTACAACTTCTTGACTAAATGCGGCATTTGGATCACTAGATTCTCTTCTCTCTCCAGTGCAACTTTCAGACGTCAGGTACTTCACGCAACTCTTGTGAAAACATTTCAAACAATCTAAAGAATAAGAAAAATAATACCATATTAATTCCAGGGAATAATAAACCTTAAAAATTAAATAAACAACTACCATGTAAAAGTTCCAAAACAAAATAAAGAACATAATCCCTCATCTTGTTTTTGATCAAGTTCACATGATCAGCCGTTGTAAAAGGAACGTTTATTTCTCTGAATGTACAATCGAAATTTTCAGCTTAAACGATCACACCCATAAAAGAGATTGGTTCACATGAACCATCAACCACACACAGGTCACACCCATAAAAGAGATTGGTTCACATGAACCATCAACCACAGGGCATCTGTAATAGGAATATACTGCTTTCGATCTAAACCAAATTGGATGCGATTGCAAAAAATTACACAGAATTATCTAAACAGTGATTTATTGCTTTACTAAATATCTTGGTTAACTGTCGGGTTCATCTACACAGGGAGAATCATCAATGGACACATTTCCGGCAGAAGAAAACCTAAAGTTCCAAGATTCTTGAAGACCAACAAACCAAAATAAACAAAGCAATGATAAAAACTAAAGTCACGATGAAATAAATTACGTATGCCCTCTGGCAACAGGTCTACAAAACTCATTTTCTGCGTACCGGTAACTTCTTCACTGAAGTTCATTCAACCACCTAATAAATAGACTGTTACGTAAACATACTTTACATGTAATACATGGTAAGTATTACAAAACAGTGCTTATTACGACCTCAAATAAGCAAATCAAAACAACTCTGAAAATACAAGGATGTGTAACTTTCATTTTAAACATACATAGATGTCCATTTCAGTCTGTTTAGTTGTTGTAATAATATTATAGACAAAACAATCAGCAATTTGTGTTAACTAGGGAAAACAAAAATCAGAATTTTTCACACAGAAAAATAAGCTTTGCCTAAAATTCCTACTCTGAGAAAAAGTGTTTGAGCTGTGGCAAAATTATTATCAGAAAACAAAAATATTTACTTTCTAATCCAAATTTCATGTGGATGATCATATTACTAGCTGCCTAAACTTCAACATTAGGCTAACAGCCTAATACTATAGATGTAGGTCTATTCTATATCCAAAAACAGGCTCAAAACAGAAACCAACCCTCAAAATAATGACATTTTGTCAAATTTAAGTCTCAGTATGACAATATTGCAAAAAAAAGACTGCAGCTGTTAACTCTGGTTAGTATGAAACTGACATTCATAACAATAATTATTCATTGTTCCTCAATGTCTACAAATCCTAACAGGGCTTCAATATGCAATCTAAGTTTCAGGCATCTCAAGCAGTTTTCTGAAAGCAACCAAACTCTCGGTTTCTGGCGACTATTACAATATTAATCAGCAATTCCTTTGGATATAATAGTATCTATCACATTCCATATCACAGGAAACAATTATTATCCGGTAAGCGAGACAATTACCAAAAGTGATAACCAGGATGTAACGAACAAAGCCTGCTAAAATATTGCCAACGGAACTAAATTACTCATTTAATAATTAACCGCAGATAATAATGTGGCAAGCCTAGACTATAAATCGTGAGCCTACCGCGCATGATGCCACACCGTGACACCGATCTAAACTTAGAAAGACAGACGGGAAAAGCTGAACATAAAAACTCTACATTCACAAATTCCATGTTCTGTAAATTTCCCCACACAACACCACCAGGGGCATAGCCAGGAATTTGATTTGGGAGGGTATAAATATTTTGGGTGGGTATAAATTTTAACTATAAACCCCACATATAACCACATGTAAATCACATAAAAAACTTTAAGGTAGACTGATTTGGAGGGGGTATATATACCGATATACCCACCCCTCCCGGTCGCTACGACCCTGAACACCACTGACATGAAATGATAAATGATGTTTTGTGCCAGTTTCCATCTAATGACACATAAACTGATCTCAACTTTTATAGAGACTGACCAGCAGAGGCAATTAACCCCTTAACTGGGCAACTATTTGTAACTCAATGTAAAATGGACGAGCGTTACTTGGGGCACCCAGTTAAGGGGTTAAAAATTCGACCAAAGGAAACTCCAGAAAACCAGACACTGGTGTCGGCCTTACACAACGCAAAGGCATCTCCAGGGACTGGAGTGCCTAATCAAGAACGCATTTAACTTCTCCTGCACAGATGGTGAGGGCGACGAAAGTCTTCTATTGTAAAAAAAAATCACGGGGCAGCCAGATGACTTGGCAAATACACAAAACAAGATCAGGACAAAGGACGAGATCAGGACAAAATTAGGAAACAACAGCAATGAAAACAGCATAAAATAACTCCCGGTCCCAAAATTTTCCCCACAAATACCGGTATAATAAAATTTAAAAAAAAAATCATACGCTGCTCTGTATTTGACTTACTGGTACATATCATGCTTATACTGCATATACAGTATCTTCACTTATAAACCTAACAATATGCCATTATGGGTTTGCAATCATACAAAACTCATTTAAAATGTAACAACGAGCAGGCAAAGTTTACCTTTCACTAAACACCTTTTTTCATACAGATAACATAAAAACATCCATCCTAGCGGTGCCCGCACTCGCCCTGCAGTGTCTTTCGGAAGGCAATTCAGAGGAGCAGATGCTTATAAGTATCCCATCCGGTTCTTAGCCTGAAGCTGCAATAAATGCTGTTTCACAGGTCTCATCCGCAGTATTCCCTCATAGACTGGCAGTCAGTCAGTCAGTATGTCAGTATGTGTTACAGTAGAGCATGAATGAGGGATAGATCACTATTCACTACACTCATCACTGGTCCAAGAACCAGAACATAAACTAAACCGTTCACTGATGCCAGGCTAAGCCAGTCAGTAATTCAGTCAGTAATTCAGTCAGTCAGTCAGTCTTCAAGGCCATGGCTCTTGGCTACACAGGTGAGCCCGGGGGGGGGCATTACAAGGACACAGGCACTATTTATTGATTGCTGCTAAAACTGCATCGGTGTCAAACCAAATGTGCAGACTTCGAAAGCACATGGACAATTATTTATAAGCAAAAAATAATAATTAACTATAAAATTAATTTAATTAAGAGAATTCCTACAAGGAGCCCAAACAAGCTGGTGGAACTGACTAAAGCTGATGGCTTAGGCCAGTGCCTCCCAACCTGTGTGCCACGGCACACAACTGTGCCGCAGCAACGGTAGAAGAGTGCCGTGGCAAAATATTGAAAAATAGTAAAATAATAATGATGCTGGATTAATTGTTAATTATAAGTTGAATTATATCTCTTCACTGAAGTTAATTAAGCATGAAATAGTGATACAGATTGCAAAGAATATATGTACTTATGAAGAACGGTATAGTCAATATTATACTGTATAGTGTCTACTATACTAGAGTATAATGTATAGTACTAGTAGGCCTATGCAGTGCATCATTTTAAAAATGAAATGTACACGTGCTTTTCAGCTGCAGTATGTCGTTGGCCCTTGGGATAGTGTGCCATGTCTGGAAAAAGGTTAGGAAGCACTAGCTTAGGTGATTTCAACAAACAACTGAAAGTCATTTATTATTTTATGTCATTTCTCTAACTGGACATTCAGAACAACTTTCAAACATCTAATCCGATGTTTCTTAGGACCATGGTATCTGCATAACAGCCACAACTGGTTTGAGAACCGTTTCATGATTCAGAAGAGTTACGTACATACAGCCTTCATAAATACCAAAAAGGTAATGTAATGTTTTGACATTACGCTTGCTAAATTTGATGACAATGAATGCTATTTCAATATGCATGTTGTGCAAGGACACGACCAGTATCAGATTTTTGAAAAGCAGCAGGGCACTACTGAACTGCTTGCAAACCAAAATTGTCACAACCAGTGACTGGGGGTAAAACAGCTAAAAGACAATCTTTTTTACCCCAAAAAGGGGACACCATTAACCAGCGAGGAACCTTAAAATTTACACTAAATCGGATATTACTTTAATTAGTCATATGATCATATGGAAAGACATTTAAGCACAAACACTGAGCAGTTTATAGCACACAGCAATCGCTTCAAAGATACAAAATCTGAAGGTTTAAGCTAATGACAAGGTCACTGTTTTCCAAGTAGAATCATAATTTGGGCCGAATTGTATGGGAAAATGCTTCCCTTTGTTATCAAGCAGTGGTTCTCCAATTTTCTGGGTTAATAGTAACTTACAGTTATCAAAATAAGTGCATAAGATTAAATAACTGACTTATTCACCGGTCAAAATTCTCTCAAGATTAAATGACTGTGAAACAACATTTCAGTCAATAAATCAACCAGACAATCAACCAGACAACCAATCAATCAATCAACCAACTAGATATCAGTCAATGGACATTTAAAAGTGAAAGTAAAAAGTAATTAACTCCATGACAATCCAAAGGCTCCAATGGATCTATGGTGTCATCGGCATTAGGTTAGAAAAGGCAAGAAATTGGAAACATTTGAACTCCGAAAAACGCCACGATATAAACAGCAGATACCAACAGTAATAACTAGAAAATACACCATGTCCAGCCGCCGAAATACACGAGCTTATACAATAGTAGTCCAAATGCCTTGAATGATAAAGATGAGTAAAATGGTAGGATAGAACAGAGTATTATCCAATCCCAGCCATCCATAACACAGGTCTTGAAATCGATGCACCGGGTAAGTCTGTGCACTGTTTCCAAAGCTGGTATAACGTGGATATGAACACATGTATCAAGTCCAAGTTTTCACTCAAGTACAGGAACTTTAGATCCTTTGCGTTTGTCTATGAAGACCAGACTTGGAAATTTCATACGAGAGACAATTACAGTACATAAAGGCACTACGACACCAGGGCCAGTGTTTTATACAGGCCTGTTAGGAGGGAGATTCCCCCCCCATAAAAACATCAAAATTCACCCCCCCCCAAAAAAAAAAATCGCAGCACTAAACTTTTTGTGCATTGAACTGTGCGCCACCACTTCTCCCCCAGCCAAGTCAACCCCCCCAAAGGCCTGGATTCTAGATAAAACGCTGACTAGGGCATTTACAAGTGGAGTGAACTCTTCATCTGAATCGATCCAAGAGTGCAATGGAATGACACCCAATAAGACACACACCCAAACCATCAGCACAACAGAAGCAGCCAAAATCGATGACCACCGTTACCAGTGCTTAATCTAGACTCTGGACTCCGGGGGTGGGGGAACTGACAAAGCCGGGGGGAGGGGGAATTCTGCTAAGGTGCTGCTGTCAGTTAATGTAGTATGCCAAAATTTCCGTGGAGAATTTGAAATTTCTGGAAAGGGGGAAGGGCAATTCTCCCCCTCGGAAATGGCCTAGATTAAACCCTGATCGTTACTCACATTTCCTCTGCATGTACACATTAATTCAGCAGCAAAGCATTTGAATGTACTGTACACAGGTCCATGCGCATCAATTAATTCGAGATTAATTGCAGTAGGAATATGCAAAACAGACAGAGACAAGAGGCAACAAGTCGAAATACTATACAAATACAACACAATAATCTACAGAAACACATTTTCGGGATATAAAATTCTGAAGAATAAGACAAAAAATCAAAACAACGTGGGTAATATGTATACAGGCATCTGCCCTAAACTGTGGTTACTAAGATTAATGGCAAATATATTGTTGAGAGTATGAAATCTGAAGATGGAATGCTCACACATATAATGATAAGAGATTTTCATAACAAATTTCCATCTTCTGTAAACTCAGAAGTCAGATTTCCAAATAACAACGAACCCAGAAAGCCCACAAACGTCTCACCTTCACACTTTTGGCCAACTTTTCCCGATCCCCAAATATAATCTTGACCTGCAATCAACATGTAAGACATGCAAAGATAATGACCTGGCAACAAATAACCAACAATCACATCAGCCTCATAAATATTGTTATAGTCAAGTCATGAACACTCAGTCGGATCAAAAGCAGAGGTTGTGGAACACTAAACACTAATGCTACCACAACTTTTACCCTAGTCATACAATTTTTGCTTTTGCATCAGGCTGCATCAGACTATGATTTAAGTTATTGATTATTTTTCAGTTACAGTTTAAAGTTATTGAAATTATTTTCCAGTTATAGTTACAGTTAAACCTATTGTCATTTTTCAGTTACAGCTTCAGTTGCAGTTAATTAATTTCCAGTTATTTTCAGTTAATCACCACTGAACACATTAATGAAATGTTGATGCTTTTTCTTAATTAATAATCAATCACTCTATTCACTTTAAATGATTGAAAAATCTACTCATGTGTCCATATTTTCACATGCATGTCCACTAAAGAATGACATAAATAATTTAGGAAGATTGAGAGTTTCAATGTGTTCAGTCGATGATCTTTTTGTGTGGTGTTTGACTTCTTAAGTTTGTCATTTTCCAGTTATTTTAACTATATCAGTTACTTATTTATCAGTTACAGTTATAGTTGTTGGTATTTTTCAGTTATAGTTGTGGTTACAGCTAACAGATTTGTTATTTTTCAGTTAACTGATATTTCAGTTACAATTACAGTTACGGTAACTTAAATCCCAGTGGACTGCAGTCAATGCATTATATTATGAATTCATGGGTTAGACTGACACTGCCTAAGAATAATAAGCAAAATCAAACTGTGATGAATAAGTTGTACTAGTAAAAAAACATTCAAATAGAATTAAACGTAAATAGCAGCCAGTAAATTACACTTAGACCACATCTCATACACAGATGACATAGATATACAGCTTTCAATTGTTGCATTTAAAAGGCAAATAATCGGTGTTATCTATTGACTGCGCTGTTACAAACTCCACGATTATGCGAGAATGATTACCGATATATTATGAGATAAGTTAAACTGCCTATATAATAGCCAATGCTCTTCGAAACAACATTCAGACGCCTTCAAATATGCCTTACAAGTTTCTCATTATGCACCACTTGCAGATTTACAGTTGACGGCAAAAAAGAAAATACAAATATCAATGGCAAATATCTGAAAATTACACTTGATACTAATAAAAAATGTATATATACAGGGTGGCACAAAAAACAACAACCGGACTATATTAAATGCAAACCTAAATGTCACTAGCCCGTTTTTTTGTGCCACCCTGTACAGTAAATCAGCAATACTTACACAGGGAGCAAAGGACTGGTCTGAGTACGAAAACGTCCAAAAGGCGATGTTCCTTTCGCAGAACTGAAAGCAGAAAACCACAGGAAATAGCGGCAACATATCATGAAAGACACTATAATTTTCAACAAAGATTTACTTCATAAGCATCACACTCAACTGGCAAAATGCCAGTTTCTGGCTACCGCCGCCGGTGCAGCAGTTGCCTCGGGGCTTCACTCACCAAGGTCCACTGAACGGTACACTGAATTCGTCCGTTCCCAGCCGATGGGGTCAGTCCAGTGCACACAGCAGCCATAAAAAGCGCACTCATTCCAAACGCAATTTGCATGACCTCAGCTGAGGTGACCTGGTCATTTATGGTACAGGTCGTTTTCCCCCCATGAGGACCGGACTCAATGCCAAAAACCACCGCCTCCAACTGACAAGGTGCAAGGAAACTCATGATCATATCAACCATCCATCATCATCACCATCAACAATCATCATACTCATCATCATCATCATCATCATCACCATCAACAATCATCATCATCACCACCACCACCACCATCAACAAGCATCATCATCATCATCATCATCATCACCACCATCATCATAATCACCCACCATCATCATCACCACCCACCACCACCACCAACCACCATCATCATCACCACCCACCATCATCATCATTGTCACCATCATCATCACCCACCACCACCATCATCGTCGACTCGTCATCATCATCATCGTGGTCGTCATCGTCGTCATTCAGCCAAACTGTTTGGTATGTTAACCATGGGAACTGCTCTAGCAGTGTAACCACCAATTATACTAATGGTAATGTTCTTGTGGATTTATCCCTCCTCCCACCCCCCACCCCCGGTTAAAATGTAAAAATCTGACCAAACACAGCATTTCCTAATTCATTATATACATAGATAGATAAACAAAAGAACTAAAATACGATCGCGCGTACAACTTCATGCATTAACAGAATTCAAATATGTCATTAGAAATTCCAAACTGTGGACAAGCGGCTCCAATAGAACCTCAAGTGCACCGAATAACCTACAGAGAAGGACCCAATAACCCCAGAATTGTGCAGAATTGAAACCTCTTTGTTACAATGCTGTTTCTCCATTTCTACATACATGATGATATATATCAGGAACTCGAGTACTGCTGCAGTTTTGGGCAAAAATCAATAAAACAGCATCAATAAAACAAAGATCATAAGAATTTTCGTTTGTTGACATTGTAAGCTGGGATATTTGTAAACAAGCTTATGGTCAATTTTCTAAATTAGTGAAATTGTCTGATTCTTGAAAGGTTTAAAACCCCCCAAAATTCTCTAACAAACAGATTTACTATATACATGTTTGCAATGTCATTTAATAGCAAGGTACCAGTGTTCACTGAATGACTATGTACAACTGAGCACCATCCATCCAAAAAGAATTCAGAAATGTACATCAGAAGACACCGTACATAACAGTAAAACGAACATTCATAATGCATTGCTTGTTTACATTATACAGCAGAAAGCAGTAAATGACATTTGTCAAATGATCTGGTCAAAACATTATTACAGTAGCGCCACCTGGTGAAGGCAAAAATTAAAAAGAAGCACTCAGTTGCTTGAAATTTAACAGTGGTAACAGTGGTGGTTGGATGGAAAAGAAAACCAATGAAAGAGCTTAAATGAATTTAGAATAAAAAGAAGTCTGATGGTAATCATTAAAAAAAGGTAGCTTCCCTTCATTGGACACATAATGAGGAAGGAAGACCTGGAGCATTTGGCAGTAACCGGAAAAGTGGAAGAGAAAAGAGCGAGAGAAAGGCAGAGAAACACCCACAGTGTACGTAGACTGCCTACGAGAAGGAATTGAGGGAGTAAAGAACAACATCGAATTAATAATCTTGAGGATGTCAAGATCGAACAAAGTGGAAAACCATGGTCACTAATACTTTCCAAAAATTCAGAAATCAATGTAGAGGTTTAAACTGCAGAGGCACCAACAACATAATATGGCTGGGCACATATTTTTAATTAAATTAATTTACTATTACTGGACAAATTCTAACAGAAAAAAAGACAACTACCATAAAATACAATTTTGTCAAATAACAAAATATATAATTATCAATATAAATAATAATTATGACAAGTGGTCATAATTATTCTTTTCATTTATTCTTCATCAAATACTTGTAGAAAAGTGAAATTAAGCAACAAAGAATATACAAAAAATAACATAGAATCGGGATACCAAAGCTTGATACCTGATTCAAGGATTTCCAATTATAGAAACAAAATCAACAAGTGAGCGTAATTAATGAAGGCAACTGGTTGCTACCACATCAAGGAAGTTAATACGATCCAACTTAACGTAATTTCAAATTCAAATAGTACAGGATAAAATATTTCATCCTGCAATTTGATTTCCAGTAATCAAACAATACTGAAAATTAACCACCATGCAATCATATATAATTAATAAGGCAAAACAAAATTCCCCAGCATATCTACAACATACTTTTACTCACTACTAAATAATAATAATAATAATAATAATAATAATAATAATAATAATAATAATAATTGTGCACTTCTATAGCACCATTTCTAATACTCAAGGGTATCAATCGATGGTACTTCAAATCCATCCGCAAAAGACCAGGTCATTCCAGTCAGTCAGAGGGTAACAGCAAGACAGACCATCCAGGAAATGCTCATTGGAAGAGATGTGTTATAAGCCTAGATCTGAAAATGCTCAGTTTATTCGAAGATCTCACAACCAGAGAGAGAGAGAGAGAGAGAGAGAGAGAGAGAGAGAGAGAGAGAGAGAGAGAGAGATGCAGATTTTTGGCCCAGAAATAGAAAAAGCTCTCTACTACAGTGGAACCCGCTTAATTGCATAGGTGCCGTGCAAGCCTTGCTTATAAATGCGATTAACTGGGCTATGCGAATAGCCGGGACGTCCGATAATGAATTGTACGCACAAAACATTGGTTCGGGTTTTCATGTTGTTATGTGATTATGCGGGTTATAAAATTAAGCGGTATGCGATTAAGTGGGATCCACTGTAGTTCCAATTTAGGCTCAATTAACATGGTAACAGTTCCTAGAGGTTCCGCATGTAATGGCAAATAACTAATTACCGGTAATGTTCAAAACAACCGCAGTCTTCTTCATCATTTGGGCGCAAAGTTGCAGTGTCCAAATCAGTGTAACATAGAAATTCAAAATAACAGCCGCAAAACTGCACTGAATCAAATATATTCTAACGCCCATGCACAAGTAATTCTAATCTGTGAAGCTACAAAGTTTCACAGGAATATGACTCAGTGTCTTTGAATCAAGTTGTATATAATAATAATAATAATAATAATAATAATAATAATAATAATAATAATATAATAATAATAACACAATAATGCAGTTGCCTTCTGCGGAACTTTCAACAAATAATAATAATAATAATAATAATAATAATAATAATAATAATAATAATGCAGTCACCTTCTGTGGAACTTTCAACAAATAATAATAATAATACTAATACTAATACTACTACTACTACTACTACTACTACTACTACTACTACTACTACTACTACTAATAATAATAATAATAATCATCATCATCATCACTGTACCTCTGAGCGATTCTTCAGGAGAGGTACTATACAAATATTATGCCACATTAAATTATATTACTGCACTCCAAACAAAAATCATTGGCAGTCTTGACCACTTCACTCTCAGAGACCAATTCCTTTTGGAGTCAAATGCATTAGCTGCATGCATCTCACTGAATTTCAAAATGCCTACACTTTAAACTTAAGAATGGATAGACAAATTAAAAACTTGGAAATGACTTAATGAATCCCACAGAAATTGTACCTCTACCCTAAAAAAAAAAAATTCTACGCCCATGAAATAAAATTACATTGGCTACTACAAGCCATAACTAATCTACTGGTAATTTCAAGTTGGATTGCTTGCAAAATTCTTAGTGTGTCACTTTATTGTTAAAAAAACACCAAATGAATTAACCCCTTAACCGTGTATTTAACTGTAACTCAATGTAAAATGGACGGATATATCCGGGGTTCCCAGTAAAGGGGTTAAATGTATCTTGGTATCTAAATATTGAAAGAACTTAAGTAACTGTCATAGATCTGCAAAAATAATTTGTTTGCAGCTCATCAAAATCTATGACGAAATATCACAGGGCAGCTTTCATCAGTGACCGCTAGCTTACACATGACATCACATATGAAAAAAGCTGGAAACCTTTTAACTTTTTGCTAAAACAGCACAATTTATCAAAACTTCTATGCGAACACAGTGTCCGAAGAGACTAACCGTGCTGTATAACGGTATAGACCGGTTCATCGCTGTTAGGCCTGATGGCCGCGCCGTTCATGGAGAGGCGCGGTTTATTTCGAGGCTTAGGCGTCGGCTTCTGTGGCGTCGACTTCTGTGGCGTCGACGCTTCGTTTTCCGCATCCGAGAGGCGCTTCACAAAGTCGTCGCATGGAAACAGGCCCTCCGCGTTTGTCTTTTGATTTCTTCCATACAGCCAACCTGGATTTGGTTTGAAACGAAATCAACAACAGACAGTCTTTAACCCCTTAACTGGGGATCCCGGATATATCCGTCCATTTTAAATTGAGTTACAGTTAAATACACGGTTAAGGGGTTAATGCAAGTTCAAAGCACGAAATCCTCTAGACATAAATGAAATTACCAGTTCATTTTTTCTGTTAATAAATTGGGCCAAATATATGCAAAATCTTTAGCAACAACACTGTCAAGCAGTGGCGGCTCCAGGATTTGGCAAGTGGGGGGAGGGGGCGTTGGGGTGGCAACTTCTAATCATGGGGGCCAACCATTTGTTGTTAGGTATGTAGTATTAAGTATAGGGTCCCAACAGGGGGGCCACTTGGGGGGCACGGGCCCCCCTGTGGAGCCGCCACTGCTGTCAAGCACAGTTTAATGTCAAGGGAATGTTTTTGATTCACCATATTTTGTCTGATCAAATGCTTGCTATGATGTTGCTGTCAGCATCTCAGATTAATAACAATTCCTAAGGAAAAAATATGAACTAAGAAAAATGCAAAAGATCGTCTTTAAAACATGTCCGTTTCAGACAGAAGCCACCCGATATAATCATCAGTAAAGGTTTATGCAACAAAGACAGTGGTTAACCCTTAAACTGTCACATACTTTGGATCTATATGCAATTCAAACTGAGTATACTTGTTTATGGCGGTTCAAGGGTTAAATGATCGGGTACACATCGGATCTAAGCCATATGCAAGGGCGTAGCCAAGACTTTGATTTGGGGTATAAATATTGGGAAGGGGGTATAAATCTTAAACTATAAACAACATATACCACATATTCTTTGGAAATAATAAATGATTATGAAAAAAATATAACCACATATAAATCAAATAAAAAGCCTTAAGGTAGACTGATTTGAGACCGACACCCCCAAATTTTTCTCAATCCGAGCCTGAGATGCACCCCTAACACCCTCCAACACCCCCCCCCCCCAATTTGAGACCGACACCCCCAAATTGATAATCCTAGAAATAACCCTGCCGATCATTCTGTCGATAGTACTAAATTCTTGTTGCATAACCATACCTAGATCTTCTAAAGAGGTAAAAACCATACAATCAAACACTAACCTTTGGGATTTTCCTCCGTGCCTTGCAGATCTTTGATTGGCCTTTCTACTTCAAGAATATCGCCCTCAGAAAATGCAATGAATTGGTTTTCTTGGTCAGATGGAGGCGTATAGTCAAACTGCGCACGGTACAATACAAACCTTGCAGAACTCATATCTGCCTAGCTTTCACTGCTGATGCTTCCTAAATCAGTACACACAGCTATGATTAAGCTAAACAAATAGTTTTTCACAGAACTCATCCGCCTAATTGGGAAACACTCAACAACCTAAACAAGATGCGTCAATAGTAAATGAAAAAAGACAATTCTTCAGCGGTGATCAAAGAGGCATGAAATTCGGGCTTTTGCAATGCAGTCTCAACCAGTCAATCAAAAGGTCCTAGTCCAGTACACGGCTATTGTTGTATGTCTCTCTCCTCCACTCAAGACCGTGAAGCTACGCGAGAGATCCATTACCCGTGGGAATCCATACCTATGGAACTCTCTCCCAGAATCTGTAACCTTTGACTTACTGTGCATACATATACAAGCATGCCTCATAATAGAACAGACTGTATGTGTAATTAGACTCATGTCTGCCATTTCTGAGGCACTAAAGCTGCATTTTTATGAGGAAAATACTTGCTCATGTACTTTTCCTGCACAGGTATTGTTTATGACCATATGTATAGTGGTCAGTATCCCCGCCTGTCACGCGGGAGACCGGGGTTCAATTCCCCTACTGGGAGTTACATTTCAGTGGTTTTCACACAGGCTTACTTAGCCTCCTAAACCACTTAAAATCACATTATTATTATTATTATTATTATTATTATTATTATTATAAATTTGAGATCAACCATCATGGTTAGAGACCAGTCATAAGTACTGAAAACTCAAGATAATGAGTCACCTCATACTGGAAATCAACCCAAAAATGTCCCAAGTTAATCAGCACATGTGCATGCTAGAACTGCATGAACAGCAAACTTTTTTAATCGCTGTAGAAGATAACGTGTCAGTGACTCCAAGCAGCCCAACTGCATGCATGCTTAATTGTCTCAACCAAACCCAAACCACAGGCATTTGGAACCATCACAGGCAAAGAGAATTTCGAATGAACAAATTAAATTAAACAGAACCGACCACCAAAACAACTGCAGAAAGAACAACTCATTCACATAAATTGCAGCAGCCTCAATATCACTAATAACCACAACAAACACTACGACTACTACGACTACTACGACTATTACTACTAACACCACCACCACTACCACTGCTACTACTACCAACACTACCACCACTACTACTAACACTACAAACAAGTATAAATAAACGAAAAATTCAGGAGGAAAAAAGTCCACCGCCAAATCACATCCGCACCGCTGGATATAAACGATCGCATGATCCCATCCCATCCCAAAACGCTAGCTTTCTGGGATCCGAGGTCGCCTAAGACAGGGCCGTGACAAAAGGTTCGCTCGTCGTTGCGATCGCTCGCAACATCGTCGCGAATTTTACTACGCCGACGATTACCTGAAAAGTTTCACGCCATTCACGGAAGTATCTAGCGCCGGTCGACATCTTCTTCGACCACGGCCGACGAGAGGATGAGGGGCGGGAGGTGGGACTGTGCCAGGTTGTTTCGTCATCAAACACCTCCGTTCCGAATCTCCCAAGAGATATTTACTTTACGCCGTCTACTGTTTCGGACAGGTTTCATTCGCCAGGTGGCGCATGCCAGCGTCGCTATTACTTTGGCTATTACTACTAGTCTACTAGACTACTACTAGTCGAAGCCATTGTATTATCTCATATTTAACTTCTATAGCGCCATAATGCACCGAAGCATCAACCGATGACACTCCAAATTAAAATCATTCAAGCTCAGAGGCGGCTTTACAGGGGGCCCGTACCCCCATTCCCATTGACTGCTGATCCCAGCACTTTAATGCACAATAGTGGTTTTCACACAGGCCTTCTAAACCACTTAAAATCAGTGTTTATTCTAGACCTTCTCTGGTGGAATCCCCCCCAATTATTGACATTTTGGCAAGTAGTATGACCTCCCCAATTTCTGCCCCCACCAATTTTAAACTCCCCAATGTCTAGGTAGTTAGAATAGTCACTGACTTAAAATCACATTATTATTATTATTATTATTATTATTATTATTATTATTATTATTATTATTAATTCTAGAGAATCTAGGCAACTAGACTCGTCCAGGTTAACGAACAAAATTTGGCCCTTATGCTTAGAAGTTGCCACTCCAAACCTTAAGTGTTTAGGAATTAAAGTAACACCATACAATGTAAATACAAGAGGTTTTACTTCCTTCAAATGCTAGCATGGTCTCCTGAAATTAACAGCCTATATTTTGGTTTTACATTTAACAAAAGACCAATGATTCCATTCCATATCAACATCTGATTCAATGCAAAGTAATGTGACAGGATATTTGTATAGCACCTCTATTAGCCGAGTTAAAGAAAACAAGATACAATATCAGACCTTTCTGTTCATCCAATAATTTCAGAAAATACAATAATACAGACAACAATATTATAATTAGCACAAGATGATAAAGAGATATCAACAAAAGATGTAAATTAAGGTTCCATTGTACTGGAATAAAAAATCACATCTGGACACAACATCGAAAGTCTTTAGAAACAGCAATTAATTTTAAAAGAACAAAATAAGTGTTCTCTGATGAATGAACTGATACACAATTGGAAGTAATAATAAATAAAGCCAGTGGCGTAGCCAGGATATCCGAAGGGGGGGGGTGAAAAAAAGTTCGTTGATAACTGCCAAGGGGGGTTTCACCCCCAAAATCGCCAAAAATTGCCTCAAAAAACAAAAATTGCATAGAAATACATTTTAAAAATTTTTTTCCCACCGTCCAAGAGGAGTTTTAACCCCCCCCCCCGTGGCTACGCCACTGAATAAAGCAAATCAACATCTACAGTAATATCTGGTCATGGATAATGCTGCAGGAAAAAACACAACAAATACAGTCGAGCCCATTTAAAGTGCATCCTGCACACGCACAGGGCTACTACAGTAATTAGCCACACAATATACTGCAATTGATGTCACCTGCATATCTTGGTCAGGTTGCTATTAACAAAGCAATGCATACAACATTTAAGTGAGCTCAACTGTCCGATAAAATGACAACACATTTATTTAGTGGTTACACGCATACAGTTACAATTGTAAAATCTCTGTAGGAATTTATGTAATAGAATAACTATTATATCGCATCAGCACAAGTACTATCAGTGCTCATATATTTTAATATTTAGTGTAATCCAAAAATAGAAGCATTATGTCAATTAACCCTTTTGCTGCAGGCGAATGTATGGTGTCTACGGTACAGTATATATGTGTTACGAACAACACGCACTCAACGGGTCAAAGCTCATACAGTTCAAGATTTTCCTGCAATCATTCAAAAAATCTATACTCAACAATACATAGCAATAGCGGAACGAAATAACTCAGAATCCTAATAGATACTAGAAAGTTACCCAAATCTAAAGAAAACAAGATACAATATCAGACCTTTCTGTTAATCCAATAATTTCGGAAAAATACAATAATACAGACAACAATATTATAATTGGCACAAGATGATAAAGAGATATCAACAAAAGATGTAAATTAAGGTTCCACTGTACTGGAATAAAAAATCACATCTGGACACAAAATTTTCAGTATTCAGCACTTTAGAGAGAAGAAAAGCATCAGGCAAAAAGAAAACTCTCGGACAATCAACTTGCACAAACCGATCGTTCCAACTTCCAAGCGATCAGAGATTACAAAAAGCAGACCGACAACACGCATTAAAATATTATTCTGATTAAAATCTGCACGAAATTAATTAATAAACAACTGCGATAATTGGAACGAAGCGATAGCCAAATTGCATCGATTCAATTATAATTAACACAGCAGGTCACTAGAAGCTAATGCCCCCTCTTTCCATATTGAAGCCGAGGTGACTCTGGTTAAAGACCAGCGAAGAAAAGCTTGCGTACGACTCTATCTCGATGGCGACCTCCTCGACCCTCAACGCCTCGGAGACTCCTCCGCGCTTACGAGCGTCACCGACGGCACTGATGACCGAGTCCGCCAGGTCGCCGACATCGTAGATGGCGGTCTCCTTTTCCTTTTCGTTGTATATCAGCAGATGATGCGTTATCGTAGTGTATCCAAGACTGTCGTCAAACGGATTCCATTTCTGCGCAAACGTCGGCTCGTCTTTAGTCCAGTAAATACGCAGGCCGCCGTGCTGCCTGGAACTACAACAAAAATAAAAATAATTGTTAATAGTTATTATTAAAATTAGTTACATATTATTCATCTGTTCATCTAGCTGGTTAAGTATATGCATAAAACGTATTAAAAAAGATTTTGCATTTGCCAAAGTTAATATATTTTGCAGTAGGAGACAGATTCATCAATCCTGACTAACATTCACATCTCATTTGTTGTTAAGTGTTCTTGTCTTGGACCTTGGTCTTGTCTATTGCACTGAAGAAATTGTCTAGTAGTAGTAATAATAATAATAATAATAATAATAATAATAATAATAATAATAATAATAATAATAATAATAATAGAAAACTGTTAAGCCTACCGGTAATATGCATTCGATACAATGTACCATTTACGCTACATGTAAAGGATCAGTAATTCTGATCACAAGTAACAAATATTTTTTAAAGATTACAGAACTAAAACAAACATAAGTTATTCAAGAAAAAAAAATCAACTTCAACCCTAAGCACCACAGTAGAAATTCAATTTTCAAGAACAAGTACAGTCAGATCAACTAGCCTATAATTCCTACTTTTAATATGTATGTGGCAAAATTAAGCAAACCAATGCATTATTCATATGGCTATGCAACACACTGTGGCAGATTTCAGTATCATACTATCCGGAGATCACCTTCAAGTAATTGAGTAGTACTGTACTTTTGTAGTACTCATCTCTTTGTTGTTATTCAGTAATCACAGCGAGAGCACTTCTGAGTTATTAAAGTACTGAGTCATTCTATAGGTTAGTTACTTAAAAAACACATAATAAATACTATGGACAAGAGGCACTATAAAAATATTCTGCTTAAGAATAAATTATGGGGGCCAATAAGAGTTTAGAAGGCCATAAAGTAAGAGTGAGTCATGGGTCCTGCAGTTCAATGCTATGCAACTGGTTTGCAACTAGCTGCTTCTAAACCCAAGTCATTCTAATTCTATAGGTTAGTTACTTCAAAAACACATAATAAATACTATGGACATTTACTTGTTTTCAATTTGCACTGCAACAAAAAAATTGAACCACATAAGTGGAAGAATTCAGAAGCATTTCATTTTCACGGGAAACATGGTCATAAAGAACACAAAACATCATTTCTGATAGTCAAAGCCAACGTACGGCATGACAGAGTACGGAGGATAGGTCAGATCTCCAATCTGTACGCGGTTGATACTGTTGAGGAGAATTCTCTTGAATTTTCCAACGGAAAGTGCGATGAAGTCGTACTTTATGATCAGCAGAGTGTTTGTTGTCAACAAAACCAGTCTCTCTTTCTCCAAATCCCAATGGTCAATCCTGAATACAAGCGATCAAAATCCAAAAAGATTTACAAGTGCGGCAAAATCGCTTATCTGACAAAACCAGATGCACAAGATGACAAGATAACAACACAACTTCTTTAAATCTTGTTCCTATTCAAGCTCAATCTCAAACAGCTACCGAAACAAAACCAGAATAAGCAACTACCGTACTGTGGCACTAATACCTTTGAAAATGCTACATAAATTCACGAGATTTACTTACTTACTTAAGAAATCTGAGAAAAGGAATCCAAATGAAATGCCTACTCTGTGAGTAACCAGAATCCCTTGACTTCTCCATCCAGATCAATAAGCACAGATGTCTTACATGAGTCAACTGCTGTTTCAATAATACCCGACTGCAATAACACACGATCAACGTTTAAAAAAACCACTGCAGCATTCGAATAGCTGAACTAAACAACAACTATTTTTATTTACAAAGCATCACCTGTCATTCAATCCAGCAAACATCTCCCTTGATTTCATCCAATAAATCTTTTAACAAAATCAATGGCCAGCTAGAAAATAACACCCGGATATCAAATAGTCAAATGAGACCAGTGCCTGGAATTAATCTTTTTATTATGAGCTCGAGCCTGGTTATAATTAATTAATCAATCAATCAATCAATGAAAATGTGTTCTGTAGAGCGTTTTAACAGACAGAAAAATTTCCAGCTTTCTTATTGACACCATAAACACCAGCACTGACTGTACAACCATTTGTCATCACAACACATACATACCATTCAACAAGTATCCTCTGGCTTTACAATTATAGTAGAGTCAAACATTATCCAGGCACATAGAGGTGTAGATCATGGGGGAGGGGCTGCAGGGGTCGGTCCCACCCAATAATTTGTGAAGGGAGTATATAGTATCATGTATCCCCCCTCCCCCAATGTTTTGTGTGTTCTTTGATTCCTTGACGTTCTAAAAAGTCTTACGAGCGAAAAAAGGTCATCACAAGAATTTAAACAAATTTATGGTTGGGTGTACTTCTTAAAAACTATTCTATCCTCCCAATGCTGGTGGCAGGAAAATGCTCCTGCACTTTCTATGTCTCAAGACAAACCCTAAATTCTAAAATCTGTTACCAAATCTGTTCACTTCTAAGTTCTGACTGCATCACAGAGGTGTGATCATAGACAGAGTTTTGGAATAGGCAAGCCAAATGTAGCTTTGTTAGCTAATCCTAATAACAAATCTTAACCTACCTATGGTTCCCCTATTTCGAACTACATCAAATAAGCTTCCCTAACTCTTAGGGGTTGAGAGTAGTTCTGGCCTTCAGCAACTTTATACTGCGCGACATTGACTGATGCCCCAATCATCACGCCAGCCATCTGGCGCTGTTTAAATCGCGGTATCGACGCCGATAACTTACCCTATAGGCGAAGAGGGTTCTGGCGGCGTGGTCAGACGTGACGAGGGTGGGACTGAGGGACGCCCTGCTCTGGGTGCTGCGGGCGCTCCGACGGCTGATCGCCGACGCGCTGAACGGTCGGTCGCGGCGGAGGTTCGTCGTCGATCCGTCGCGGAACTCGACCTCGTCGAACGACGGCTGAGAATCGGCGGGGACGCCTCCTTTGCCCGAGCCCCTGTCGACGACCCCGTCCATTGCCAGAAAATAATTCTCACTCTTCGATATACTTTCCACAGCTTGTGACAGTGTAGTATGTTTTGTTTGTTGGTACGTAAGTAAGTAAGTCGACATATATTTTTTATCAAGGTTAATTTTATTATACGTAGTGCAAAATGCTTGGGCACAGATGCAGACAAGGAAAGCTGGTGTGTGGTAATTTTTAAAAGCAGCTCCAGGATGGTGAATCAGAATCGTGGCTCTTAAAAACTGGCATGGTTCTTAATTGTTAAAATTAGGGTTTGAACCATTCATTCCTGTTGAATAATAATAATAATAATAATAATAATAATAATAATAATAATAATAATAATAATAATACAATACAAATCATTCCTCCAAGGTTTGAACCAAATAATATTAAGATAAAATTTGTGTCTGCTAAGGGGCCGTCCATAAATGACGTCACGCGATTTTGGCAGTTTTTCACTCCCTCCCCTCATCACAAAATGTCAGACCCCTAAAAATCACGTCACAACTCGTTAACTCCCCCCTTTCTAATGTAAAAATTAATGTTTCAATGCACTTATTTCTTGAATGAAGCGGTTATTGCAATGAATTCGTTTGAAAATAGTCATTATAATTATCATAGTTGAAGCAATATTCAGAAACTTTTTCAAATTATTTTTAAAAAATGAATTATAAGTGTAAAATACGTCCAACTTTGTGATAACATAGCGCTGCATTATTAATAACAATATTTAGTATTATGTGAGGTCACATTTCTGAAAACACCCTCCCCCCGTCGTCACACATCGTCACAAATGTTTGAACCCCCCTAAGTGCATGACGTCATTTATGGACAGTCCCTAAGCCATTAATGTTCATGGTCTCCAGCAATTATGAATTAATTAAAGACAGGCAGTGAGTAAGATGTTCAAAATATGAAAAAATGCCCATACCCCAAAAAGTCCCAATTTACATGCAAATTATAAAGCATCATCGAAATACCTGATTTAATCTGACTGAGACAATACTAATTCAGTACCAATAATACAACGATATGGGAATTAGACAGTGTTCACTGAAGTACAGTTTATGTCCACACAATAATAAGATAGCGCAAGGTGAAAATTGTCAGTACCTCAGTACAGTACATGATGTCTATACCCTGGTAAGAATGTGGAAAAGCCTCTACCCCTATTTTTCAAATGTTGAACACAACTGCTCCAAGTACGAAGATTTGCAATACTTATAAAACTGTAACGAGAACTTACAAGAGTCGTTTGATAATCATATTGTAAATTTATAATACTGTACATTCTGCCAATAATTTACAGTTGTATCGTCAGTGAACGAAAACTCATTACAATATCAACCAACACCAATCTTCAATGCCTTCAACAACCATTAATTGGCCTCTGGAATCATTCCACTAAGGAAAAATTCGCAAGGTCCTAAATTTGAAACAAAAAAATTATATGCAACATTGCAGACACACGACAAAAGAGACAGATTGCAGACGTTTCACGCAATACGTCACAGCTTAGAACAACAAGGGACTGTTTGTTGACCGGCCATAAGACAACTCAAAAACACTTCGTGAAATCACTTCACCAGATGACGTCATCACCAGTGTCTGAAAGGCAGGCAGCTATGTGCTCGTCGCGAGACAGCTGCGACAAACTGCAATTAACAAAAACATCTATTCAAAACATATCCACACCACCTCTCTAAACAAGAAGAATAAAAAAATTATCTTCTAGAAATTCGGTATAAGCAATCGGGCTTCAAGTGTGCTGGATGTGTTGAATAATGGCACATTCTGCAGTCAGAGAGGAGAGGCTGATGGCTTAACCCCTTAACTGGGTGCCCCGAGTAACGCTCGTCCATTTTACATGGAGTTACAAATAGTTGCCCAGTTAAGGGGTTAACAGGGACGAGAGAAGAAAGATGAGGTCTCACGTAGATGCCTATACATTTGTATCGGCATAAATACTGGAATTTGTTAGCAGTACATGATTCTAAATTTACACCAACGTTCCATAAAGAACTCAATTAAATTAAAAGAACACCAGAAACTAGTACACTGTAACAGCAACAGGCATCACACATGCTGTAGATGACCATAGAGAGCTACTCAACCAAGGATAGTGCTATATGTTTGACTGAAACAACAGTCATTTTGTGCAGCAAGATTCATACAAATGACATTCGTTCAAGTTTAAAAAATGACATCTATTTACTATAATGTTATTTTCAAAAATCAGTTAAAGTTGTTCCGGCTCAAGACTAACCATGCAAACCTTATCCAGAAAAGTGCCATTACATTACAATGGTAATTAGTAATAGTTTTGTAGCTTTTGCCGACTGTTATGCTCACCATATTATTTTCAATCACAAATAAGCACCTGGTCACTTACAAGCAATAAAGACGAGCGGTAAAACTAGTTACATTACTGCAGACGGCAAAATGCACAGTTAGAAATGTAAGCGGTTACATTTACCCAACGTCAAATGTAACGGAACACAGAGGACACTGCTGTAGCATCATTGTAAGACCTGTTACTCTTTGAGTTCTATCGTTGTCTGGTTCTCTCGAGTAAATCGACGTGTTGTTCGTAATTTTTGACTGGTGACTTTGTTTTTCGTTGGAAGTCGTTTGCTGGTCAACGTGAGGCACGAGATTTGCTATAACGCTTGGTTCTTTCGGGTGCAACCGTTTTCCAGTCAGCTGCACATTTACAGCAACTTCAGTTGATTCCTTAACAGCACTGGGTACTTTATATTCTGATGCTATAGAGGACACCTTTTTGCCAAATAGGATGGCTTTACTGTCAAAATTTACAACACCAACACCTGGTTGTGGAAAGCAATCAGACTTGGCACAATTGACCAAAGTCTGTTCTAGTTCTTGTTCTTCATCATTTATTTCAGGTGTTGACATAGAATCTAATTTCTTTGGCATTTGAAAAAGACTGCGTATACAATGAATACAAGGCTTTGGAAGAGGTATCCAAGAAGTCTGAGCTTGTGACAGGCTGGTGAAGTCTTTACATCGCACAGCAGAAGGATTTGACTTACAGACATTCTTCTCCTCCTAAACAGGCAATTACAGAATATAAGCAAAGTAATACAGGCATATATTTTAAAACTGTGCAGCAAATTTTGTAGTAACAATACATTTCCAAAGTCATTATTTTCATAGCTAATGACTCTGCCCTACAATTTGAATTCATGAAAATAGACAATAATTATATTATTAATGCTATCGATTAGACCACAATTAAATATAGCCTAAAACCTAAACAGAATTATTTCATACATGAGAGAGCTTAAAAACTTTCTAATATGCTAATTGTTAAATCTATAGTATGATTTTATTATTATTATTATTATTATTATTATTATTATTATTATTATTATTATTATTATTATTATTATCATCATTATTATTATTATTATTATTATTATTATTATTATTATTATTATTATTAAATTGTCTTTAACCGTCTTTGCTCCGAAGACTGGCTGCATTGTGGACTGTCTTCTTCTATGTCTTCTAATGTTCTTGTTGCCTGCTCTATAGTCCAGTGGCGGCTCTAGGATTTGGCAAGTGGGGGGGCCGTTGGGGGGGGGCAACTTCTAATCATGGGGGGCCAACCATTTGTTGTTTAATGTATGTAGCATTAAGTATAGGGTCCCAACTGGGGGGCCACTGGGGCCAGGCTCTCAATAGGGGGCACGGGCCCCCCTGGCCCCCCCGGTGGAGCCGCCACTGCTATAGTCCTGTCCATTCTTTGATGTTGTCTTCCCACTTTTTTCTTGGTCTACCTCTTTCTCACGATCCTGGCAGCGTGCCTCGTATTTTTTTCTTCCTCTAGACATTCCTGTTTTGTTTTGGCTCCCTTCTGCTGTGTATTCAGCCGTTGTCGCCCATATGAGGCCATCTGTCTAAATATCCCTGAAATTCTCACTTCTGCCTGAGTCTTCACCACCCGCATCATTGGCCAGCTGGTTACAGAGCTCCAGTTAACAATAAGTGATAAAATGAACAAATGAAATCATTTACCAAAACAGTATTACACAGGTCAGGCAGAGGTGTCCAATCGCAACGTTGGCCAAAGGTGTTACTAGGAAGATTTGGGATCTTGACATTTTTCTCACTGACAAATAAATAAACATAAATACATGCCTTCTTCCAATAATCTCAAGGACCTTAAACAATAATTTCAAGAAACTGTTTGACCTGGCTTATCCGCCACAGACCTAGCTGTCCGGCCGGATTTCATGGATTTGACCTGGACCTTGAATGATTTGATTTGGTGTGCCATCGGTTGATGCTTCTTTATATTATTAAGTGGCGCTATAGAAGTTTAAGATTAGAAACAGATGTTTGTGATTCACCCTAGACTCTAACCCTGACCCCAATCATTCATTCATTCATTCATTCATTCATTCACACATGGTTCGCCTATTCCGAAACTCTACCTTAAAAATAGCGCTCTTTTTACCACATCACATCGCTATATAAATGATAATTTGTTTATTTGTTAGAATGATGGTCATACCTAAAACTGTCCAAATCTCTGCTAAGAAATGAAGATTTCTCTTCGCTGTGAACGTTTCTCTCGACATTTTCCAGCTGCTTGTCGTCTTTTCCAGTGATATTTTTATTAGAATCCGCGTTTTTCTTGTCTCTGTTCACGCGTAAACTCAACTTCACTCTTTTGGATCCTTCCATGTTTTTGTACAAAATAAATAACAATCATTATCATTGGAAAATCATTCACCAGGCGCAAATTTGATCTAAGAGGCATCTATATTAAACCTATGCGTTCACCTCCTAACATGTGGTTCCGTAGTGTAGTGGTTATCACGCTCGCCTCACACGCGAGAGGTCCTGGGTTCGAAACCCAGCGGAACCAATCTTTTTCTCACTTAAATATAATAGCATTACATTCATAGGGCAGGGGTCCCCAAATTACGGCCCCACACGGTTTTTATAATCCGGCCCGCGGCAAGAAATTAGAAGCATCCGCATATCAATTATAGGAATCGCTTTTTCACCGTCTGCGTCATAGAGACATCGACCTTAATTATAACTTGCTTCAACTTTCTAAGTGGGGAAGGGCCAATGCCAACCAACCCTTTTTGCATGGTTTTAAACTTCTAAAGTATTACTTTATAAAATATAATATGACTAATGATATATCATTTTGCAATGGTTGAGCATGCTCCCAACTTTGCCAGTTCAGTCTCCTTGTTTAATGCACATGAAGCACCCTCAATGTCACTGCCTTGCCTTGTTATAAGGGGCTGTCCATTACCTATATCAAACATTTTTTGACCCCTCCCCTTGTCAACAACTGTCAACTTTCAGTGACCCCCTATAATTATGTAAAAAACTTTTGGTTACATCACACAGGCTTGCTTAGCCTCCTAAACCACTTAAAATCACATTATTATTATTAATATTTTGACCCCCCACCCCCCACCCCCAACTAAGATCAGTTATGGGTCTCCCTAAAAATTTTAGGCTATTATTTTTGCGGCAATGACCATTTTCCCTTTCTTTTGTTCATCAAGTGTCATAATGTGGTGATGATGACCTTGTTTTTTGCTCATCAGACTTTTTTCCATTGTAATAAATAGTGTTCCATGGAATTTCCTATTTTTATCATTTGTAAAAAAATTAAATTGTTGACGTCATCTTCTCTGGACACCCCTCCCCCTGCCCTGTCAACAACTGTCAAACTTTTTCAAACCTTGTTACCCCCCCCCCTATTTTTTGACATAATTAATGGACAGCTCCTAACATAATTCAGAGACATTACTGTCATTAGTTTTCAAAATTTTTAATAATGATTTCTCAAAGATGACAGAGATAAACAGCAGAGCCATCCAAATGAAATCACCGCACAACATTCTCCTTGTACAAAACCGTGATTTACTCGCAATATATATTTCACCGGAAACCATACAATGCGAACGTATTAACAGTGGAACCAATAATAAAGTGACACCCTACACCGCTACTGTAATCGCTCGGTTCAGACTTGTGAAAAAGTTAAACTTAACAGGAAAATTTACTCTCAAGACAATCGTTTCTTTCCACGCAAGCACGTACCATATTATACTGTTTGTGATAGATAAGTCACATACAAATTCCCTCCCCCAAAAAACACTTAAGCAATTAGCACACTGCACAATGTCCAAGCCAGCTGCTACAAAATCATTTAGCGTTGATATTCACGTCTCAAACAGCAAAGCAATAACACGCTAGATCACCATTAACCCTTTGGCCGAACGTAAAGTCGATATTTCGGCTTCATAACCTCTTGTTTATACGGATCGCCGGTTCAAAGGGTCAATATTATCCACCATATTAAAAAAGAATGGCGTTTGGCAAGCAACGACTATTAAATGCTACACTACCATTATGAAATCAAAATGAGCCAACTTATACAGCCAATGTTATATTTCGACAAATACACATTGTGAAGAAATTCTCTGAATTTCTACGCACATCACTAAACAAGTCTTATCGTACTTTCCTGGAATAAGTGTAAAGAGACTAAAATAATTCTTAGTAACTCTGCTAAATTTTATGCACTCAAAACTCAAAATCGAATACAAATGATAATATACAGCTTCAATCTTTATTAGTAAAGAAGAGCACTTATAATAATAATAATAATAATAATAATAATAATAATAATAATAATAATAATACATAGAAACTACATTATAAAAGTAAGTAGAATTGTGACTGTTATCACCATAATTTAATGCATAACCTTGCATCATCTTTATTTCTTTTAACCCTCAAAAGACACGCTGAAACCAATTAATAAACGATAACCTTAACGTAATAGGTTAATGGGTAAAGTTATCGGGTAAAGCACTAACTATGTTTTCCATCGAATCGAGTGCGTTCAAAGTGCATTAGATAACGTCGACAAACAGAGCGCGTCGATTAATTATACAAGTACAGTTTTGCCACGCCAACCTCACGGCAAAACTACTCAAAACATCACCGTTGAGAAGATTCTCACAGAGCTTATCAAGTGTTTCTAATGAAAGAGAATAGTGCACTGAATAGAGAAGGCGAAAGCAGCCGATGCAGACGGTAAAACGCACTAGTCAAATGTCATCTTTCTCATCATCATCATCATCCTCATCCTCATCATCATCATCACCACCATCTATACATCTATGTTGTTCTTGATCATCAGGATGCTGTTGTATATTTTGATCGCTGGGCCGAGCTTTATGTTCATCACTTTGATGATGTCGGCTTGCGTCAGAAGTAAGAACGCCTCCCCGTCAATTTGCTGCAACGAAATTGCAAACATCCAAAACTTCAACACGAATCGAATTAGACTGACAAGAAACTCTGTGATATTCCTACGGGGGTCCATCCCTATAGTATGTACAAAGTGAGGGGCTGGGGTGGATTTAGGAGATTTTGCGCATGTACGGTGTGCAAGCGGCCAGAGGGGGTTGAAAATATGCCTTTTTGCGTACATACTATATGGATGAGCCCTACGGGAAGCCTCCATTGCACAGAGGAGTGGCATTTCGAGGTGCAAAGACACGTGGATTGTAGAGAGATATAGTTATTCAACAAATCATCCCAAAGAGTAATTTACATGCAAGTTGCATCATTACATCATCATTACATCAGCCACATCCAATAGAAAATCATCAAACTTGTAGCTTGGCAAGACATTGTCCAGTCAATGAATTTTCCATCTTCTAAAATGCAGACCCTGTATTCTGAACAGTTGACTCTTATTGTATTCGGGGTGCGATTTGTATGGGTAGGGGTGGATTTTCCTCCCCACTGCCCAACTACACTCCCTCCCCCCACACAGAGGTGGCTACTGACAATCCAGCCAAGCAAGTCAAAATTCCTAACACTGTGGTAGAAAAAATGCATTCACCGTCAGCATGTACCCCCCACCCCTGCAATGCCCCAGGTCACAAATCGCACCTTGATTGTACTGAACAATAACCCACCAAAAATATCGAATTACAACATAAAAAGACATACACCAGTTAACTAAAGACATCAGAACACGATATGGTCAGCCAAAAGTGGATGGGGCAAAGGTTCTCAAGGATTCAAAAGTAACGATTCCTTTGGGTGCATCCATATAGTATGTATGCACTGAGGGGAGGTTGGATTCAACAGACTTTGCATATGTACGGTTGTGCAAACGGGGAAAGGGGGTTGAAAATATGATATTTTTGCATATGTACTATATGGACGAGCCCTTCAAGTATAAATCTGTGTACCATTCAAGCATAATTCAGCCATATGTCTTCCATTATGTTCTGAAAAATTACCCCCCCCAAAAAAAAAAAACCAACAACAAAAAACTAACCTCTTCCATGAAGGTCTTTGACAGATCGGTGCATCCTGGCAAAGAGTTGATGAAGTCGGCGACTTGCACGACCGACCACTCGCTGATGACGTTTGCCTTGTACTGCTCGACTCCGGGCAGCAGTTTCGACTGCTGGTCCAAGGTCATCGGCAGGTCCTTCGCCGCGACCGTCGGGGTCGAAGGCGTGAAAACACTCTGATGAATGCTGCTGTAGGGAACGCTGGATGAACCGACCGAAGCTAGCAACAGATTCGAAGAAAAACGACTTTACAAAAACTTCAGAAACCGTCAAAAGCACCCCCGTAAGGCCAATATTTCTTTGGCTTCGTGACCCGTTGGTCATACGGATTGCCGGGGATAAAGGGCTAAAGTCACGTGATGCAATAGTGCTCCAAATCAGTGGCATGCTTCATCTAATAACAGTGAATGTAAACCAGGGGCGTCCAACCTGTGGCCCACGGGCCAGAATGTGGCCCGCCTGAATGTAAACCAGGGGCGTCCAACCTGTGGCCCACGGGCCAGAATGTGGCCCGCCGAGCATTTCAGAAATTAGTCAAAAATTCAATTTCATCGTCATCATCATTTTAAAAAGTCAGGTCTCTGAAAATTGCCCGTTTAAGGGTTCGTTGACACGAGATTTTTACGTTTGGTGGAACAGTCTGGATCTATTCTATGCTTGATTTGCCAAGAAAACATTGTTGACAATAAGGAATATACAGCAACAAGTGACATTACAAAGCAAAGCATGCCAGCAGGTTCAACAGTGTCGTTAGCCATCTCCGTACTGATCGCATAAATTCATTGAAACAAGGTATTCTTGGTCACTCACGAATGCTAATGCTATTTCTGCTGGCCTGCAGTTTCTTCTGCTGCTCCTGTATCAGTCGCAAGATCTTCTTCCTAATTCAACACAAGTTACACAACACATAAAGATTAGATCAATAAATTACATCAATATAAGATTAAACTATCATATCAGCACTAGAATCAATTCATTTTGTCAATAAACCCGAATGCCTGCACGTGTTAAAAGTCAAAGTCTGCTTGGAAAAGGACTTGAGATTTGCACATGAAAACCAATGGTCATGGAACAACCAGTAACAGCCTCTTGGAAAGCTTGATATTGAAAAGGATCACATCTGAGCTCACAAACATGACGAACTATCGATACACTATCAGTGAACGACATTCACAACAGCACTGGTTAAACTTTAAAGCATTGAAGTCAACATCAAAGTTGCCGCCTGCAAAATTAGAAAAATAACCACGGCGCTTTACGTTCAAATCTAAACAGGTTTCATATCAAAGACAGCACGTATTCAGAGGAAAATCTGAAAATTTTGTCCCCCCCCCCCCCGCAAGAAACAAAACCGAGGATCGACTCTCACTTTTTCCTGCCCCGTCCTGACCCGGGGCCGAAGAGCGGGCGCTCCCTTTCGACAGGCAGCGCTTCTGCTTGCGGCTCCACGACACTGGGAACTTCACTGTTCAGCCCGTCCTCAGTGGAGGTTTCATCCTTCGCAGCCTCTCTGCCAAACTCCTGCGGAGACAGTTTCATCGGCCTGTTCTTGTCTGCCAGCGGACAGCCGGAAAGACGATAGTGTGCAGTATACTTTCCGGTTATGTGGCCGGAACCGTCACAGCCGGGCGTCGGGCACTTCCTACCCAAAACACAAGCATGGAAAAAAACTTGACGAGTTTGTGTCCAAAGAATACTAAAGTGAAACCATATATGTATTAGGAGACCAAAAATATACAATATATTGCATAATCACCAGTTCCTCATACGTAAGTAAGTAAGTAAGTAAGATCCCGCGGATTTATATGGCGCCTTGGAAAGTAGTAAAATAGCTGATTATTCTTAGGCTCTTAGCCTTTCTTAAAATTGCTATGGGAAAGGTGAATGGTCAGCCAGGCAGCGGTCAATATATCCAAACGGCAGTGAGGCTAGAATAGAACAACTAATAACATAGAATATATATAGAATAGAACTAATTACTTTTGTTCAATGGTCAAAGCACTGGTGACGTTCTTTAATGATTTCAGAGCAGTGTTTGGCTCGGTTTCCAGTCGCTGAAGTCGATCGTGCAAAGCCCATTCCTTATTCATGTTTAAAGTCGAATATGGACATCCAAAGGCACTTAAGACGACAAAAGAGAGTCATACAAACTGACACGATATAAATAAAGATCTGTTACTACAATGTTGGATATCCTCAACTAAAAAGAAAATTAGACGAAATAATATTTCAGCTTCAGAAAAAGAAGTAGATTGATAAAAAGTTATTAGATACACTACCTATGAGATTTGCTCATAAAATAAACAGAACAGATAAACAAGGTAGGAAACAAAGAAGCCTTACAAGGTGTGACCGACCGACTCACCTGTGATGACCTGTATATTTAGCACCTTTTATGTGTCCAATCCCGCTGCAACCTGGCGTCGGACAGTTGCCTTGTGCTGGTGGGTACACGAGCTCGGCTGGCGCTGCAAAAAAGGCGAGGATTTACTAATTGCAGGTGTGGAAGAAACAGTCAGTAAGAAAGCAATAACCAGGTCATCATCGTCATCATCATCATCATCATCATCATCATCATGCTCCTCTGTCACACCGATGCTTAGCAATGACGTGAACCATCTGTCTCCATGAAGTCTTCTCTTGAGCTTTCTTGTAGGCATACAGAAGTTGCTTCAGTCCAGTCTGCGATTATTATTATTATTATTATTATTATTATTATTATTATTATTATTATTATTATTATATATTTGCCAAATATACTGTCTTTGGTATTATCTCATTCACATACAATTTGCCAAATGTTTTATAAATAACAGACATGATCCCGTTAAAACAAGCACATCTCCCATTCATCTTTCATGAGTGCAACCTCTGCATAAACATTGGAAAACGGCTGAAGCTAGAATAGGGGCTGTTATTATTATTATTATTATTACAAACATTTATAAAGTGCAAGTTAGCAGTGCAGAAAATGCACTAGCAAATGCAATGTTTTTCATCCACGCCATTCTTGGTGTGCCTCTCCCTTTGTTGCCTTCTACCGTCCCTAGCGCGATTGTCTTCTCCAGTGTATCGTCTCGTTGAACTACATGACCAAAGCATTGTAGCTTCCTCTTCTTTACCTGCCGCCAATAGACTTCTTTTTGTTTTGGCCTGTTCCATTACCCCGTACATTTGTAACTTTGCCTGTATAGCGGATTTGCAGCACTTTTCTCAAGCATTTTCCAGGCAACCAGGTCCAATCTGATTTATTAATTATAGATCTAATAATAACAACCATGTATGAAGACAAAAGCCTTATGTTGGCCTGTACATCATGATCCTCAGTGTTTATTCTAGCCGCCTTGACATTGGGGGGGATTTTGAATTGTTTGGGGGGAAGGCAAGGTCTGAGTCTCCACACTTTTGGGGGGAACATTTCCATTCCTCAGCCAGCATATAAAAAAATGGGGGGATTTAAAACTTAGGGGGGAATTCTCCCAGAGAAGACCTAGAATAAACACTGATGATCCTCCTCCTGGTAGTGGCATCTTAAATAAGAACAATACCAGGATTCCAACAGGGGTGCTGGAATTATTTGAAAAATTCATGTATGAAAATAAAATCAAACTCAGAGAATCATAGAGCAACTGAAATTGAAAAACGTAAAAAAAACCGTCAAACATAAATCGATGCTGCAAAGAGCTCGTTTCTGACCCAACATCCCGACAACTTACACAGCGGCGGAGTAAGATGATGACCGGTCTTGTAGCACCATCCGGCCGGATGAAGGTCGGGCAGGTCGTCGTCGACCCAGTAGTCGTACGCGTCCGACCATCCGTCAAAATGAATCTTCAGTCTCCACGGTTCCACGTCTGCTATCGTCGCCACCCGCACAAGAATCGGATTCCGTTTGTCCACGACTTCGAGTTTCATGCCAGCCTCGAATCCATGAGCTGGATGCTGCAGAAGAATTCAAGCAATGTGTGCAGCGGTGAAACTCAAAGAAATAGTTCCAACAATAAAAAACAAGATCAGAAAACTGACAGAAAGCGATATGTACACAATACTATACATACTTCATAACATTTCAACTTGTACACAGATTTTTAGCTGAAAAATCAGAGTGAACAAAGTAAAACAAAATATCAGAAAATAAAGGGAAAACATCGTTAGGCGATATATACTTTCATAACATTTCAACTTTTACGTAGATTTTTAGCTGATAAATCAGAGTGAACAAGAGTGAAACAAAATATCAGAAAATAAGGGGAAAACATTGCTAGGTGTTTTAGAAGAAAAAGCACCAAAGCAAACAGACAAATGTTGTGCAAAAAACACAGCTTTAATATTTAATACTTTCATCGTTTAATTTGATAAAACTAACTGGTTTGAAAGCCCTGGCAGGCACCGGCTGAGACTTCGTTGTACTGAGATACTCTTCCCATGTAAAGCCAGCAACATCGGCACAGTCTGCACACAGTGCACAGCATTTAAAATTCACTTCTAAAACTTTATATTCAGTAAAATCCAGTTAACACATGCTCAGATATCATGAATCTTCAATTAACACGGACCATTTAACTGCACACGCCATTTTCAAGTTTTATTCAAACCTGGCTAACAAAAACTGGCTCCTAAAACTACCGCATCCAGCAACAAATACAGCTATCTTGTAAGAGAAGAGATTGATGTATAAACAATACAATACAGTACAATACAATACAACACTGCTGCTATCGATTTACCGTTTGGTGGCGAGAGGGGCTTTCCCATCTCCTGACACCATCCGACCGGGTGGATGTAAGGGGATGACAGTTCACACCAGTAGTCGTAGATGTCCTCCCAGCCGTCAAAATGAATCAGAACGCGGTCGCCGAGAACGTCCGACACAGTGGCAACACAGGTCTGAGACGTGCTCTTCTTATCGATCGCTTCGAGCTTCATGCCGATGCGGAAGCTGCTCGGTGTCACCGACTGCAAAACGGGAAATAGAAAATTTCAAATTCTACCACCGTTTACCCGGTATACTTGACGAGAATTATTTAACCCCTTAACTGGGCAACTATTTGTAACTCAATGTAAAATGGACGAGCGGTTACTCGGGGCACCCAGTTAAGGGGTTAAATTACTAGGTTATCCCCATGAAGGGAGAATTTTGGTGTCTTTCCTAATCGTAAACATCTCGTGGTCGTACAACGTGGCAATGTCCAACCAGATGATTATAAAATGACATCACCTTACCAAGCTCCACCCAGCGGTACGTTACACACACACACACACACACACACACACACACACAGAAATTACAGATATAATTCACTGTCATCACCAGTATTTATTATCTCAAGAACTCCCATCACCAATAATAATAATCCAGCCCAGGACAATTACAAAAGATAACAAAATAGCAAAGTGGTTCTATTCAAGTTGAAAATAGCCCAAAATACTCGAGCAATAATTTTCGCTATCAACTGAAGTAATACCATTGTTGGCAAGCTTGAGAAGAGACTCTTTGGAGCTGCCTGAGACGAAGTCACCTTCAGATATTTGTTCCATTCAAATGTCTCATTTGTGTATCCTTTCCAACATCAAAAACAACAAACAATAAATACAAACATACACACAGAGGCAACAGAAACACTGCACCAATAACTGAATTCCACAAGAGCATGCCAAATTATTTATCATTCAAAAAAGAAATAAACAAATGATGTTCATAAACATGAAAAATATCTAGAGTAAATCCACAGCAGACTACAGTCAAACCTGCCTATTATTAGTCATCAAAAAAGAAATAAACAAACGGTGTTCATAAACATGAAAAATGTCAGTAATAAAGCCACAGCAGACTACAGACGACTACAGTCTACTACAGTTGACTACAGTCAAACCTGCCTATTATTAGTCATCTACCTAAATAGCAATTATCCTGTTTCAACAATCAAATATAAAATGCTGAAGCGATCGATAAGTGGCAGAAGCCGTTTACCCAGCGGTGGCTGCAGCACCTTCCCGTTCTTTTCCACCCACCCCGCGGGAAATATGAACGGCGAGTCGGCGTTGGTCCAGAAGTCGAAGCATTCGGAGTACTCGTCGAAGTGAAGTCGCAGGCGGAATCCTCGGATCTCCGCGACGGTCAGAACGCAGTACAGCGACGGGTGTTGAGGGTCGATGCCTTCGAGTTTCATTCCCACCTTAAAGCCCATCTTGACTACTGGAAATGGCTGAAAACGAAACCACGCCGACGCAGGTTAAGAGTCTTCTTCTGGCGTATTCTTTTCAAACGGCACGAGACGTCATAATAAAAATGCCAGTAAGTTAAATCTCGTGCCTTGATATAGCACTTTTGAAAGTAGCACCACAGGTGCCTAGTCTATCTTAAAATAGCTATGGACAGGTGAAGCGTTAGTCAGGCACAGGTTGGTATATCCTTTGGGCAGTGAGGCAAGTTAGTTATAGCTATGGAGGGAAACTATATTGTTAGCAGAAGGCTCAATACAGCAGAAAGTTCAACAAATTTCATTTAAATTAAACATGTTCAAGAAAAAAAATCAATCATATCATGGTGTAACTGCTTACATGCATAAATTCAATAATTGTTACAGAAATACTAAGTCCTCTCTATCAAATACAAACCATATTCGTAAACTGATTTTCAAAGTCCGAAACTGATCAATGCAATCCAACTTACACATTTAAATACATGAGCAGGTACAGCTGTGGCACGCTCCTGCTGAAGGTAGTGATTCCAGGAGAATTTGGACTTCAAGCTCTTTCGAACGTCACCATCCCTGTAACCGCTCGGGCAGAAGTGCTTCGAGTTTTTGGCCACATCCTCGTCGGTTGTCGACTTTCGCTTCGACTTCTTCTCCTCTCCGCCGTCAATGGATGGCCGCCCAAGACGGCCGGCAGTTGCCTTCCTGTAAGAACAATTCAAAGCCTGACAACTCTACTTATACAAAGAAACAGGCTATGACAATGGCAGGTTCAAACCAATTTTACACCACCCAGGTCTGAGAGACAGTCTTCCTCAAAGATACTTATGGGGCGAACAATTAGTCTGCTGCTGCTGCGGCAACACCGTGACCAGGGTGTGATAGGACCATTGTCTCATCTTCTGCTTTAACTGTCTTCGCTCCAAAGATTGGCTGCATTGTCGACCGCCTTCTTCCATGTGCTTATGGTCTTCTGCTGTTCTTGTTGCCTGCTCTATAGTGAGTCCTGTCCATTCTTTTATGTGGTCTTCCCACTTTTTCTTGATATACCTCTTTTTCGTGATCCTGGCATTGTGCCTTGTATTATTTCTTTCTCTAGACAGTCATGTTTTGTTTGCAAAATATAGACCATTGAAAATTGGACCATTAAAAATATAAAATACACTTTAACTATTCATCACATTGATTTTCATCTCTTCAAAAGTCAAACATCTTAACACCCATGACCATAATCCCAAATGAAAGTGTGCAAATGCAAACCGCAGACACTCACACACACACACACACACACACACACACACAAAAGTAAATCAATACAAATAAACTACATGAATACATGTACACACACACATCACCCACTATCACATTTGCCCACCTAGTCAAATGCAAGCTAAGTAGCTGTACTTGCAGTAATTGAGAATGCCAAAGAACTCATACAACTCACTTTTTAACGCACTGATCCATGCAGACATCACTGCAGTAGGAGCCTTCAAGCATGGTGTCACACAGCTTGCCACAGTTGACACACGCACAATGTGAATTTTCATTCAGATCCACCTTTGTCTTGATTCCGTTGGCAGCATCTGAAACAACCAAATGTAATGTAATGTAATGTGACATTTGTATAGTGCCTCTTCTATTTCTACTCAGAGGCACTCCTAGCATTGGAGTCGCAGGGTAAAGTAAAGGTTTGTTGCATCTACCATTGCAGTTAATTTCAAATATAAGAAAATACGATCTCATATAATAAAGCCATTGCTGTGCTACAGCATGTAATCATTATGCAGGTATACTTTGAATCACGAGGCGCAACCTCACCTGTGTTGTTTTCATTCTGGTCCATGCTTTGAACTGAAGGTGAGACCTGAACCTTAGTTCTTGACAAATCAGCAGAACTCGAACTTCTACCGTCATTTCTGGACTCAATTCTAACATTATCCTGAATATAAATACATAAATAATTAAATCAGTCAATAGTTAAATCAAACAATCAACTTTCATGGCACCATTATCATAATGCCTATAGTACAATAGCATGCACACACATGTGCGCACGCATATATACACTAGTGCATTTGTATAAGGCATTACAGACAACATGGGAACTACCAAAGAATAACTTTAAATAAATATTACGTTCTAAAAACACTGGATAATCAAACCCATTAATGACATGGACAAATTAATGTAACAGGAGCGAACATATCAGTGACGTTAAATGTTCTGACCGAGTTTGTAGAAGATGTACAGAATTAATTAGTGAATTCATTATAATAATCAATATTCTCACATCTTTCCAATCAGACATTGACGACATATCAAGATCCTGCCAGACACTTCGAGATGTACCACCACCACCACCACCACTGCTACCGCCGTGCATTTGCAAACGAAGCGTCGAATGGAATTTTCCATCCGATCGCTCGTTCTGCTCCGGCTTAAAAGATCGAGACATGTCCGTCGGCTGGTCGCTGCCGATCAACTTTTTCGAACTCCGGCTCATGTCCATCGGTCCGTCGCTCGACGAGGAGTTGAGAGCCGCCTGCTGCTGCTGATGTTCGGAGCTCGTGACCAACGAGATCGGAGAGGCGTCGTAGGCAGCGGGGTCGTACTCGAACGGCGACGACTGAACGACGGAGGAAGGCCTCAAAGATTTTATCACAAGACGATCCACGGAATGTGACGAAGACGATATCGAGACCGAAGACGACGAAGAAACAGGCGACTGAAGTCCGTAAGGCACGCTGCGAACGGGGGCCGGCTGAGTTCTCGGCGACGACGCGGCCGATGAAATCAGCAAGGACATTTTGTTGTTGTCCTTGGCTAGACCGACGCTACCAAACATGCCTCTTCCGACGCTCAGGCCCAACGAGGCACCAGAGGGCAGTCGGTGCGCGACCGTTCCTCGACGGAGAGACAGAACCGCGTCGCCGCAATGATGGGCCCCGACGGCAGAAGAAGCGACCTGCTTTACGGCGACGGGCTGCACCCCGAAATTCCGCGAATGGCCGGAGACCTTGACGACCGGGCCAAAATTTGTTGTCTTCATTCCGTGAGCATGCTTCAGATGGAGCTGCTGCTGCTGCGATTCCATATGCTTCAAATGGTGAGACTTGCCAGGCACGAGAACCGGTTTGCCGTAATCCTGGGATTCGCCGTAAACAGGTCCCCCGACGTACGCTCCGGGAGCCAGCCTGTTTACGGGGATTTCGTTCTTGCGGACGAGTATTCCGCCGCCTGCGACCGCGGGCTTCGAGCCTCCTCGGCCGTCGTGGCCGGAAAAGGAAGGGGCGCCTCCGTGGTGCGTCTGCCTGACGTGCGGTGGCAACAGGTTCTGGCGCGAAGTCACGTGCGACATCGTCTGCTGAGGCGGCGGGATGTCCCGGATCTTCAAAAGGCTCGGCATCTTGAGATTCATTGCAGTCGATTCCTTTCCACTGACTGCTGCGGATTCGGTCGACAACATCGAAGTGTTCACTGCAACAGGAAATAACTCGTAAACAAGGCAACCAAATATAGCGAGGCTACTTTCTCAACATGCTATGAATAAAATTAACAACAAAGACATCCTGAAATTTTCCAAACTAGAGTCAACTTCAATCAGTCTATAAAAACTCTTACTGCATAACATGTGTTCATGCAGTTCGTTTGAACAAGTTACCACATTAATCAGTACATTAATAGTAGTAGTAGTAGTAGTAGTAGTAGTAGTAGTAGTAGTAGTAGTAGTAGTAGTAGTAGTAATAATAATAATAATATAATAATAATAATAATAATAATAATAATAATAATAATAATAATAATAATAATAATAATAATAATAACATAAATGATACAATTGCCAAGTCATTCATCAAAAGTGTGCTAATCAACATGCAAAAAGTGAAATGCAAGAAGACTTTTAAGTACCGAGTAACGAGTATCGCTTTCATCAGGTCATATATAATTACCATGACAGAAAATATCTGAAAGTGCCCTAAGAGCCAACTAAGAACACAGTGAATGGCTAAAACACAACAGCTTCTGAACTGCTGAAAACACACAGCAATGAGAAATGGCACAAGATGTGGCAAATCGAGCACAAGACTGCAAAGCAAACTAAGACCAATTAATTACCAAACACTTTAATCACAATCACAGGAAATAACGTCAAATGGAACAATAGCTATGCTCTCAGGAACCGATTACATACAAAACAGCAAAAAAATCACAGCATCTGAGGCAGATTTTCCCACTCTGACCTTTCTATTAAACAATTTTTACAATTTCAAGTTCACTTGAAAAAGGTGACTTTAAAAGTTAATTTCCACTTCAAATTTCACAGTTAACAGATAACAGTAACAAGTAAACATGCTTAGACTGACACCTTCTTCCATGAAACTGAAAATATGTCAATTTGAGAAAAATAACATCTAAATTAATCCATTCTTGATGAAGTACACAATTTAATTAATTTTCACGTCAAATAGAAAGTAACACAATCACAAAATTTAAAAATTATCCTTTAAAATTATTTTGAAAATTTGATTAAAGAATTTTTTATGTTTTCTGATCAAATCTACTCATACAAAAACAAAACAAACATTCCAATCACAATTTGCAATATTCAAATCATTACAATAATGTAAAAATATCAAACTTTAATATCCTAGATCCAAAACAAACATATCGAAGATACACTTGAATTATAAATGAGAAGGTTAATATAACATTGGAACTTCTATAGCGCCATTTTTGTAACACACTTGATATCAGTTGACGGTCGCTTCAAGTAGAGTTGTAGCCTCCATTGTCATATCCAAAAATCAGTCCATTTAACCCCTTAACTGGGGATCCCGGATATATCCGTCCATTTTACATTGAGTTACAGTTAAATACCCAGTTAAAGGGTTAAGGTTAAACCTCAGACAACAACACAGAAGCTTAGAGCAACAGTAAAACGTTAGAAAATTAAAAATTACAAATAATAATAATAATAATAATAAAGTACCTGGAGACGATTTCAAGTTAATGGCACCACAATCAACAGACAAGTTCAACGGTGGCTGATTGTGCGGGTTGTTTGGATTGTCTCCGCGCCCAAAATGGACGTCGTACGATCGAGACATCGATGACGACGACGACAATGAAGAGGAATTTCCCAAAACGTGCTGCGCGTGTGGCCTCGGAACCGCGGGCGGCAAGATCTGCGTCAGCAGCCTGCCACTCGTTGGAGACACCGGTGTCAAATCCAAGACCTGGCTCGGCTTGTTGTAGGATATCGTTTGCGGGAGACGATGTCTGCATCCGACGGCGGAGTACGACGATACTTCCGATACCGATACCGATACCGCAGATGGCTTTTGCACTGGAGCGGAGTTTCTATTCATGTTCGCATCAACCGTCAGGTCTTTTGGCAATAGGATAGGCTTCGAATTGGCCGGAACGGCCTCAAAAGATGGCACTGCCTCCAAAGCCAGACTTTCGTCGAGAGAATTCACTTCGAATCCCGCATGAATCACTGGGCTTGGTATCAATGCAGCAAGCCCACGAGTATCATTACCATCTCTGGCATCCTTTGAGCCCTCACATTCGGAAATACCTTTCTTATGAGAAGTTGCAGCCTTCAAGTCATTCGCGTCAACTGTAGAACTCTCCTGGCCAGTCTTGAAAACAGAACTGGAGTTACCGACATCAGATGTTTGTTTCAAGTTATCGACAATCACAGAAATTGCGCCTGGAGCTACCGGAAGTGCAACATCACCCGATACCACCTGTGGGTCCTCTAACGCTAGGTTCACACTTTCTGAAACTACGATCACATCATCCGGAATGGCCTTGCTAGATTCGTCCGGAACAGCCGTAGTAGGAGCCACGCCGGCCGACAGCTCCACATCGGAAGATTTCTCAATTTTATCATCGGACTCTAAACCAATTGAGCAAGTTTCATTCAACAAAGAACTTGAAAGATCGACAGAAGGAAACAGCTCGGCGATGTCCACTTGAAATTCTGACAAGGCCCGTTCTAAAGGGATACAATCATCCTCATCTTTAGCCTCTGATTTCAGGTCTTCAGAAGGAACCTCCACTTGGTGCACAGTCTGAAGGTCTTCTGAAATCAACTCTTCGACTGAAAACAAGGGATCGCTCGCTGGTTGTGCCTTGTCTGCCTTGGAGGCAGTATCGATAGTGTCACCTGGGTCGTCCAGGCAGGACTTTTCTTCCGCAAGCGGTTCGTTACCTGCCAGAGGCACAGACGCGATCGAATCCGCATCATTGTCATCCGCCGCTCTCAAACAAGAAGACCGCACTTCGCTTTCATCCGTGAAATTGTTTTCGGGTAATGGATCGAGCGTCAACAACTCAGACTGACCGAGTTTGCACAAATCGATGTCGCCGGATTTCGACAACGTGGAACTCTGTTCCGTAGTCAAACTTTCCAGTTGCTGGTCGACACATCCGCCCGAAACAGCCTCCATTGATAGATGTCACAAGATACTTTGTTTACAGCAATCTGTTAACGAAACCGTAAATAAAAAAATCACCGGCATAAAACTATGAGCCTAAGAAAATTTTCTGTACTGGCAGTCTTGCTCTAGTACATGTATACAATTTAAAGAAGTTCTGTAGTAAATGATAAAAATTGTCGTGGAATATCAGTAAATTATACCAATTTTAAGCTGTTTAAAATAAGTTATGACTTCCACTTTCCAGCAAGATTTAAATGGCATCAATTTTACAGCCCTGTGTCAAAGGTCAAATATGGAAAAGCATTTAATGAGATTTAACTAGTGTCATTCGGAGTTGTCAAAATTATTTGCTTGGTAATTGTTTCCTCACAGTAATGACACCTATCTGGCACGGCAACTAAAGCACTGCTCCTAATTCAATGATCACATGGGAACTGTTTTAAAAATCCAATATTGCAGTGGCTCAAAGAAGCATACTAGTCAATGATGGCAAATAAAATAGCCTCATACATGTCTATTCATACATAACGTCTCAAAGTCCACATACACCACAATACAGATTAATTTAATCCCATTTTAAACATTTATTCCTCAGCCAGCAATGCTTCGTTAAATGTAATTTACTGAATGAACTATTGCAGCTTCAAATCTTCCTTCATATCTCATTTTCAGGTTTTTCCTAAGTATTTTGCAGTTATGCTGTCAAACAAGGCTATCCTAGACTGGCATTAATATTCAGCCAAAACTGCTAGACAACAAAGCTTTTAAAAATTTAAGTTATACTGACTAAAACTCCTAAATAAAATGTTCTTTTACAAAATAAGAAAACAGAAGTTGTCTCATTTCCACATAACTATAAATTTTTCACACATATGTCCGAGTAGACAAATTTATTCGTTAACACAAATTTAATTTAGTTCACTGCGCCAATGCATATGGTGCTGATGCAGCATGACTATCTGTGGTGCAGTGTTGAAATCATTCGGATTAAACACATACACACACCTGAACAAGATAAATATTACACGCCCGAAAAACTATTCTGTAATCAATATCATCGCTTTAAATGTAGAGAATTTTGAAGGAAAACACGATTATGCAAAAAAACATTTGCTTTTTAGTTCAATAAACAACGTTAATATAGTGCTACACGTCTCAGCACAAGCGCGATATTAAAAGTTAATTTGTCCGCTTTCGATTGTAAAACGCCGCTTGAAATCGCCGTAGAACGTCGGCGCCTGCTTACTTTTGCACTTTACAGGCGAATTTGTCGGCGGAAAGTCGCCGTTTGTCGGCGGAAAATGCGTCGAAACGCAGTCGCTTCCTTGAATCTTCCGAACTGGCGAACGGGATAATTAATGCCCGGCCTCGTTTCCGCGTCGACGTCGAGCCTCGTTCTCGAATAGGAACGCGCAAAAAAACCCAAACGATTCCGATTATCAATTTGACAATCCGAGGCGCAGAAAGTCGCTTGAACGGCCCCAAAAGCCGGCGTAAGGGGGCCCCGAACGGCCCGTTCGACGCCCCTCGAAATACGCTCCAAGACAACGCCGAAACCGGGGTCGTTGGCCCCGTCCGGACGTCGAAAAATTCAGTTTCTCACGGGTACCTGCGTCGCCGCCGACGGGGTCGCAAACAAGTAAAATGGCCGCTACTCTAACGCTGCCTACAATAAATACACAGAGTCTATGTCCGTACTTTCGGCGGCCGAAAAATCGCGAATGGCGCGGCGCCCGGCGCCAAAACGGCGCCAAAGTGCAGAACAAACCCGGTGGCGCCGGTCGACGGCGATATGGCGGCGGTGGCGGGGTCCGAAAGAGCGCTGGAAAAAGTTGAAGTACGGATCGGAATAGGAGAGATTTCGAACACTACAATGGCACATCAGCCACCCATCGGTGGCTGCTATTGCGCTGTTTTATCTTAATTGACAGCGGGGTGCGGCAGAGAGCGGCCGAGGGACGATGATCGAACGGCAACCCACGGGCTGTTACGCCGTGCCTTACCCCCGATGAAAAACATTGCGTATGAGTCGGCCTAATTATTGGGTTTGGCGGCGAAGATTCTCCGCGGAGAAATTTCCACCCAGAGAAAGTCGCTCAAACATGAGTTGTCGCCCAGAAGGTGTTTAAGACAACGCTGAAATAACTACAGAAAATTTGTTCGGGCCTACTTAATTTGTTTAAATTTAGCATCAATATTATTATCGCGACAGTTGATGCTAAATTTAAACAAAGTAGCCGACAGTAAATAGACCCAGCTGACCCATTGGCGTGTGTGCTTTGTTCCTCAGGGCGGCGGGAGTGTTAGTTGTCCACCGCCCCCGCATTTTTAATTATCCGCAGACGGTTGCGAATGATAAAGCAGAGCGTGGGATGCGCTGTTTTATCCAGACTCGATGTCTTGGGGGGGATTGACTTGGGTGGAGGGGAAAGGCACAGCTAGCCGCACAACTTCAATGCAAAAAATTTTAAGTGATGAGATTTGGGGGATTTTGAGGTTTAGGGGGTGAATCTCCGCCTAAATTTTAAAAAAACACACAACGCCCACTGAATGTTAGGTAGGCCTATAGTTTGCGACTGAGGTTCTCTCTGAAACCGGAAGATGTTCTATATTAAATCATAATCATAGGCAGCATGTGATAGGCGATTAGGCGTAGACTTAGGCCTATATTAAGACGCTATAGACTCGAGTCTCCTCGCCATTTGAAAGGCTTGGCCAAGGAAGAGGAAGACATAGTAGTTGCCCCTTCACTTTTTCATCCAAGTTAACGCCGATGTGTTATATCGGGCCCAGTGGCGGTTCCACGTGGGGTTGAGTGGGGATGCACCCCCCACCGGACTTCCAGACTTATTTTTTGCCTGTGAAACCTATTTTTGGGTAAGAGTCTAGTAAAATTATGGGGAAAAAACTGCGGATGACCTTTTTTGCTTTTCAACCAATTTTTCGCGGTGAAAATGTAGTCAAATTATGGATATACCTACAACAGGTTTTATAGACATCAAAAACAAGTTTTATAATAATTATAAACTGTGAGAGAAGCCAATTCAAGGTCTGTTGAATAGAAGGTATATAGTCCTTAGATATGTAAAAATCTAATCGATTTGAGGAAATTATCCGACAAAATCCACATTTTCCTCTTGCACCTCTTCACTGCTGTAACTTTTGCAAGAATAATCAATAATATCATTCTCAATTTCGCTCTACAGGGTTCGAAATAGAGCACTCCCAGCCATTTCATAGTACCATTTCACACTAATGCCATTGACTGTACGAGAACGAGGAACATCAACTAAATGAAACAGTGGCGTCGCCAGGAATTTTTGGTTAGGGGGCAAAAGGGGCTAGCGTGTCAGATTTCTTACACGCCCCTCATCCCCCTCCACAGAAAACTTTCTCACCAGATTTGCGCGAATCTGGTAGGTGGTCAGAGGCAGGTTGGGGGGGCAGTTGCCCCCATTTGCCCCCCCTGGCGACGCTAATGAAATGAAACTCCTGCCGAATACCTTGCGGAAGGCCTAGTAAGGCGATCGAGGGAAGAGCCGCGTATTAAGATATCTGGTTCATTATAGGTCTACAACAGGTTTTATAGACATCAAAACAAGTTTTTTTAAAATAATTATTCGCTGTGTGAGAGAAGCCAATTGAAGGCCTGTTGAATATAAGCTTTAGATATGTAAAATCTAATCGATTTGAAGAAATTCTCCAACAAAATCCACATTTTCCTCTTGTTCCATCTTAATTGCTGTAACTTGTGCAAGAATAATCAATAATATCATTCTCAATTTTGATCTACATGGTTCGAAATAGAGCACACCACGCAGCCATTTCATGCAACATACTAACTCCATTGACTGTTCACTTCATTCGTCAAAACCGGTTTACCTTCGTAAACTCTTAACGCCTCAGCCTCCCCGACCTACACGATCATCATTTCATCTCACACTTTCACGCCCGTTAAATCAGTCATCACTCAAAAATCTGCAACCGCGCTTTCTCATACGCCGCACCAGAACTTTGGAACTCAATTCCAGCCTCCCTCCGCAGCCTACGACATGGTCAAACAATAAGCTCCGAATCCTCATTTCCTTTAATTCCTTCACTGTCTCCTCAAACCTTTAGGTCTAAACTTAAAACCTTCCTATTCGAAAAGTCATTTCCCCCATAGCAACAACAACCTGACCCGCCGCCTCATAGATACACTGACCTTTGCCCGGCCGACAAACCACCCTGGCTATAGCTATTTCAGGAAAGATTAAGCGCATAAGAATAAGCAGCTACTGCTGTGCTGCTTTCCGGGGCGCTGTAGAAGTTTACGAGATTTTACTTACTTACTTACTGTACGAGAACCAGGGACATCAACTAAATGAAAGTCCTGTCGAATATTTGCGGAATTCCTAGTAGGTCGATCGAAGGAAGAGCCGCGTATTAAGATATCTGGTTCATTATAGGCTACAACAGGTTTTTATAGACATCAAAAACAAGTTTTATAATTAATTCGCTCTGTGAGATAGGCTAAGCCAATTGAAGGCCTATTGAATAGAGGGTGCATAGGACCTCGATATGCAAAAATCTAATAGATTTGAAGAAATTCTCCCGCAAAATCCAAATTTTCATCTTGCCCAAATTCATTGCTTTATTTATGCTTAAAGCGTGACGTCACTCTGGTCATTATACCCCCCGCCTCCTGTCGAAAACTGCCACACTTTCTTTTAGACCCTTCCCCTCGAGCGTGACGTACATTTGATATGGAGTATGGACAGCCGCTTAGTGATGAGATTGTGGACGTGCTAGACTAGAGGCAGGTCTAAACGCCTGAAAATATTTTAGGACCTATCTCATCGACCCCATGACTGTAGGCCTGTAAAAAGTTAGCGAATTGAATAATTCTCCTACGAACAGTGGCGGTTCCACGTGGGGGATGAGTGGGGATGCATCCCCCACCGGACTTCCAGACTTACTTTTTTGCTTGTGAAGCCTATTTTTGGGTAAAAGTCGAGTAAAACTACGGGGAAAAACTGCGGAGGACCGTTTTCTTGTCAACCTATTTTTGCGGTGAAAGTGTAGTAAAATTAGGGATAAAATCCCCTTTTGTCAGCCTTTTTGGGTACAGTTTATTGATTTTCCTTCTATTTTCATTCCCCAATTTTTCCAGGGGGTGCAATTGCACCCCCTCCGGACGCCCATGCTACTCTCCTACATAAAAATGTCAAATGATAACGAGCAAATGTTCATCACAAAGCAACCCTTGATACCCATCAATCGATCAACTTCTATGGCGCCACTATAATAAAGCATATAGCAAGGGCCGTATTTATGATTGTGTAGGCCTGTTCCAAATGTCCTTGGGGACCCTGCCAGGCAACCCGTCCCTCCCCACTGTGCATTGTGACGAGCAAAAAAGTCCCCAGCTACTATGTGGGGGCCCCTAATGTGTGTAGGCTCCTGTTCCATGGAAAATGCGGTTCTCACACAGGGCAGTAATCGATTCATCGACCACCGATTCATCGACCACTGATTCATCGACCACCGATTCATCGACCACCGATTCATCGACCATCGATTCATCATTCATAAAGTAGAAGAAACACTTGAGAGGACCTTTTTTGCTCGTCAGTAGGCCTACTGTATGAAGAGAGAGTTGAGGGGCGCCGAAAACGATGTGAGGACCTTTTTTGCTTGTCAGTTGTTAGGGGCGCCAACGTACACTTTGTCCCCGGGCGCCGAATACCCTATAGATCCGCCTCTGGGGCAGTCCCTACTGAACCACTTTAAACCTTGTTATATTATATTATATTATATTATTATTAAATGTGGAACATGCCTAAATACGCCACTGCATATAGCATCAGCAGGCCCTCCGAGAGGGGGGGCAGGGGGGGGGCAACTGCACAGGGGCCCGGCGGTCCGGAGGGGGCCCGGGCCGATGATGAATATGTATAATTAACAATAAAATGAATAATAACACTAAAGAACGGTTAAAAATGACAGTTCAGCAGAGGGGCCCGGCGAGCACAAGGGGGCCCGGGACACAGTGCTAAATAAACGGCAGACGACGAGCAAAAAAAAAAAGGTCGTCAACGTAAAAAGGTCGAAAGGTCGTAAACATTTATAATAAACGGCTGACGAGCAAAAAAAAAAAAGGTCGTCAAGAAGAAAAAATTATGACTTGTCAAGGGCCCGTCGGCCATTCTGCACAGGGGCCCGGAATTTCTCTCGGAGGGCCTGAGCATCAGGGACCCACACTTTCGCAAAAGAAAAGCTTGTTGTTTGATCTTGCGTTATGTCATGGTTTTCCGAAAAAGAGATTGCATAGGCCTATGGGCCATATGAAGTATGTATAGGCCCTACTGTGCATCTATGGATTCTATGCTTATACAGGCAAAGGTGGCCTGATCATCCACGTATTCCACGCGTGCATTGCATGGAAGCGCCACGAGCTTCCGCTTCCGCAAACATTTGGCAAAATTAGAGTTAAATCTTCTCGTGCTGTAACTGGCCCATAACCTTAGCTACAGTCCAACCTCAAAACGAGCATAGCTCACACGTGCCCTCTGAGTTTCTTAGGGACCATCCATAAACGACGTTACGCACTTAGGGGATGATGTGTGACGAGTCTGACGACGGGGGAGGGGGGAGGGGGGCTTCCAGAAATGTGACTTCACATAATTAAAACTAAATATTTTTATTAATAACGCAATGCTTTGTTACCGCAACATTGAACGCATTTTGCACTTATAATTATTATAATTCGTTTAAAAAAGAATTTGAAAAAGTTTCTGACTATTGTTTTAAAACTATAATAAGCTAAGTAGGCCTATAATGAATATTTTAAAACGACACATTAATTTTGACAATGGAAAGACGACAAGATTATTATTATTATTATTATTATTAAAGTTTTTATTATTATTATTATTATTATTATTATTATTATTATTATTACTTTTATTATTATTATTATTATTATTATTATTATTATTATTATTATTATTATTATTATTATTTAAGACACTTTATAGACAGTGGCGGCTCCAGGATTTGGCAAGTGGGGGGGGGGGGCGTTGGGGTGACAAATTCTAATCATGGGGCAACCATTTGTTGTTAGGTAGCCTATGTAGTATTAAGTATAGGGTCCCAACAGGGGCTCCACTGGGGCAGGCACTCAATAGGGGCACGGGCCCCCGGCCCCCCTGTGGAGCCGCCACTGTTTATAGATCGCGCGGTAAGCATAACGAAGTTTAAAGTCAAGAGCTCTTAACAAGGGAAGGCATGATAATTGTTAAACATGTGCGTCTTAAGGCACTTAATAACAGTTCAGGGGAGGTATCAATTCAATTGTCACATTCTTCGGTAGAGCTGATGATGCCCTACTTTATGAAACTCTTAAACCCTGAGACTCTTCTGCACTCAATCGAGTGGCGCCATAGAAGTCGGTGAGCCAGAGATATCTATGTAGAAATTACAATTAACAAGACGTCTGTGTTTAAATGGTTGCGCGGTTGTAGTAATGTAGTTGCGTTGTTCACTATTTTACACGCGTCGTGCATTTAGCGCACTCGACAATGGTATAATGCGGAGTGCCGACCGACATTCATTTTTAATGCCGAGTGACGGATTGACTCGTCGTCGGCGGAGGAAATATAGCCGGCGGTTATATAGCCTGCCGGTGGAAACGGCGAGCCACTTTTCTGGATCGTATTCATTCGACCACGTCCACTTAGACAAAGACATTAAAGGCTTCCATTAACTATCAGAGGCTCTCAAATGGATTTCTCTGGTACTTACCGGTCGTTCGCTGCGTCCGCTACCTCTCCTCCCGTCTCCACGCTTCCTTCTTGTCGAGTAAATGGTCGCTCTGGATTTGCCGCGAGGCCGTGACGAGGAGTCACATGCATGGTAAGAAGATGTATTGATGAGATGCGTTACTTATTCGTCTTTGTGGTAGTGAATTAACTCGGGTCTCTTTTAAAAAAAACCGCTGCAGGGACGGTGGTAGATTTACCAACATTTATGGAGAGCTATTATGAAATCGCATGCTTGTATTTCGTAATACTCAATGCAGATGGTAGGCCCTACATGGCCCATAGTAGAACTCTGTTATAATGTACGTGGCAGTGAAAGTTAACTTAGTCTGTGAAATTTAGTGAGTTATATCAGAGGTACGATATATCCAATATCATCCACTAAGTTAGTGCATCACAACGAATCGTACATTGTGGTATGTTATAACCAAGTCCGTTTTGAATTAAATGACCCTGCATGAATGACCCAACCTTTGGCTATAGCTTCTCCATTCGGAGGAATAAGGAGCTATACTTCGGTGCTGCTTTTGAAAGTGCTATAGAAATTGACAAGAGTTTATTTACTTACTTATCTAATAATATGTGAACGATGCAATTCATTTACGTATGATACTGTACAGTTCTTAGCGCATGGAGGAAATCGTAGACATCGACAAACTCAAAAAAAAGGGTTTTTTGAAGTCTGTACACAAAATTACAAACTGAATTCAAAGGCTGATTTGAAACCTTGGTTGTGATTTCGCAGTTAATGTTGCTGGTTGCCATGGTTACGCTTTGATCAGATATTTACACCCAGGGCATGTACTAAATCATCATCATCTTCTAATTTATCAGAAAGCCAAATCACCCGAGGGATAAAGATGAATTGGAAAATGATGATGGATGGATGGGTGGATTGACTGGTCACTCTCTGCCTGATTTTGCCTTTGTGCAATGCCCTTGTGCTTCACGAGGCACGACAGCTACGAAGAGTTCAGTTAGTGACCATTTCCAAGCTGCATTGTTCATGCCTGTGGAGTTGTCTTCAGGCAGCAAATACAGCCGATTACATTGTTGTTAAATTATGATATGAATTTTCCATCTGATTTTGCTCCTTTCAAGAATAAGTAAGTAAAACGAAATTTCTATAGCAGTGCGCCAGCTTATTCACGACAGCTCAATCTGGGTGAAATCCATGGTCCGTAATTCGTAGTCCGTGGTGGTCAGAGGTGTAGCAGCCATATAGACAACCTGGCCAAATGCCAAGGGCCCCCGACCTGCAAAGGGCCCCCCTCCCCCGACCCGAGCAAAGCAAAGTTGTCAGATCGAAAATAGACCGACAAGCAAAAAAGGTCAACATTTTCTCAAACTTGTCAGATTGTCTCTGGAAAGGGCCCCCAGCCCGTTTTTCGCCAAGGGCCCCCGAGCATATTGCTATGCCACTGGTGGTGGTCTAGGTTGTTGATCCAGGTAGGCAGTCGCAGCAAAGTAGTTTTATGGAGGTGGACAGAATGTAGGCTTCTAGTAAGGATTTTGCCTCACGATTTCTTGAAAAGAATAGTTTTAATTTGATTAATTTAAGAAGCACATGCATTACCTGTAATTTACCTTTTGGGAAGGAAGGAATTGTTACTGATAAGTGAAACATTTCATATTTATATATTGCATTTTTGCATAATAGCAATATTGGTCATTATATTATATTTTATTTTACATTATTATGAGAAGATTCTATATTTATATAGGTTAACAAATTGTTTAGATGTTTCTGAGGGCTTCGTGTGAGGTCAGGATCTGACATGCCATTGTAGTGGCGCTATAGAAGTTGATTGGATTGGAATTTAGTGCTTAAATCCCACCCTTTTACAGTATCTTTATGAAATGATTGAACAATAGTTTGTTGATTTCTCTTGCACTACAATACTATTCAAAATCATTTATTTTATTTGAGTGATTTGGAACACTTATGGATTGATTTGTTCCTAAGAGAGTCAGCTTTAGTTTTCTTCTTCTTTAGGTGTTGTGTATTTCTACGTTAGCGACCATGGACTTTCACTTTGTGCTATCTTTACTTCCTCTTATTAGTTCGATGTTATTCATTATTCCCTCAATTCCTTCTCGTAGGCAGTCTACATGTATGTGTTTCTCTGCCTTCCTCCCTCTGGCTCTTTTTCCCTCCACTTTTCCGGTTATTGCCAAATGCTCCAGTCCTTCCTTCCTCATTATATGTCCGAAGAAGGAAAGCTGCCTTTTTTGATGGTTGCCATCAGACTTATTTCTATTCCCGTTTCATTCAAAATCTCTTCATTGGTTTTCTTTTCCGTCCATGAAATCTTCAGCATCCTTCACATTTCTTTAGTTTTAATTTATTTAAATCTGTTTCTGTTGCCAGAGCAAATGCCTTCTTGGTTCTAACTTCCTATAGTTGAAAGTTGGCAGTTCCAAACGGACACGGATTGTAATTCAGTTTTTAAGACTTTGACGTTCCTAAATGCTTTCAAAATGCAGAGAAAGGGTCGCCGCCTACATTTATTTAAGCCTGCCAGTCACTCCGGCTATGATTTTCTCGCTTTAATTGATGATCATTTCTGGGTTTTTAAAAAAAAACCGAGATCAGACGTCTTATTAAGGCTTCCAAGATTCTTAACACATCGTTTTTACTTTGGCGAAGTACAGTATTACGACGTTATGTGCAGTTGGAATTACGTGGAATGAAGTTGACTGATCAGCGGTGCGTTTTTTACTGGTCAGAACGCTTTTCATAGCTGGATAAATTTCTAATCCACTGTTCACAGTTTCAATATTCGTTGGGATGGGATCAGACCCCCGGAGGAAGTTTCTATGTGCCGGAAATCCTGACAGTAAATCTCGTAAAGGGATGAAGGAGAGTCCGGATCTGCGGGGTCCGTCCAAGCGGTACTCTAGATCCCTTGTTTGGGTGTGATAGAGCGCTGTCGGATCTGCCTTAATAAACAAAAATGTTGCCTTACTTACCTACAGGGAAATGTTATTTCTAATGAACTGCAAACTTTATTCATTTGTGGAAATATGTCTTAATGCAAGTGTGTGTGTGTGTGTGTGTGTGTGTGTGTGTGTGTGTGTGTGTGTATGTGTCTGTTTGCATGTGTTCATATGCACGCAGGCATATACTGTGTCCGGAGATACTGTATGTACGTATGTATGTATGTATGTACTTATGTATGTATGTACCGGTACATATGTATGTATGCATGTATGTATGTGTGTGTGTGTATGTGTCTGTTTGCATGTGTTCATATGCACGCAGGCATATACTGTGTCCGGAGATACTGTATGTACGTATGTATGTATGTACTTATGTATGTATGTACCGGTACATATGTATGTATGCACATATGTATGTATGTATGTATGTATGTATGTATGTATGTATGGAAGGATATATGCAAGGAACTGCAAGACCTTTAGAACTTCTTGCACTGTAAGTCCGAAGAGCATAAACTCTTTGCAATTAGATGCTCTTCTTATGTAATGTAATAAAGCTTTTACATAGTGCCGTATGACCATATGGTTCTCACAGTTCATTGATCTGTTTGAATGGGGGGGGGGAGGAGGGGCATCATGGTTGTTATTTGACTCTGTGCTGTGCTTTGGAAACCATAATTTTTACATGCTATTGGATTTTGCATCTAGGAGAGGATCAGAAAGAATGAAACCCTAAGGTAAATCCTTAACTATTTGCGGTTTTTATATTGCTGGCTGAAGCCAGAGACAGGACTAACCTTTGCCCCTCCCCTTCAATCCCCCCCCAACCCCCGTTGAATTCATATTCCGGCTTCCAAGGACGGGGACGTGGGAGATGTCACTGTAAATAAAATACTACCCTTTGGATAGGCCCCTGTGACCGCTGGGCCCCCGCATTTGCAGACTTTGCGGGTGCCTCTGGGCCCCCTGGCCCTGTTATAAGCTTTTTTTAGACATTTCACCTTTCGTCTATGACCACGAAAGTATTTTATGCTACCACCGCCCATCACTCCCCCACCCACCCACCCACCCACCCACCTCTGCACGTTGCCGGGTCGGTCAAGTTAAGTTAAAAACAGGGGAGACTTTCCTTCCCCTTCTTCTCCACGTGCTCTTCTGAATATGGTCATATCCTTATGTTTTTCCCCTCTCCTAAATAAAAAAAACCCCTCGTCACACTTTGGGGGGATTTCCATCCCCCAATGCAACATGTATAATTTTTTTGGGGGGGGGCGAGATTTTCAAACTTTGGGGGCGGGGGAATCCCTTCCCCCAAAAGGGCCTAGAATAAACACTGCTTAGAGATGATATTAATTCTGTACCGTACCTCTTCACCGGTCCAATTTCGTGTTTCTTAAATGGGTCCTGGTAACATTCGTCACCGCATTGCGCTCAAGGTGACGGTGTTGTGATGTTTAGCCGGTGTGAAATGGGCCAATGGCGACCATTCAGACGAGCACGCGGTATTTATTTAATCAACAGTGCATGCGGGAACTGCTCGAGATGATATTGCCCGCGATCAGTTTAAAGTTTATGAAGGAAATCTTATCGGCGTGTTGTGTTCCTTCGTTCGGTGATCTTCCTTCCGTCGTGGTTTTAGGAAGATACTCAAAGATACTCATTAGCTTCCCGTGTTGATGAATATAACGGCCGGGGCAGGGGAGGGGGATTGGGGTCAGGTCCTCTTGCACCAGCGTTAGTGCCGTGGATGCCATAAAACAGGTTGATGTGTCTATCGCTCGTGGGTTGGCGGAATTGTTAATGTATTGGACGGTGTGTGTGTGTGTGTGTGTTTGTATGTTTGTGTCTGCAGTCCAATGTGTTTCGGAAGTTAGATTAGAAGACGGTGCAGCCTATCAATCCACAGACAGACAGACAGACAGACAGACAGACAGACAGACAGACAGACAGACAGACAGACAGACAGACAGACCAATGGTCACCGTAGCATTTTGTTGATGCAGTAATCGCGCAGCAGGAGCACTTACTTCTTCAGAAGAGGCGCTATACAAATATTCTGTTGCACTATAGTCGTTGTAGTGTATCTGAAACGTTTTAGAAGTGTCATTGGAAATTTGACCCCAGCACAACAGCACCAGACAGATAGAGTGAGATTTCGGCGACGACGATGATGATGATGATGAAATGGCTGGAAGCTAAATATAGTTTGGCTCTGATCCGAATCCGGAAGGCTAAGAGCCTAAGATGGAGTATCATTGAACGATTTGAAACGACGAAGTTGGAAAAAAGGGAAAATTTGGTTTTGCTAGAGTATTTTTTCATGAATATCTGTGCACCTCCTGTTCAATAGACCTTCCTTTGCAGGCTACTCATGCAATTAACAGTGGCGGCTCCACGGGGGGGGTAAGGGGGCCCGTGCCCCCCATATTGAGTGCCTGGCCCCCTGTTAGGACCCTATACTTAATGCTACATACATTAAACAACAAATGGTTGGCCCCCTCATGATTAGAAGTTGCCACCCCAGCGCCCCCCCCCACTCGCCAAATCCTAGAGCCGCCATTGGCAATTAGGTATAAACATAATAATAATGTTAGTCCAATGAATGATAATGGATGAATGATGATCATAACCAGGGTGCGATTTGTGACCTGGAGCAGTGGTGGGGGGGTATGTCGAGCTTGGGGGATGTAGTTGTTGGGAAATGTAGCAGTGGGGGGATGTAGCAGTAAGGGGGATGCAGCTGGGCAGTGGGGGGAAATTCCCCCCTTTCCCATACAAATCGCGCCCTGATCACAACAACGCTGACAACAACATTCTGTCTGTCTGTCTGTCTGTCTGTCTGTCTGTCTGTCCATCGCCTAGCCCACACACACACAAACACACAGTCACACATGCATGCATAAAACGAATTGCGCCAGTATGCCATCGTCCATTTGAGAGTATTCAGCATCTTCTTCGGGCTCAGAGGACCGACGTTGTTTACTGCTAAGTGGATGGTTGAGCCATTTTTTTTCTTTTCGTGGCGTCTCTGTAATTGACTGGGAAATAAAAAAAAGTTCGCTGAAGACGCCCTTCTCGCCATTTTAGCTGCTCCAGATATGGCGTCGGCCCTTGTTAAAGTCTTTCGTTGCTATGGTTGCTGGTTATTGAGCGCATGGCTAGATCCCTTCTGCTCTTAAGGACACATGGTGTTTATAATGATGATGATGATGATGATGATGATGATGATGATGATGATGATGATGATGATGATGATAATAATAATAATAATAATAATAATAATAATAATAATAATAATAATAATAATAATAATAATAATAATATTAATAATAATAATAATAAGGTTTAAAGTGATTCAGGAGAGTTTGGCCACTGTTGTACCCTTCCAATCTAGTATCCATTAGCACTGAGGTTTATTTTGAAATCATTCACACTCGTAGCCATTAGGGACTAGAGGAATTCATGAATAAGTTTTTTGCATTTTTATTTTCTATGGCATCTTTGATCTGGGTGAGGTTTTTTATGGACTTGAGGAATTTCGCCCACCATCCGATTTCTGGAAGCATGGGCGTCCGGAGTGGGTGCAAGGGGGTGCAATTGCACCCCCCTTGGAAAATTGTGGAGTTATGAAAAAAGTAAAATTACTTGTTTCTTTCGTCACAAGACCCTGTTTTGCACCTCCTGGAAAAAATTCTGCGGACGCCCATGTGTGGAAGTGTTTGTTCAGAATCGCTTAGCACACAGCCTGATACCGGAGTTTCTTTGTTAGATAATAGGCTATGAGTTGTGCTTTATCTCTGCTCTGAAATGGGAGGGGGTCGTCCCACCCTTAGAGTTTTTGATCTCCTATGATGGGTCAGACAGATGAAACCAAAATCTCTACCTTGCTGGGGAGGGGGGTCAGTGACAAGCCAGTGGAGGGAGGCGTTGAATAGCACTTTCCAGGGGTAAGATGGAAGAGTTTTTTTTAAAACTAAGTCAACATCTTTGTGCACTGGGGTTCATTTCTTTCTTGCTTTCTCTCAAATTGCAGTCGGGAAATTTGGTTTTGCAATTTGTTGCCTCTTTTCAACAGACGGGGACTGGCAGTGTTTTATCCTGGCCTGTTAGAGGGATATGCCTCCCTGTCCCAACCACAAAAATCCCCCCAAAATCCCAGCACTGAGACAAATTTTTGCACTGAACTGCGTCCAGTGTTTTATCCAGGCTCCAAGCCTTTGGGGGGATGGGGAATTGATTTGGATGGAGGGGAAGAGGCACAGTTAAATGCAAAAAATTAGTGCTACGATTTTTGAGGGGGAATTTTGAGGTTTGGGGGGAATCTCCGCTCCTAACAGGCCTGTATAAAACACTGACTGCTTCTCATCCCATCCAGCCAAGTCAGTTCCCCTCCCACCCACCCCCACCACCACCCCCAAAAGGCCTGGAGTCTGGATAAAACGCTGGGGGACAGGGACCAACGCGAGCGGTTCGTTCCCGTCTCGGCCGCCGGCGCTGAGATCGGCGACATTGCCCGGCGGCGACGCGGCCGCAGCGTCCCGCCGCTGCAGCAAGCAGCATGCAGGGGCGGTCGGCGACTGACTAGGAGGGACCCGGGGCGGCGGTGACGACTGCGACCGGAGACCGTGCGACGCAACGCAGCAAGCGGTGACTACCGACCGCCGTGCCTCTGACCGCGGACGACGGTCCTTAGAAATTGGATTCAGTCGCGCACATTCATGACATCTGCATCTATAGTGTTTCCGCGAAGGAGCCGATGACCGGTGGAGCTGGTGGTGGCGGTGGTGGTGCTGGTGGTGGCAGTGACCACTCGCTTCCCGGACGTTAGATGTCCGTAGCAGCGGTGTCGCTCGGAACGTCGGGGGGCGATTCATGGACTGCAGTTGCCAAGACCACTGACTTCTATAGCGCCGGTTTTCGGGGTCCGGAAAGCACGACTTGCGCAGTGTTTTGAATTTTGCTCGTTGAGAAAAGCGGTCGATTTACTTTTTTGGCGTCTTTTTTGGATTTGGAGCGTATAACCATTTCAGGTGAATGTGAATATTTCTTAACTATATTTAAAGTGAATTAAAGACTAATGTGGGCATATTTTTTTACATGGGAACTTTCTTTGTGTGCATGCATATAGCAATATGTCGATAAGGTAAAAGGTTTAGACATGTACAGAAGTATGCTCATGCATTAGTTTAATGACATGTCATTAAACTAATTTTCCATTTCCTGGCTTTCTGTGGTGTAATTCTTTAAGTTTCCCTTAATTTAAAAAAAATTAAAAATACCCGTTTGTCCTTTTTGCGAATGGTATTTGTCTTAGCCTTAGTCTGCGTTGGTTTCCTGAAAGTGCACTTCAATAATTTAAAGAATTAAAGCAGTAATAAGATAAGTCGGGTGTAAAGCAATTTATATGATTATATGACTTGCAGACACTGCACTCGTATATTTCAGTGAATATTGACTAAATATTTATATCTACCAGCCGGTATCTTATCTATCTGTCTGTCCGTCTCTATATGTCTATCTATCTATCTATATATCTATCTATATGCCTGTCTGTCTCTCTTTTTCCCTCATTGTCTGTCTTTGTCTCTGTCTGTCTGTCTGTCTGTCTGTCTGTCTGTCTGTCTGTCTCTCTCTCTCTCTCTCTCTCTCTCTCTCTCTCTCTATATATATATATATATATATATATATATATATATATATATATACTATCTCTCTCTCTCTCTCTCTCTCTCTCTCTCAATCTAGTTAGCACTAAACTTTGGTTAACGAGGACTTGGTACAGTGCATGGATCCCCATTCGTCTCTTCAAAGCCTGTGTTGGTGGAATTTTACTGTATGTTTTTTCTCCTCGTCATGTGACCAATAATTTTGAAATTTTGCCGCGTGCGTTCCCGCTATGTGAGTTCAGATGATTGCTCGGCTGACGATGTACAAAGTGCGCGATCCAGAATGATTTAGGTTTCGATTAGGCGTTTCCGAGATGGGATCTCTTATACTGGTTATAAGCTTCACTTCTCGCATATTCCGATGACCGGATGACGCCGCAAAAATCATTTCGCCGTCAGATGATCAGAATATTGGACTGCTGTATTGGCGTTTCTTGATTTCAATGACTTGTTTCACACAGAAACAGCCAGGGGCGTAGCGATGGGGGTATCGGTAGCCTATATACCCCCCCCCCAAAAAAAAAAAATCAGACTACCTTAAAATTTTTTTTGTTTTTAAGATCTTCAAAGTTTTTAAAGATTTATACCCCCATCATATTATATCCTCCAAATCAAATTCCTGGCTATGCCCCTGGAAACAGCCTCTATCTAGTTAGTTGAGATACAGAGCCGCAACTAGGGAGCAGAAGTAATGCTGCCCCGGGTGCCGTCTTGGGGCGGCGGGGGGGGGGCGCGCCAGAATTCTTGCATTGATTTTTATTTACGACGGGATTTTCGCAGTTGGGAAGTTAAAAACTCCCGCAATTGCACAAATGCATTGCCCCAATATGACAAGCAGAAAAAGGCCATCAGTGCTAACTTCTTTGTTTCTTAATTTACTCCTCCTCTCCTCACCTCAAACTGGTGACAAGTCTGAACACCGACCCCCTAGCTAGGCTCTGCTTTCAAGGGACTTAGACGGGATTAAACACGACCAACTGGTGGTGCAAATTCTGGTTTGGCTGTCCAACTATCTCTCCTCCTGCACAAGTTGCTTAATTACTACAGATATAGGCTGTGGTCTAGTTATGATACTTTTCATTGGACAAACTAATATCTTATGAGAAGTTACTAAATCGACGTTAAGCTGCGAAGGTGAAACGCGGGCCTAGAGAAAGCAATGGCAAACTACTCTAGATTAATGGCGTAAGCCACCTGCGTCGCTGCTTGCTTAGTCAGAACCCCTTAACCCCTTAACTGGGGATCCCGGATATATCCGTCCATTTTACATTGAGCTACAGTTAAATACAGGGTTAAGGGGTTAATTTAAATTTTGCACATTCGTCTATTGTTCAGTCAGCTCCTCCTCTACTAAAAAATCTTGGCACGACCATGGTCCGGAGTTTGGTCAATGACCCAATCATACACTTAACTAAGCATGACTGCAAATTATCTTGAAATATGAATACTCCATGTTATTTTGTTACATTTAAAGTAATGCGTGCATTGGTTTTCACATTTTGGCTTTTTTCTTGTTCATTTTATATGTTCTACTTTCCAACCCCCTCCCTCCAACCCATCCCCAATTTTTCTTGACGGATGTCGTGTGCTTTGAATAACTGACTGACAGCATCGAAATTTGATGCTTGTTCAAAGCCCTTGACAAGCCGTAAGCCAGTCGGAGAGATTGCGTGCTCACTCCTGTTTACTGACCTTGGCACTAACCTACTTCGTCTCTGGTCGTGTGTCATGTCCTGCATTCCTGGTCTCGGAACTCCGTGCTGGACTGTCCTCCGGGGGTCATTTGGCCTTGCATTCATTCGTTCTGGAGAATAGGGCTTATGGCAGTTTCTCGACTTTGAATCTAATTTATGATAGAGAATATGGTGATCCTTTTCTGAACATTGTTCACTTGAAATAGTTTTGATGACGATTTTTGTTCAGGATTATTCTTTCTTTGAGTAGAAAAAAAACATATGGGACGCTATACAGAAGTTACATTAAATTTTCAGTGTGATATGACTTTGTCATCTATGAAGTCTGCTGCTACTGCTCCAACGCGTTTTTGCCCCAGTTTCTAATTTAGGCACAATTTGATTCTTGAATAGGAATCACTGGTCTTTTTTTAAGTTCTAAAGATTTGCAAGACACTGATAGCAAACCCGGGAATTTTGTGTGGTCGAGGTTTTTGTATCATATGAACATATGAACGCCCAACATCAAAGGACAGTGTTTATAGGTGTTTTTATGATTTGCTGGTCCTTTGCCCCAAAAGGTTTTGATATTTGGAGTTTTTAGGAGTACTGAGCCCACTCCCTCCCTCATTGCGCTCATGTGCAACACCCCTAGGTTGGAAATTTTATGGGACAATTTGGTACGCATTGCTGTTGGTGTGGTAAGAGTCCTACCACTTCTCTACCACGCCCCCTAAAATCCTGAATGGTATTATTTAATAATTGTCACCTAGTGCCTTTACTTGGTCAGTAATGTTTGAGTTGCAGGAGGAGGGGGGTTAGAAACTCCCCTTTCCTTTTGTTGAGGACGACCGTAGTAGGGGTAAGAATTTGGATTCTACTGTCTAACCTCCATTGAAATTCAACATTTTTTCTGCCATCGACTGCTTTTCTATAAAAATAACTGACCGCTGCTAGTAAAAGTCATCTGTCAGAATGCCTTAGAAGAATATGGACACTAGAATAATATAAAAAATTGTGACAATTGGTTTTTGAAGGACCCCTAGAGGCGACCTCTAGTGATGGTCACTTTTCTCGTGATTACAATTAAGTGCTGCGCAGAGGCGTAGCGAGGGTATCCGGCGCCCGGGGTCAAAGTTTACCGTTGGCGCCCCCCAACACTGCTGACGAGAAAAAAAGGTCGTCACATCGTTCTCTCGGTGTCCCTCCCCTCAACTCTCTACGGCGCCCCTCTCCTTATAATCCTGATGAGCAAAAAAGGTCGTCGCACTTCTTTCTTCTTATTTATTATGTATTTGACTATTTAACTTACCCCGAAAACCTGATTTTGGCGCCCCCATCACTTCGACGCCCGGGGGCATATGTCCCCACCTGTCCCCCTTCGCTACGCCTCTGCAATGGCATTTGTGGGTAGTATGAAATAGCTGGATGTGCTCTATTATGAACCCTGTAGATCGACATTTAGAATGATATTATTGGTTATTCTTGAAAAGTTTAAAGCAATGAAGATGGAACAAGAGGAAAATGTGGACTTTGTCGCAGAATTTCTTCAAATCCATTAGATTTTAACATATCTAGGGCCTATACACCCTCTATTCAACAGACCTTCAATTGGTTTCTCTAACACAGCGAATTAATTATAAAACTTATTCTTGATGTCTTTAAAATCTGTTGAATAATGAACCAGGTCTCATAATACGCGGCTCTTCCCTCGATCATCCTACTAGGCATTCCGCAAATATTCGACAGGACTTTCATTTAGTTGATGTCCCTCGTTCTCGTACAGTCAATGGCGTTAGTATGTTGCATGAAATGGCTGCATGGTGTGCTCTATTTCGAACCCTGTAGTTCGAAATTGAGAATGATATTATTGATTATTTTTGCAAAAGTTACAGCAATTAAGATGGAACAAGAGGAAAATGTGAATTTTGCGGGAGAATTTCTTCAAGTTGATTAGATTTTTGCTTATCTAGGTCCTACACACCCTCTATTCAACAGGTCTTCAATTGGCTTCTATCACGCAGCAAATTAATTATAAAACTTGTTTTTATGTCTATAAAATCTGTTGTATAATGAACCAGATATCTTAATACGCGGCTCTTCCCTCGATCGCCCTACTAGCCATTCCCCAAGATATTCTGCAGGACTTTCATTTAGTTGATGTCCCTCGTTCTCGTACAGTAAATGGCACAGAGGCTTAGCGAGGGTATCCGGCGCCCGGGGGCAAAGTGTACCGTTGGCGCCCCCAACACTGCTGACGAGCAAATAAAGGTCGTCACATCGTTCTCTCAGCGCCCCTCCCCCCTCAACTCTCTACGGCGCCCCTCTCCTTACACTCCTGACGAGCAAAATGGTCATCACACTTCTTTCTTCTTATTTATTATGTATTTGACTGTTTAACTTACCCCCAGTGTTTTATCCAGGCCGGTTAGGGGAAGATCCCCCCAAACAACCTCGAAATTCCCCCCCAAATCCCAGCAATTTTGTATTGAACTGTGTCTTTTCCCCTCCAACCAAGTCGATCCCCCCCCCGAAAGTCTAAATTACCCTCCCCCAAAGGCCTGGAGTCTGGAGTCTGCTTACCCCAAAATCCGATTTTGGCGCCCCCTCACCTCGGCGCCCGGGGGCATATGCCCCCACCCTGCCCCCCTTCGCTACGCCTCTGGTGCTGCGTGCGTCACTCTTTCGGGCGCCACTAACGCATGCGCTCATTTTGTCTGCGGAAAGGAACGATGTCACGTTTCCTGGTTGTCTGTTCCCAGTGTGTTTCATCTGCTGCTTCATTTCCCCCAGTCTCCGATGAGTATTGTTCTTATTCCTTTGTTCTTTCTCCAACACAGTTACGACTGCGCCATGTGTCATGTCCTGCCGCTTTCTTGTCCTGCCAGGTTAAGTCGTCGATATGCGCGAGCGACACAGGAGAAAGGTGTAGCTACGGAATATGGCTCATGATTTGCTTGTGTCTGGACCCCTCCCCCTGTCCCACCGATGCTTTCACAAGGTGTAACTTTCAGACTTTCCTATTATAAAAAGTCTGTTATCTGTTAAGGAAAATCATGCATTGTTAATTCTCAGATAGATCTTCGCGGAATTTGTGAACGGTACATCTTTACTACCGGTGTTCTCACTGTTTCTCACTGACTGGTTGATCTCTGGAATGACCTGGTCTTTCGCAGACGGATTTGAAGTACCATCAATTGATACCTTTAGGGTGCTATAAAAGTGCATAGTTATATTATTATTATTATTATTGTTGTTGTTGTTGTTGTTATTTTTAAACCCTCTTTCAGTTTCGGTTGCCTCTGGATGATGATGATGATGATGATGATGATGATGATGATTATGATTATGATGATTATGATGGTGGTGGTGGTAGTGATGATGATGAGGAGGAGGATGGTAATGATGGTGATGGTGATGGTGGCGATGATGATGATGATGATGACGACAACGATGATGATGATGATGCAGAATTATGAAATCATTCCAATCCACAACAAAGTTTTCAGATTACCTGTGCATTAAATTTAAACAAATGATTCCTGCATTTGCCAGAGACAGTGTTGTGCACTTATTGTTCAATTAATGATATTATTGGTTGTACAGGTAAGTTGAGTGCAGAGGCGCAGCCAGGAATTTGATTTGGGAGGGTATAAATGTTGGGGTGGGGTGGGGTATAAACCTTAACTATAAACCATATCAACTACATATAACCACATATGAATCACATAAAAAACTTTAACCCCTTAACCGTGTATTTAACTGTAACTCAATGTAAAATGGATGGATGTATCCGGGATCTCCAGTTAAGGGGTTAAGGTAGACTGATTTTGGGGCTACATATGCCGATATATACCCCCCGTCGTTACGCCCCTGGTTGAGTGCTCTCCTCAAAATAATACGGTAATCATATTGTGTTTCTATGATACTATCAGATGCCTTAAGACTGAGGCATGCGCGCGTGTGTGTGTGTGTTTCAGGTATAGTTTTGCAATTAACGTGTGTTGTTTAACAGATTATTTGCTATGATCAAAAGCTTGCATTTTAAAAAGTACCAAACACATCGTGAGGCTTAACGAGTGTGAGGCAAATTAGACGATCGTTGATTTCTTGTACTGCTTCAACTGCTTGGCTACATTCTTCTGTATTGCCAAACTGAAAATTATAATTGTCAGTCCTGTGGCACCCAGTCTAATGCATATGTATATGCCTTATCAATTTTCTGGGGAATTGGCAGTTCTGAATTGTTGGGTTTACCTTCCAATTTAAAAAAAAATTAGGGGTGAAAGTAGTTGGGCCACCCCTGTTTTATTAAGATAATTATATGTGATGAGCAATGAGCGAAGGGACTTATGGAAGTTATGTTTACTAAGACTTCAATTAGTGAACCAATTATTTTCATTATTAGCAGTTTTGATGCCTGAAAAAGACAGGACCTTATTATTATTATTATTATTATTATTATTATTATTATTATTATTATTATTATTATTATTATTATTATTATTATTATTATTATTATTATTATTACTATTACTATTACTATTACTATTATTAGCTGGACAATTTATATAGAGCAATAAGTGCGACAGAATATCCAAAGACAAGAGCTCTTTGCAATACAGTGGATCCCACTTAATCGCATACCGCTTAATTGCATAACCCGCATAATCACTTAACAACATAAAAACCAGAACTAGTGTTTTGTGCGTACAATTAATTAATTATCAGACATCCCGGCTATTCGCATAGCCCAGTTAATCGCATAAGCAAGGCTTGTACGGCACCTATGCAACTAAGCGGGTTTCACTGTACTACATATACCCGATGGTGAATAGATGAGTCTTAGGATTACTAAGAAAAAGACATTGCACTCTGATTCAGTTGCCATCTGTAGGTTACACTATGATCGATCATTGACAAGACCTATTGTATTGCATGCCATGTGGAAATAACCAGTTTATTTTATCTTATCCTCGTTATCGGGCAAATTGAGAGTACCAGTAATCTTACTTCCTTCTTCCTTACTTCTTGCCGGTAATGTTTACTACTTTACTTCCTTGTAATTGTAATTTAAAGCATACTTGACTGTAGCTCTAGCCATGTTTACCGCGCTATACCGAATTTACATGATTGAATCTAAAGTATGGAAATTTTCATACTGCCATGCTCAGACTGTCAGACAGGTTGTTTTTCTGTCGTTTTTAGATATCCCAAGTCTGTCCTGACAGACTGTCATGGATTGGGTGTTTCTCCATCGGTGTCATCGTGAGGTGATGCTGCTAACAATGTTCCTCGCCATCTTGAAGTCGGAAAACATCGACTTGTCCTCTGCGATGGAAGGAACCGGTAGGCTTTATTGCCTGTTTTGATGATCTCGCTGTCAAATTATTTCGCGATTTGCCCATCTGTAAATCTTTCTTGCGATCTGAACCCGCAGTTTGAGAAGCGCCATTTAATTGGTTTTTTTTCAAATAGTTTTTCCGGTGAATTGAATTTTCCAATTTTCCTCAACGGTTAGGTAGGTACCGTACTAGCTTCTGTTTGTAATGATCAATTATTATATCTCCCCGGACCCGAACAGCTGTATTCTGTTCAGCCTAGCGCAGTGGCGGCTCCACCGGGGAGGCAGGGGGGCCCGTGCCCCCCTATTGAGAACCTGCCCCCCCCAGTGCCCCCCCAGTTGGGACCCTATACTTAATGCTACATACATTAAACAACAAATGGTTGGCCCCCATGATTAGAAGTTGCCACCCCAACGGCCCTCCCCCCCCACTTGCCAAATCCTAGAGCCGCCACTGGCCTAGCGTCGTGCAGTTTTATAAAGCATGCATGTTTTCTACTTATGGGAGGCACAGACTTCGTCACAAATCTTTCCTGGGATTGAATGAAACGCAATGAAAGTCGGATTGAAAATACATCTGACGTGCATTGTGCAGATCTTTCGTCGCGTTCATTGTCCGCCTGTCGTTAGCGGTAATTCCTTTCTGAACGCTCTGCTGTGGCCAAGCAAAGCTTTCAACTTAGGTGCGGCTTTGATGGGCGAACAGTGACGCTATGTTTTGTAGCTAAAAACTGTTTTTCCTTAAAACTCTGCTGCAGTTAAAATCAATAATTGTCGCCGTTAAAACCTACAGCGGTAACAGCAATATAGAGCCAGAGACATGAACCGCGCTACAATCAATCAACAATCACTGATTGTAATTCACAACGTTGAGGAAAATTGGAAAATTCAATTCACTGGAAAAAACTATTTGAAAAAAATCCCAATTAAATGGCGCTTCTCAAATTTTAACGTAAGAAAATGTTGTGATGAGACTTCTGTTTACTCGAACTTAGACTGTTTACTTTCTTGTAATTGTTGATTCAAGATTTACAAGTAGCAAGTAATCTGCTTGTTACAGTTGTTCGTGAAGAAAAATTGATGACTAAATTAGCATTTAAAGGGCTTAAATATGGCTTATTATTGATTCCTTGTGGAGGCTTAAATAATAAAATGTTAATTATTTGTCTTAGTAAGACTTAGTTCTCCTAGTGTATGTTCTATTAGTAGAACTTAATCTTGTGTTACAGGGACTGTGTTATCGTGAGAGCTGGAATAATAGCTTAATATATAAATAGATAAATGTTGCTTGCAATGCTCAGGTTATAAATTCATTTTGTGGTTTAATAGGATTTCTTTTGAGAGCAACTACGTATTTTGTTTCTCGTATTATATTTAATTATTTCATCTGCAAGAATTCCCCGTGCTTTCACTAGAGTCCTACCTTCTTCATCGCTTGGATTATATTCTCCAGGAGATTTTGTCTCAGTCTTATGTGTCTGCTTGCTTGTCATACTTTTTGCCTCTCTATGTATGCATATTTTTGCTGGTTGTGTCAATGTGTGAAAAGAACGGTCTTTGTTGGATGGATGCATACATAACTTGACTTTCAATTTTCCAACAATTTTTTGGCACTGACATTGTGATGCAAGTACTTAATTAGTTCTCTATGGAAATTACCGGTATGCTATTCACTTGTTAATGGTGAGATAATAAGAGGGTGCTAGGACAAAATGTCCTAGGACAAAATGTCCTAGGACAAAATGTAATGGGGAATTGGGGATCAAATGTAACCCTAAGTGGCTAAGGCTAACCATAACCTCAACCCTAACCCGTGACATTTTGTCCTCGGACATTTTGTCCTTGACATTTTGTCCTCGGACATTTTGTCCGGCCACGAATAAGAGTGGTCGTCTGCTACCTGTTAACTAGGACTAATCTGTTAGTCTGTTAGTTTGTTAGTCTCTTTTAACGTGCTTCTGAATTTTGAGTTTCAAAGTGTTAAAATACCAGAGCTTTCTTTACCCATTAAGGTTGCTAATGTACGGTACACTCGTATGGCGTGTGATCTCTTTTGAGTATCAGTCCCAGTTTTATGGAGAATTGTTCTTGACGATATCTGCCCAATGGTAGCGATATTTTGATATATTTTGATGAAACTTGACGTTCGCTTTGCTTCGTTTTAGCCGTTATACGCTGTCCAAAATTACAAGATGGCATGACATGGCTTTTTAATGTCACCGTGTTGTGCACAGATATTTCTGTTTTGCACCGGGACTGGTTTCCGTCATTGTCGGCATGGATACCGTTTCCAGGATACGTTATTTCCACTTAGCGGGCTATCCACTGGAATCTAGTTTGTCTGTTGGCATTCCCATTTTGGCGGCTGTTAATTGTGCGACCGTCGGTGAATAGTGTTACGATTGGAGGCAAGCATTTTACAGTAAGAACTGCATTTTTTAGGTCAACCAGAAATGGTCATTGACCCAAGATATGAGGAGCAGGGACGTAACCGGGAATTTGATTTGGGGGTTTAATGTGACTTGGGGGAGGGGTATAAATCTTTTTAAAAATTGAAAATCTTAAAAACACATTAAAACCTTAAGGTAGCCTGATTTGGGATATATATATATATATATATATATATATATATATATATATATATATATATATATATATATATATATACCCCCGTCGCTGTGTCCCTGATGAGGAGGGCCTTAGGATATCATGAACGGAGGTTTCTGAGGGACACTGATACATGTGGTCAGTTTTTCAAAAAGCAGTGGGTTTTGGGCATCTTCCACCGTAAAATTTTCGACCTTCATTGAGGGGGGATTAGTTGTTATCCTTCCTCCGCCAATGGGGTCGGTGTAGACACCCCGGATAAGGAAACACTGACAGAGCCGTAGCTAGAGTATTTGGCGCCCGGGGAAATGTATACATTTTTCACCCCTCCCCCCAACAGTTTACAAACTAGTGATGACCTTTTTTCTTTATCAGACTTTTCTCGACGTTGGAAGTGTGAAGTTGTGGCAGAAAGCAGGTCATGACCTCATTTTTTGTTTGTGTCATACTGGTAATACCTTCCAATGGCGGTTAACTTGTTACAACCATGGTTTATGACCCCCCCCAGATGGCGCCCGGGGCAGCTTGCCTCCCTAGCTGCGGTTCTGAACATATCTTATATTTTGCAACATTCTTTTGATTAGGCCTATAACTGATGCATGGATCATATAGCACAGCTGTAGGTTACTTCCAATGCGCGATTTTGACCGGGTATTGGGAGTTGAACCCCCACTGGTCAACACCCCCACTGAAAGTCGGAAATTTTTATATGGGGGGGGGGGTCGGAACCCCACTGCACTTAATCAGTCATGCGCCACTTCACCACTTCGGTTGGGGAGAAGTGACCGTAGCCGTTAAGTACCTCGTTCTCGAGTTGTATAACTGCCATCTATTCTGACCTCGCAAGCGCCAAACAGATTGGCCGGCGAGCCGCATAAAACTAGAATTAGGCGGCTAAGGAGCCGAAGGCGTGGTACCCTCTTAATCTTGTCCCGTGAAAATCTGCCTGGCGGCGATAAAAACTCCGGCACTCTTCCATCCCATCGGTCGCGTAGTGTCACGTGCCGCTTATTAATAGCAATATTTTGTCGGTTTAAGCTGTTCCGTCTTCAATCGTTTAATAGCATCAACTAACAAAGCCTTGGACCAAGCCTGTCTGTCTGCCTGTCTGTCTGTCTGTCTGTCTCTCTCTGGCTTTTAACTGTCTTGGGTAGTACTGATCTTGGTCGTGGGTCAGGAGGCGACCATTTGGGATTGTGATACGATGGGGAGGGGGGGGGGTTAAGCACCCCAGTGGCCACCCCGCTATGAATAAAACGGACCCAGCAGATGCGCCTATTGTTGCACTTTTTAATTATGATTGTGAGACTTGTGGAAAGTTTGAGCAAGTTTCTTATCGCATATATATATATATATATATATATATATATACATATATATATATATATATATATCTGTGTGTGTGTGTGCTCAATTATATTATATTATCACAGGCCAGACTAGCCTCATTCAGTCTGCCTTGCGTTGACGATTTTGCACTTACGGCGCTATAGAAGTCTCAGACAGGAGTTAGAATTGCAGACGTGCGCTGATATTAGATTCGGGTGTAATATTGCGTCACTGTGTGTCAAATGACGTCATGTGCCACGACTGAGTTTTATGAGGGGGGATGTGGACCTGGCTGAAAAACTGAGATACGGCATCAGCATTGGAGGAATGTCACCTCACTAGTGAGGCAGTGGCGGCTCCACCGGGGGGGGGGCAGTGGGCCCGTGCCCCTATTGAGTGCCTGGCCCACCAGTGGCCCCCCTGTTGGGACCCTATACTTAATGCTACATACATTAAACAAATGGTTGCATGGCCCTCCCCCATGATTAGAAGTTGCTACCCCAACGCCCCCCCCCCACTTGCCAAATCCTAGAGCCGCCACTGTAGTGAGGTGACATGTGCATGACCTGCCTATGCCTTTTACATTTTTTACTGTAGTTGGATGGGGTTTAAATTGCGGATTCCTTCTGAAGATTTAATGAAGGTACTTGGTTTATGCATAGGCATAGTGCTTTGACCGTGGTATTTATCAACTCATCGTGTCCATAAATCAACTACCATTATCCATCACTCCACAAACTTTCCGAAAACAACTTTAAACTATTCTTTTCTAGAAATCCTATGGCGAAATCCTTACTAGAGGCCTGCATTCCTATCCACCGCAAATCTTGTTATCTTCCTCCATAAAAATACTTTGCTGCAACTGCCTACCTGGATCTGCAACCTTGACCACCACGAACGACGGATTGCGGACTATGGATTTCACCCAGATTGAGCGCTTGTTGTTCATAAGCTGGTGCACTGCGCCAAGCTTTCGGGCAGCGCTATAGAAATTTCGTGTTTACTTACTTACTTGCCCTGCTGATGTCCGACTTGACTTGCAGCGGTGGACACATACGAATGCCCCAGATGCACAGACGCTGGAATTGACCTGACGTTCCTTGGACCGTTTCAACTGATGCGATTTTCTTGTGCTGCTTCAATTTGCATCCTACTTATCCTCTGTCGATGTATATATAGAGGCCTCGATATGCTCAATAGTAACTACGTTCCGTACGCCGTCCTCTGCGTGTGCATGGCTGACGTGTGAAATTCTCGGAAGATGCGACTCCAAGACAACACTTGGCAACAACGCGTTGCAACATATCTCTCTCTCTCTCTCTCTCTCTCTCTCTCTCTCTCTCTCTCTCTCTCTCTCTCTCTCTCTGCGTCTCTGTCTGTCGTTTTCCATGTCTCTCGTTCTCTTTTCTCTCTCCTTACATATCTGTATGCCTGAGTGGTATTTCTTTCTTTCTTTCTTTCTTTCTTTCTTTCTTTCTTTCTTTCTTTCTTTCTTTCTTTCTTTCTTTCTTTCTTTCTTTCTTTCTCTCACTCTGTCTGAATGTCTCTGTTTCACTCTGTTTCTGTCTCTCTTTGCGTCTCTCTCTGTCTGTATCTCTGTCTGTTTTTGTATCTCTGTCTGTCTTTGTATCTCTGTCTGTCTCTGTATCTCTGTCTGTCTCTGTATCTGTCTGCCTCTCTCTTCCTCTTCCGGTTTCCTCCTCCTTGTACAAATTTAATCAGGTTTAATAAGATCTGTCCTGAAAAACTAGCAAGTCAGCCAGCCAGCCAACCCCGCCTCTCCCACCTCGGCCTCCATGAGAATCAAAATCATTCCTATAAAGCACATGCATAGTTGATGCTATTTCGCTCCACGGATTGTTTCCCGGTTCTCGCCAACTGAACTGTATACAGCGCGTTGTCATTACGAAGAACAGATCCGTTAACCCCTTAACTGGGCAACTATTTGTAAGTTGTAACTCACTGTAAAATGGACGAGCGTTACTCGACGCACCCAGTTAAGGGGTTAAGAAAGAAGAAACGCATAGTCAACGACACGAATTCAGCCGCTAACTATTCTCGTCTCTGGTTAAATATTTATTTTCGTTGTTGAATGTCGGCTAATGTGTATTCGCAGGTGTAGTTTTAATTATAGCGAAGATCAGTGGCATCAGTCGTATATGCGGTCTTGCTTTGAGACCATTTTTATTTCTACCGCCGCCCTCAAATTCAGTAGACGATTGAAACATGCTGATCTAAACCAAGCTAGGCTATTGAATGCAGATGGTTACATCAGTGGTTTTCACACAGGCTTACTTAGCCTCCTAAGCCACTTAAAATCACATTATTATTAAGCCAACATTACATTCAAATGACAATTTGAAACAAAATTATAATCATATTGTTAGTGTGGTGGTGACCTTTAGGCCTATAGGCTTTTATGATCTAAATTTTGAGCAGTTTCACAAAGTCTACTGACCGTGATTGGACAAAATGTCACGGACAAAATGTCACGGACAAAATGTCACGGACAAAATGTCACAGGTTAGGGTTGAGGATATGGTTAGGGTTAGGCTTAGGGTTACCGTACTTTTGATCCCCATTACATCTTGTTCGTGGCATTTTGTCCCCATGACGTTTTGTTCATGACATTTTGTCCTAGGACGTTTTGTCCTAGCACTAGAGCTGTAAATTTTTTCCAAAAATCGGCCCGGGTACCCGTCAAGATTTCAAACGTGTACCCGGGTACCCTTTGGGAAATTAGCATAATGTTATTGCTGCAAAATTAATCGTACACAAGCTGCCTATACCTAGAACCCTACTGACTCTAGCCTGTTTTTAAAATAATTCTAACCTTCTAAAGGGCTTGTTGGATCACAAACTGTAGAAGAAAGAAAATACAGAATTGCCGACACAAAAGGAGAGTTGTTCATTGTTTTAATAAAAGCAGTGGGGCACTGGGGTTGATTGCTCATGTCCCAAATTTTATAACTTGTTGTCAATCATTGGAGCTAATTTCTTGTTGTTGCTTCTACTGCTTATGGGTGTTGTTGCATATGTCACTGAAAGCGAGTGTGAAAGTTCACTCCTAGTTCGTTGAAGTAGTTCCTAACTCAGTTGATGTGGGAATGATCCACTCCTGTCAATACAAGTGACTGTGGTTTTCAAACTGTTAATATATATATATATATATATATATATATATATATATATATATATATATATATATATATATGTCTTACACAGCACACTTGTCATATATTTGTGGCCATAGCTGGGTTTGTGTGCGTTTGTGTGTTCTTGTTTAATGACCCATATCTTGATAAGTTACTGGTCATTTTACAGCTAGAAGATTATGAAGATTATTATTATTCCTCTTCATCGTCGCCTTCATCCTCATCATCGCTGTCACCTTCTTCCTCTTCATAAGCCCAGTAAATGCCCCTGGGCAGGGAGCTAATAAATATCAAGTCTATAGTCCCTGGAAAAAGGAACCCACATCAAACATTTATTTGTTAGGTTGTGAAATGGTGACTGGTCTTAAAGTCGGCTCACGAGAACCTTAAAACTTTTATGAGTAGATATTTACGACTTTTTGGTGTGTGTACGTGTGTATGTGATAGATATATATATATATATATATATATATATATATATATATATATATATATATATATAATATTAAGATCCTTATTCTGTATTTCTGCTACCTTCAAGCGTTCTGATTGGTTGACTATTGGTAGACGGTTTAGTCCCTACGTCGCGATGAAAATGTGTTTTAATTTGTTTCATCACTCTTCTGAATTTTGCATATATATAGCCTACTGTAGCACTAATCCTTGCATTGTCCAGTTTCCAAAAAGAGTATCAATTATATAATATTTTTGTGGTCTATAGAACTTGTCATACAAAAAACCAGCTCTCTTAAACCCCTTCTTATCTGTCGTTCGATTTTTTTAGGCATTTGACAGGGAACAGATTTCTGGAAGACTTTGTATAGTGTCGTTTCAAATGACTCACCATTTTTCGGGGCATTTCGAATGCTCTAGAATAAAATTGAGGCAGAATATTTTGACAATTCTAGTACAGCTAAACTGGGCACAGATGAAAATGTGGTTTTAATTTGTTTCATCACTCTTCTGAATTTTGCATATATATAGCCTACTGTAGCACTAATCCTTGCATTGTCCAGTTTCCAAAAAGGGTATCAATTATATAATGTTTTTGTGGTCTATAGAATTTGTCTTACAAGATACCAGCTCTCTTAAACCCCTTCTTATCTCTCATTCGATTTTTTAGACATTTGA